>RXPK01000033.1:788238-1388238 GCA_004143645.1 Protaetia brevitarsis
TTTCAAATATATGCAAAAACTGTACACTATTGACTGAAACAAAACATTTGGTTAGAAAGTTTAAAATGTTCAAACATATTATTTAGTTCAGTATGGTCTTAAGGCAATGATATAGTGTAACTTTGTAAAAATGTTGGATTGGTTTAATTACTTTCACATTGTTGGGACAACATCGGTACTTTCTTAACTTAAACAAATTTGTTACTTTGGGGGAATAACTATATATTTGGACGAAATATGCAGTTGGTTGGGGGTCAAAATTTATTTCTAGCCATATGGGATTAAAATAGGGACAATTGTTAGAACATCGAAATTAACGGGGGTGTCTTACGGAACAGTACAAAAATCGTGCAGGATGGTGTATTTAAAATAAAAACAAGGAATGACAAGGGGGACAATCGAAGAAAACTAAGCCAGTTTTCTCTAATTATGCAATTCTTATTTTCTATATTTAACTTATATTTAGTTCATTTTAATTTTTAAAGTAATTGTAGTATTGTAGTAGTATTTTTCTTTTAACTTTTTCTCCACTATTTTCACTGGAATAAGTGTAGTTATATTTCTTAATAACCTCTTATTTTCTAACTTACTTTTAATTTTATCTATCACACTTTTCTTGTAACCATTAATTTCTGCTATATGATATATATATTCTAATTCTTTTTTAAGTTTTGCAGATTTAACTTTAATAAATTATGGGTTAACCAGATATTAAACTTGTGTAAAAAATACAATCTTAGTCCGGTTTTTCAAAATTCTAATACTTTAAGAAATAAATTAAAATTTAATATTGAAAATTATTGATTTTAAAAAATGTTCTGGGATTTATAAGATTAAATGCGGTGTTGTAATAAAGTATATATAGGCCAAACAAAGAGGAATGCGGAGATTAGATTTAAAGAGCATTTATATCATATTAAGAATCACAATGCCGATAAATCCGCTTTGGCGTATCATTTTATTAATAGAGGACATACTTTTTCAATTGATGATTTAGAATTAATTAAGTCTTTAAATTGTAAGAATCTTAATATGTGGGAAGCTATTTATATGAAAAAACATATTAATAGCTTGCTCAATACTGATTTAACACCCCTCAATTACAAATATTTAGAATTTATTGAATATAGTAGTCCTGATGATTAATTTTTGTAGCCTAGGATATACTTACTATATTTACGCATTTAGTATTTGACAATACACTTGTATGTACACCTGAAGATGTTAGCTTAGCTAACGAAATGTACATTGTGTTTTTCAAGATTAAAGAATTTGTGAGAAGTTTATTGGTATTTCCTGTTAGTTAAATAAAATATATAATATAAACTATTTTATTTGTTTGCCCATATTTAAACAAAGATTTTAGTCAATACAACTAAAATTTGGTTGAGTCAACTAAATGGGTTTTTCAGTGTGTAATATCATGGGGTTCAGAAGTGATCATCTATAAACTTCAATCATCTCCAGCGCCAACTATCGGATTTGAAGAAAGCAACGTTATGACTTGACCTTGATAATTTATGTGAGGTTCTAAAATAATCCAGATTTCTTAAACATGCAGTGCGCTACTATGATTACTAGCGCCATCTGGTAAGGTGACAATATCGTGCGCTGAGATGAAAACCGTCTTTATCAAATCTCCACCCATTTAAATGGCAAGTCGTATGTTTACACTAAGATACTCAGCTCTTGAATTGCTGCAGCAAACATTTAAGCATCTCGAAATTTACACTGCATGCATCGCCAGCGTAGCAATCCTATCCGGTTAGTAAACGTTACGACGCCATCCTTATCACTGCCTCTTGGTCCTTAGGCTACGTACTCGTCGTACTTGTTTTCGCAGAAGTACATCTCGGCCACGTCATTAGCATATCTTGACTTATTTGCACGTTACTCCCTGCCCTCTACAGAGGTTAATATTATGTTTGCGCACCGGCTATAAAACAAAGGCGGGTGGGATGGCCTCGTTTTCGACGTTCGGTATATGTCTGCTGCTTTCGTCCGCGACGCAGGGGCCGCCGAGTAACGCGACAGTTCCGAGTAAATATCGTTGGGCGTGAAAAATTTGCAGTCGGAACCGTGAAATGCTGTTTGCGCAATTTGTACGTCGAGGCGTGAATTAAAAACTGTCGCTTTGCGTCTATTCTGGCGTATTTGTCTTTATTTTATTGTTATGGTGATGGCAAAGGTCTCGAGCTGTGTTTCATGTTTTCCGTGTGGACGGAATTTTACGTAAGCGAGCTAAGGAAATGTTATATTTATTTAAGACTATACGTTAAAGTGCGCAGCAGGTAACTGACGCCGATTTAGGGTAATTTAATATAAACATTTGCTAATTTCCTTGATAAGAAAAATATTCTTGAGAAGATTGGGAATTTTAACCAATGATGGTTTGCGTATTTGTAGTCAAATTTTAATTTGCGAATTGAGACAATTAAGTGAAATAATGATAGTTTGAAAAACCACAGAGCCTATTTTAGTAATACAGAAAGCAAAAGGAAAACACAAAGACTACTGGAGCAAGATAAAATCAAGACTGGTTTGGGAATAACTTGACATAACTTTTCCTAAAGGACCATAAAAGAAGAAGACTCTTGAAGAATGACTGCAACTTAGTAAGAATTATTTTCTCACCGTGAAATGTCTCTTTATATACCACTGTACATGGGAAATAAAAATAAATACTTTTTAAAAATTAGGACTTTGGGGACACCAACTGTAGACTGTATTTATTATGACAGATAGCGCTTATCACATTCTATGTGAATGCAACGCTCTGAACGCTGAAAGAAGCCAACTTTTGGTAAGCTAAGAATGAACCCAGATGATTACTTCAATGAGCCGGCCAGTGGCCTGTACAGGACAGTCCAGGTACTGGCTGGTATCAGGACAGACAGCTCCTACAAGAAAAAGTACGGAAAATTAAATTAAATTTAGAATCAAATACGATAAGATTGGTCTGATTACGAAATTTAACTTGTGATAAGGTATTTGGCTAGCTTTGAACATGAGTCAGAATTCTGTATACACAACAGGGTTGGGCAAAATTCAATCAAATTAATTAATCGAAATTGAAATATAAATTTCTCGATTATTAATTTAAATCCAATTATTAACTGAATCAGGTAGGATTCATTCAATTTAATGGTTGGTTTCTTTTCGTTGCACACAGTTGGACATTACACTTTTATTTTACATTGAAACTTTGAAATTATGAATCAGAATTTAATCGAAATTAAATTAATAGTTACTTGACAGTTAAATATGTAATTATTAGATAGTTAATCGTTAATTGTAATCGTTAATTAAAAAAAAAAACGGATTAAATCTTAGTATCGCATTTCTGTTACAACTCGACATTAAACCCTAAGTACGGCAAGATGGCCGCAAGCTGCAATAAAGCTCGTACATGGTAGATTGTATGGAATAGAATATGCATCTGCCTTTTTTGGTTTATTAAGAGGAATATGTAAGTGATTATGTCCTTAATATATTGTATTCTTTTATTCAATGGCCGTAGTAAAAGCTGCAGTTCATTTTAACTGTGTTTGCCGTGAAAATTTTACCATGTACGCTCTTTGTTGGCTATTGCCGCTTGCAACCATTTTGCCACAGTTACGGTTTAATATCAAGTTGTAGCTTGTAGCAGGAATACGGTATGATAAAAGTAAAACTCAGTTGTAATTCATTTCCCATTAAAGATTAACGATTAACTAACTGACAATTATATTTATTTTATTTACTTGTCAACAAACAATTAATATAATATAATTTTCAAATAAATTAATTTTGATTAAATCTATCAGTTAATCAGTTTAATCGGGAATTTAACTGTTTAAAAAATTTTGTTGATTAATTTCCAATTAAATTAATTTCGATTAAATCTCCGATTAACAATGTTAATCTCGAATTTAATTGATTAATAATTTAATGGATTAATGACCAACTCAAAGATGTACAAAGAAGAATCATGATATGAAAAGATAAATTAGTAACAATTTTTTACTACACAAACTAAGACTTAATATTGAAGGTGTTGGATAGGAAGATGGGAACTTCAATAAAACAACATAATAGCAAAGAATTTATTCATTAGTTGTCAGCTAGTTTCTCTTTGAAAGTGTGGTGGCTATACGCCGGTGCTTCCAAAGATCCGACTCTTTGGTAACGAAGAAAATGTTATATTAGCCAGCCATTGAATGTTTACCTTACTTGATGGCGTTGTTCCTTGAGAACAATTCAGAGTATCAGGGAAAAGAAAAAGGATCGCGCTTATAGTATTACATTCCATATTTAGATCCCATACAATTAGAATGTATTAAATAGTATAAGAATATAACAAGACATATATTAAAATTATTATTTAGATTGAATGATATTATTAAAACAAAGTTATAGATGTTGCTAAATATTAAATTTAATGATATAATTAAAATTTTGAACGATGTGGTAGGTCAAATAAAATAGAAAAAAGATAAAGTATGAAATTGCCAAATGAAGGGCTAAAATTAACGGGAAGAAAGAAATTCTAATTCTAGCTCATCAAAAAAAAAAAATCTATGGCTTTTTTCAATTTGCATGGTGATGTATACTTGATACTCTGCGGTGGGACATAAACAAACAAAGATGGCTAAGACGACGATTGATTGAGGATCCATAGATGAAAGCAACCATGTATCCGCACCAAATGCTACAAATCTTCTGATCGAGGGGCTCGATTTTCGAAAAACTCCATCCAAAATGATCCACAAGATGAGCCTTCTAAACTATTAAATCACACAAAGGTGCTATGCCGTTCGGTAAATTGTGGTACAGAAGAGTTGCAGGTCTGCGGGAGTTTCGGTTCTGAGACGTGGATGAATGGATCTGCAGTTTGTTTATTAAGACAGTTAAGGGATATATGCACTGTTACGTGTTGAAAACACCTTTTCTTATTCAATCTCTTTTTAAGGACTGTTAGAATTTATCTTACTACTCATTTACCTATTCCGTCTTTAACTCATTTTAATCCCTATTTTTGTCTCATTTTTCAATCTCAAAGCATTGCGCACCTTTTCTTATTTCTCTAACTGTACACTATCCTATCTGAAATCATCTAAATTCATTGACCTTTACGAGTTACCGAGAATTTCGCTATTTACTTATTTCATATAATGTCACGTTTGACCTTGAAGTTGTTTTTTTGTAAATGTACCGCTTTATTTGTGACCTTTTTCTAAATTCTTAAATTGTCAAATTTTAGTATCTATTTAGATGCATTTGTTTCGTAAATTTCATTAAACTCCGTTCATAATTAGCTCCGAATTTATTCATTTTTGTTAATTGCTGCACATTTTTTTGTGCGCACTGTACTTGAAACGTTAGAATTTTTGCATAAACACGAACACCTGCGAATTTTTAATCCTCGATACTCGGATCCTATTGGCTACTTAATGGCATAGCGCGGGAACTAGATTCCTCTCCTTTTTTTTACGTCACTTACTCTCCAGCCCGCTAAGTGTGTAGACCTAACCGTCTAAGAGGCGACGCTCTGCCGTACCCCTTTTTGACCAAAATTACCCGTTCGGTAACCCCTGTGGGGGGATATCAGGTCAAAAGGAAACCACTCCACGGAAGCCGTTTTTGAGTTATTGTATTTTGGCGACGAAGGCTTCTCCTGGACCCCGCGGACGCGGATATCTCGCAAGCAGCGCCTCCCTAAGGCGTACCTGGACCCGGGCTCTCTTCTTTCATCCACCGGCTCTCTTCGACTTCTTCCTCCCCGAGGTGTTTGGTGGCAATCAACCGTTTGTGCATTGTTTTTAAATGTAAGTTAATTTTAAGATTTATTTTCTTTTGTATTTGTAGTAACGAACTACTATTGGAGTCAGAATAATTTAACGTAACTTTTGATATTTTTAGTCTTTGCTCTCATTGTTCAATTTAACGTAACTTTTGAAATTATTTTAATTCTTGTTTCTTTCATCTTTTCGTATTAAAACAATGGTAGGTCGTATTCAATTGCATGCACGATCGAGTAGGTAGATTTTTCTTGTTTCTTTGTAATACAATACAAATTTTTTGGCAATAACACGTCACTCCCAAAAGTTCATTTCGTGTATTTATACTTTGTAATCATTTAATGTTTGGCTTCACCTAATCAATTGTTAATATAACTGTTTATATAGTTTTTCTGAGTTTTATTTAATTCAATTTTATCGTCCTTGGCGCATTAGTTTTTTTTTTTTTCATTTAAATAACTTTTTCATTCAATTTAATTATTTATAAATCAAAATTCTGCAAGTACCAATCCCTTGTTTCCTCTACTAGAAAATAGCCATTCTGGGCTGTGGCTAAAGTACCGGGCGACAGCGTCGGGCCAAGGACGGCAACAACTGACTCAACCCAGTGGCGCTCAATCCGACACCTCTCCGGCGCCTCACTGGCGAAACGACTCCTACAGTGCAGCGTGGGAAATAAATTATAAACGTTGTTTTATTTATCCTCTTCCCATCCTTTGGTACTTTGCAATCATTTATTTTATTTAATATCAATAACCCTTTATAAACCATATTTAATTTTTTTTTTTTTTTTTTTTTATTATTCAATCTGGTCTCATGCTCTGGGAAATTGCTACTATTTAATACGCCCTGAGAATTCGCTGGTAACAGCACATATAATACGAAATGTATTAGTAAGCTAGGACAATAGCCTAGTATTGTAATCTAAGTTTTTTTTTCTTTTTTACTTTATTAAAACAAAAATCTTTTACTATTTTCAATTTTCCCTTACTAATTATCGATGGTAGACAAGGTGCACAAAAGAAACATGTAATTTCCCTAAATTTTCTATAGTATCCTTATTTGTTTAGACAGGTATATGTCAAGACAAGCATTTTTGTTAATTGCGTTTAATGAGGTTACGTCTAATTTATTTCGTTTATGTTAATTGTAAGGTGGGATAAAATTAGTTGTAATTAAAAAAAAAATAGAAAAAGGCAATTAATATATAAATACTAGTTACTACTTTTGTGCTTATTGAAACAGTCTGAGGTGAACTCCAATTTAATTCTGCATTGTATGTGATCGTCCCACAACCACCATCAAACTACTAAATTGCAAGAAGTTTAGAAACTCGGGCAATTTCCTCCGTGTGAACTTTGGGAAGCTACGCTCCCCCATATCGTATACCCCAGCATTAATAGCTAACACCTGACTACGTTTATGGATGTTATTTTCAGGGATATTCCGGACCAGCATACAGAAAGCGCTTAATAGTAATACAATACCGGCAATATTGATACAGCAACGGTTTGTGTTGATTTGTTTCTAACTATTGGAGTTAATGGTGTGAAGCGTGTAGCTCTAATGTGTTAGTTTTTTTTCTATTCTATTCTCCAACGATAATCTGTGTATCTTATGTAAGTTTAAATTACATCGAAACCGTTGATGAAAGCTACTGTAGTATATCGCTAATGTTTTCTTTTTTAAATATATACTTTCTCGCTTCCGGAACATTCCGGAGGAAAGCAATAAAGAAATGTGTCGACGCCAGAGGCAATCAACGGAAACGAATGCCGCACGTACAGCTTAAATTCCAGCTCCTCTAACGGGAGCCTTTTTAAGTCGGCCGAAATCCAATCGGCGATCTTTTAGCTCCCCTAATGTTACAGGAATCGACGTGCACTTTCCTCCCGCCCAAAACAACCTGTAAAAACGCGAAGCTTCTCTGATAACAATTTCGCAACGTATTTGGCGCTTCGAGTGCAGGATATTTGGAGATGGATAGTAGTCGATTGTTTGTTTTAAGGGCTGTTGTAGGAGAAAGAGTAAGGATTCTGGCTCTTGAAGAGCTTTATTCAGAACTCAATTTCTTATGGTTATAAGGAACTATATATTATTACATATTATATGTATAATTACTCCTTGATTTTGTTTCTTTTTCGTTGTAGATTGTAATTTAATTGGATATCATAAAAATCTAAATAATTTCAGAGCATGTACACTTTATATAAAAAATATATATATATCAAATAAGTCTGTAATTAAACATTATTTAGTTATTACTATAATAAATTACAATTATATTTCATATTTTCTAAATGGGAATGGAATTATATAAAGTTTTTACTTACAAATTTAACAATCAAAAAGATGAGTCAAAAGATAATTATTTCAATGTTCTATATATCGTCTTTTTCCCCTTTTTTCAATTTAAAAATTATGTATTTCTAATGAGTTAAATGCAGAAACTTAATGAATATTAACATTTTATTTTTTTCAATTATGTCAGACCATTTTTTAAATTTATTTATTTTTTATTGTGGAGTGATATTATATGAAATTATTCATGTTAAATGCAAGGCAAAGTGTGTGACATTGGTTTTTTATTATTGTTGAGATCAGAAATATATTTTATATGTGCATCATTTTCGTAAAAATTTATGCATTCGAAATTTTATAAGATTAAGTGCAACAGTTGCTGTTATGTAACTTAGAAGATGGGATAATATATGTAAGATAACATTTACCTATATCTTATGTGTGTGTCATTGATTGAATTTTTGGGTTTCTTTGAATCATTTCTATTATTGTTCTTGCTTTGTATGGCTTTTCTTTCTGTAATATTTTGCTCATAATTGAAGAAATGATTTTTATTGTTTATGTGTTTTTTTTAAGCGCTGTAATATTATTTGAATATTTATAACCATTAATATATTCCGAAAGATGCGTGGACTGCCTTGTGTACACGCCATCACAATTATTTTTTTTTTTTTTTTTTTTTTTTTTTTTAAAGGGGTGGTAACGCCTAAGCTATATGATTAGCTTATCAGGCCCCCTCAGAGTCAAATCTCCCTCCTAATCAACATTACGACCCCGGAAAAAACCGATTATCGTAATTGACCAGAGCGAGATTTGAACCCCGGACTCCGCACTGATAGCCAAGCGTGCAAGCCACTCGACTACCAGCCAGGCAAATTTATTGCATAGTATTTTGTATACCACATGTGTTTGTTTTTGTGTAGGTATAATGTCTTTAAGTCTATTATATAGAAATTGTAGGTCATTTTGATTTCGCTGTGCAACTTTCATGTTGTAAGGGGTTACTATACATTGTATTGTTATCAATACTTTACTATTATCAATTATCCGCAAAACTTGTTCCTTAACTTTCACAATAAAGTTATTAAAGTCATATAGCACATGTCGTCAACTAAAGATAGTAACAGAGCATTTAGATGGATGAATCTTGTTCAGAAAACTTACTTAAAGCATTCAAATCAACATTAATCATTGGTATCGCTTTATCTTAATAATTGAATGAAAAGGAGTGGTAGAGTAATGAATCATCAGCATAAAAGTAATAACGACATGTATTTAGTAGAATTGGCAAGAAAGCGGTATAAACGGAAAATAGCATGGGGCTAAGGGTAGACCTGTGGGAACACCTGATAATACACGTTGAAGCTCAGATATATCATTATCGATTTACGTGTTCTCCTAGCTAAATAATTCACAAGCAAACTGACAGCATTATCAGTCAATCCAATATAGTAAAGTATTGCACACATTTGACAATTAATAATATCAAAGTTTTGGGGAAATTCAATGATTTATTAATTATATAAATATGTGATCTTGTTTTCCTTATATTGGTTACCGAAGGTTTAGTAAAAGAAATATGAAGGACACTTGATATATAACAAACAAATACTGTTGTCGAAAAGTATCTGTCGAGACATAATATTTTAGGAACAATATGTAATGGCTTATAAAAGCATCCGTTCGTGTGGGCCTGTACGGATTCTCTATAAATACGAACAATATGTTTAGCGAATGATGAAAATGAAATAAAAACCGTTTGTGGTAACGCTATTAGACCCTCTTCACCAGTCGACCCTTCATTATATTGATTTCGTATTGGGGTTGTTATTATTTTATATAGCCGCTGCGAACGTTATAGCAACCAAAACTCTTGGAAATACATTCAATAGCAGATATGGAACCCAAATGCTTTGTATACGCGTAATATTGAATCCCTTATATTGAATTTCCACGTCTATATTATAAATGAACAACAAAAGAGAATTTATCATTGATGTATTTCCGCTAGAGGGTATTTTCGGTACAGGTACGTATTTTTTGTATGTTATATTTGGTTATTCAACATAGATGTGATGTGTATAAATAGATAAAGATTACTAAAAATTTAATATTGGCTTAAAGACAAATAAAATAAAAGTATTCAGGCGCCTCCACCATTTATTCACCTGCAGTTTTAAATGGATTTCATGTATGAACGTTTTGCAAATTTACATGTTGTGATCTCAGAGTTGCAGAGCAAATACGGATTATCGATCTACCGCCATTTCTGTTCAGTATTTAGGCAAACATTTACTATAACACAGACTGCGCGCCGTGTACATACATACATAAAGGCCAACTGATAGGAAGTTGATCCAGCACAGGATACTACTGCTTGAATCATAAATTGCTCAATGTCCGTAGCGTTCGGCGGAAAAGCTCGTTGGTAATAATGCAAGTTGTGTGTTGTGTACTGGTTGTGTATATTGTATGTGGTAGGGCGTTAAACATTCACCATACAATGGGGACATATAGATAAATATGTAATGACTTTGTAATTTACGTCGGTAGGTATGTTGGTGACATACAGTGCTGGCAACAATTATCGTAGCGGATAGTTCTAAAAAATAGTAGAATTTCCTGGCTCTCGGTAACATGGCCTGGGGGTGCTTTCCTGTTTCTGCTGCTAGAGGAAGATTTTAGTAATTTTCTTTGCCTCTCGGCGAATGCTGGGAGATACCTTAAGCCGCTCAATGGCCAACAAAACAAAAAAAATAACAAATGACAGCTGACCGATAGGCAATTCATCTCGAAAGAACAAACAATCAGGTATTATTTATACTGGTGTAAGCAAAACATTTGAATGAATAAATCACTCTATAACTCTATTCTTCTTCTGAAGCCGAAACCTGTTGGATTCTAAATGGAACTTATAACTTGATTTTCATCTTATCTTATACACAGATCGGTCACTAAGTTGAGCAATTTTATCCTACTTCCGGTGTACCACAAGGAGCGATACTTAGGTCCACTGCTTTCTACTTTTCGTATCAATTACGTGTGTAGTCACCTGTATTGCTCCAAATTATTATTTCCCCATGATTAGTTTTTCTTTACTACTGTAAATACGATTGATGATCAAATATTCCTCCAACATCACCTTGACTCTTCGCAGATCTGGCGTATGGATAATATTAGATAAGTTAGACTTAAATTGAACGAAGTGCAGTGTTGTAATCTACACACGTTAAGCAAATCTCATAAACTGTGCACATCACCCCGATGACCGTATATCAATCAGATGAGATTCTGTTAAAGACTCCACAAAATTCTTCACGTCTACTGAGGCTGCTAAAGTTTTTTATTTATACGTTTGTGCGCTCTAAGCTACAGTATGCCTCGTTAATTTGGTGCTCATTATATATACACCATCTATGACAACTAGAGCAAGTACAGCGACGTTTTCTAAAATATTTATGTTAAAAAAGTTATGGACCCAAGGTTTTAGATATGAAGATCTTTTGTTTACATATGACGTCGATCAATCGGACCTGCGTTGAAATAAAACAATTTTAAAATTTCTGTACCGCTTTGTAAATAATATGTTTAACGCACCAGTACTGCAGCAAAATCTTTATCTTCGGGTATTTCGTCTAGCCAGCAGGTTATATCATACATTCAACTGCAGTTAACCTAGAACCAATGCTATGCTTAAATCGTCAGTGCAGAGGATATGTAATACGTTCAGTTTCATAGCTGATAATATCATTGATTTATATTTTACATTTCACATCAATACGCCCCTTAAAATTCTTTACCACAAATTTCATTGCAGTGAATACTAAAGCTACAACATCTACTGTAACGCTAAAGAACTACGCTAAAGCACATGTTACAATGATCACAGTCATGGGTAACTGTCGCCATACTTAACTAATCATTAATCCGAATTTTTGTCTAATCTTATATTTCCTTTTTTCTTGAGTTAATAAACTGTAGAGGTTAGATGAGAGATCCTTGTTTTTATAAATTCCCATACTTTTATAACAATTTAATTTTATTTCATTGTTCACATTAGTAACTAATTTTATATTGTCTACTTTAAGATTCTCTCCAAGTATATGTAAGTCCACGCTAGATTCATTGAACCTTCTAAATTTAAGATGAGCACCATGCTCTTTATAATAAATTAATTTTTCTTGATCTTTTAGTTTAAGCAATGTACATTTGATCGCAACCTTTATGTGATATTTTAAACATACCTGAATTTTCAGAACTACCTTCTTGATCTTTAGGGGTTTCTTAAACTACATTTCAGCCGTCCTAGTTTGTGCAGAAATTCTTTTCGTACTAACATCAGAATCATTTTCAACAATCTCCAGCGCTACCGAAGCGTTGTTTCTACACATAAGTACTCCTTAACAAGTTGGTTTAGGTAACGCACCTGTTAATGGAAGGATTGTGATGATTCTACTGAATGTTTGCTTGTCTGAAAGACGACGGTTTGGATATTATCACTGATATTCCCTAATTGAGAGAGTGGCACTACCGTAGCAATATCCATACATAAAAATCATGTCCGCGTATCTTCATTTTAAATTAAATTATGTTACAGTTTTTTTTTGCTTCGCTTACCTCGAATTAGTTCTCCGCTGGTCTTTTCGACAAGCTTTTGTAACCCTATTTTCTTCTATTTCCGTACTCTACCTTCAGAGATGCTCCTACGTCTTGTATTTTCACAACGTAAACATTATCATCTAATTTTTGGCTTTCAAATTGTGTTTTCTTTCCCATGTTAGTGCGGTCTAGCTAGAATTTGTCTCTTTTAGTCTCATTTACTTACAGATAGTTCCTTATACTTTATACGGTCTTAGATTTTCGTTTAATTTCTTTCAAATTTTAGTAAATTCCTTCAATTCCCATGTTTTGACAGTTGACGTTTACTAGGTAAGGTTAAGATCTGTTCGATTTGTCTGATTGATCGTCTATTTAGATCTGTGTTTTCTATGTTTACATATTTTCGACGTTGGAGGGCACCTCTATGTCCTAGTTCTTATTTTATCTATCTGTCTTCTGATTGATTGCGTGGCATTTTCTTCCCTTCCTCCTTGTTGGTGGTTGAATAGACGCGCTCTTACGAGTACATCTTCCTATCCTTGGAAATTTTGGATATTTTCACACATCTGTGGCTTTATTTGGAAGATTGCTTGAAATAATCATTAGCCGTATCTTCGCTTGTGTTTGGTGTGGAATTTTTGTGGTTATCACGGCAGATGACTTCGATAATTCGAGATATAATTTGAGAACCCACGCGTCCGCAACGCCATATCTGTTTCTTTCTTCTCTTCGTTGTAAAACCTCAGGTCTTTATAACACCCCTTATTTTCGAATTTTGGAATTACCTTCGTTTTTGTGAGATTTTGACCACCCACGTGCGGTTGAGGACTTCTGCGACTCTTAAGTCCTTCGGAGAACCTTACATTCTTTGAAAATATACCCGGACCATCTGGTTTCGGCTATTACCGAGTCGGCCCAGAGGCTACGATCTGTCAGTCCCCATCGGAGAGAATCTGCATGCCCCGTAACAGCTGATTGAGGGCCAAAGCTAAGTGCACGTTCTCTTTCTTTTTTGTTATTTGTAACCTTTCCGCGAATATAATAGAAAACCACCCCTGATCATTTAGTTCTTTTTTTTGTATTTAATGTAGTAAAGTAAATTTTATATGTTGTGCCTAGAATCGGAGGGTGCTACCTAACGTTAATTTAGTAAAATAGTTTAATCTCAATTCAGATATTCATTTACTTTTGCATTTACTTTTTTTGTTCCCTTTATTCACTTAATTTGAATCAATTGTCAAACACCATCCGATTGAATATCGGCTTGGCATATACAGGGTGTTTATTCACCTTTTCACCATTTAAATATTTAATTTTATTTTTGAGTTTTTGTAACCGTAACATTTCAATCAATTTATAATTTAAGGAATTTTGTTTGTATAAATCTATGTGAGCGGTTCGCGTTGGCCATAGCGTTCGGCATTTGTGTCCTATCTTAGGACAATATGTCATTTTTAATTGTTTTGCCGTATTTAATGTCAAATCGACAACAACATTGCTCTTTTTGAGTTTTATTTCTTTTTATTTGTCATTCTGGCAATAACCTTTATTTTTTTATATGTCAAGATTTTGCATTAAAATTATATCTGCTTTGTCAGTAAACTTATTCTTTTATTTCTTTGTGTGTAAATATTTGCAACCCGCTTTACCCCAGATTTAATTTATCACCTTGAATTCCTGCTTATCTAGGGGGCATGACAGGGAAGTAACCTAAGCAGGTGGCACCGAAATTTTATTATCCATCTTGGGTTTGTGTTTCTATCGACCCACTTTCTCGCCGACGAGCCGGCTGGCACCCTGCATGATTGCCGAATCTTAACCCACTTATTTAAAGGTTTGTAAAGCGGAAGTGCATCACCATTTGTCTTTTTATTTTGAGTTCTTACCTCGCGATTTTTCACGGTACTCGACCGTCACTTTCGGTGCCAGGAAATTTAGGTAACAATTAATAACCAACGGTCAATGATGATAACTAAGCGAATCGGCGTTTAAAATTTTTTTTTTTTTGGCATCTGTCCATAAGGCCTAGCAAGTACAAGCCACGATGTTTCAAGAACCGTTAGTAAAAAACCATAAGATCTTATTAATTTAAAATAAGTCATTGAATCCCTAAATTGCTTAGGCTTTATTGACCCTTTAAAAACAAAAAGGTGCCTAAGATTGTGTATTGTGGGACACCCATATCTTCTCGCTGCATTAATTAAGGTTTTAAAATACTTTTCACTTTATCGTTGCAATATGAAGTATTTTTCTGCATAATGAGTGGTTGCACATTTTTTCATTATTTTGTTGGTCTATACAATTTTGTATCACTATTTGTTATCTATGTATATTCATTTTATTTATTCTTGAATATAGTAGCTCCGTATCTTTCCTTTAGGATTATTCTTTACATATCTATGATTGGTTACGTCACGGTTTAGTTATATTACACATTAGTATTATTATTATTGTTACAACAGTTTTGAGTGTATTTTGTTCGATTCTTGTTTTTTTTTTAAGATGAAAATTTTTTTTAATTTATAAAATTCTCTGTAATAACCACATCTGTTGCAGTTTTGTTTATGCGGTCCTCGCATTTAAGGAAGCGACAACGAATATATAAAGAAGATTTTGTCACTACAATTATTTCCCTTGTATTTTTTCAACAAAAATATCGAAATTTACTCTTTCGCAATTATTTGGAAGAAAATGTTTTACAATTTGAATTTCTTTTGGAGTAAAGTTAGATCGTTTTCGTTTACACAATGTACCCAATGGAAGTCGATACCTTCCGAAAGCGCCTATCAAACTTAACTCAACACTCACGACTTGAAAGTAATCACTTACTACACTTTGATATAATCAAATTCTAACGTTGTTGCCAAAGTTCATTCAATCTTCCTTGCCTGTCGCTAGGAACTTCTCGCCTTCTCTCTTCCTTCTATTTTTATTCGTTCTGCGCGAATTTTCGACGGGCAAATTGCAAATTAATTGACTAGTACACTGGATTTATGGAAGATTTAAGGAAGATCTAAAACAATCATTATGTCGTTGCTGAAATTGATTAATTACTGACAGTGGGCGGTCTGAAACACTCTCTGATATAATCACTGTTAATCTAAAAATTTGCCGTGTTAATCAATTAAAACTTTGTTCTGCTTTAATCCCTGCCGTAGAAGTTTTTCTATTAACTGTCACTTACGTTAAAGGTTCCTGAAATAGTTGGCCGTTTGTGCCGGTTCTCTTAAAATTGTTTTGCGGCACGATCTAAGTTGAGCTGAGTAGTAAATTCGTTGGGATGACCCAAATCTAAAGTGATTAGTCCGTGAAGTACTTGGAGAATTTTAGCTCTAAGTTCGAATGGATGCAGCGAACAGAAGGCGTATTGGAAATCGATAAGAATACATTACCACAGGATAAGGTTTTCTGTTTTTGATAGATACAAAGAAGAGTTTATTGCATGAAAGAAGAAATAAACTCTTTGAGATAGGCAGACCAAAAGGATAGAAGCATATAACATACTTCGAAATTTTTTTTTTTTCATATTTATTGATACTACAAGAACGTTGGATCTACATTGAAATGTTTTGTAACAAAATATGCGCCGAAATGATATTCAATACATTGGAAAGCTTTGAAAGAATGTCGTTTTTACCAAAAAATAATTTGTGTATTTTCCCAATAATAACAGGATGGAAGCTTTCACCCAAGTTAATAATTTTCTAAAACATAAAAGAAAAGAATTACTATGTCTGTAGATACTAAAACGATATTATAGTTTGCCAGTAGATATAAAATGAGTGCAGTTCACAAAATGAAACCATGTTCCTCTTGTGCGCCAATAATTTCCTTACAAGTTAGGATAGGAGCTTGGATAACGCTTGAAGCCATTCGAAATTATGACGTCGGGAAGTTTCTCTTAACAGCGAGGTGCTTACATATTAGGTTTTCTTCTTGTTTCGTTTGTACAAGCACTACTAGATAGCATGAAAAGAAGCGCTTTGTTAGAGCGGTAATAGTTTTTGTGTTAATTATAAGAATGTATTAAATGTGATGATTAAGTTACTAGAAGTAAAATGAAATGATTAAAAAATACAACTGCTACGGTCCATTTATTTTACAATGCTGAAGTGATTTTATGCGTTTAGAAAGTTCCACATTGTTAACTTAATCTTCTGACATCAATTCTAAAACTAGGTATTTCAGAATTTCTATGAATGTACGGGGTGATATAAGAGGCTTGTAATTGCGAGGGTTCATAGTAACCTCTATTGTAATAATAATCTAAATTATTTCTCCTTAGTGGTAGCAGATTTTTTAAAATAAACCTTTATGAAATGAATTACTGACTTTAACGTTTCACTATATCGGGTATCCACACTTAAGTGTGTACTATTAATAACTTAACTTAATAACTTTGTTATCGTTGGAGGTACAGAATCGGTTAAATGGACATAGCAGTACTATTTTTTTTATGGCGGTTACAATTGTGAAAACAGAAAAACAATTGAGTGTCGCGTTCTGTAGATATTCGTCCAAAATTATTTTTTTTAATGGAACGCCCTATATATTAAATATATAAAAAATATTTTTTGCAATTTAAAAGAGAATCGTAAATTGAACAAAAAAGTCTTAGTACACTATTATAAAAAATATAGGTATCAAATAAAGTAGTTATTGAGAAATCTTTATCTTTGTTTTGTTTGCATGAAATCGATATACCCATGGAAAATTAAAGCGTCACGTTGTTTAGTAGCTGTCAAATTATTTATATTTGTTGTTAAAGTTGCTATGCGAAAGAAGTGCTGTTTTTACATTTTTTTTCAACCGTAACAATGGCATTTACTCATTTGGAAAAGTGTGATATGTTGGAGTTGTACTTGCTGTTTTGTCAACAATTCAGATAGAGCGCTCGAACATTCAGCAATTTCCTGACCTTCATGTACCAGAGCGTTGCTATTTTTTAAAACTTTATCGAAGATTAAGAAGCAACGAAACAGCTTTTATAAAGAAGAGGACAAAAAATGATTTTATATTATCACAAGAGACAGAAATAAATGTATTGGCATTTTTCAGGTACATCCAAATAATTCTGTAAGGGATTTGTCCAGAGAATCAGACATTTCTCGTAGTACGATCCATAAAATTTTGAAAAAAATAAAATAAATATGTTCTCTTTAAATATCAACTTGTTCAAACTCTACCTTTGGGTGACAATAAAAGACGATTAACTTTTGCTCAATGGTTTATCAATGCTTTAGAAGAAAATCACAATTTCTTTCGACACATTTTATGGAGTGATGAATCCAACTTTTCTAATCGCGCGATGTTCAATAAAAGAAATAATAAATAATCATTACTGGAGTCGTGAAAACCCATTTGTTGTCTATCATTGTAAACCAATCCATTGTAAAATGGTGTGGATCCCGAATTGTTGGGCCATTTTTCCATCGGGGTTCTTTAACAGGAGAAACATATCTGGCATTATTGACAGAAATTTTAAAAAAATTTCTGGATGAATTAAATTTGGTAGACACACAGATTACTTACTTTCATCAAGATGGAGCACCCGCACATAACCACCGTGAGAGACAGAAAGAACTAGCAGTTCAATTGATATAAACTATTGTATTCAAATTTCATTTTCAGTATAAATAGCAGCCTTGTTTTCTTTTGTCCCTTTGCGTTCAAACACAAAACGCGCGGGACATGCGCCGAACAGATTTTGTGTTCTATTTGTAGCAATACGCAAGACTGTTGTCCTATTTGATTCGAGCAATGTTGCTTCATGACGCAAGTAGCTGTCTGCTTTGAAAATTTTAAATCATCAGTGGAGATGGATTTTCGTTGAAGATGCGTGAGTTGGTCATGAATACAGTCGCAGTCATAGCGTAAACTATTTGTGCGTTTTTTGAAGTCATCATTTTTTGCGTCGCTTATTTCATAAAACATTACGTTGTGTCATAAATTTTTGCGTTTTGCGTTGCAACACAAAGGGAAAAAAGAACGAAGCTATTATTAATTGAAAGAAATGTTTTTTTTTTTTTAATAACGGATAAGATATATTTCTTTGATATAAAGAATCCATATTAACAGTGTACATACATTGTACTAGCACAGCTACTTATATGCACCTATTATAGTGATTAACTTATTATATATTTAACATAGATACTATAAATTATTTTAGAGATTAGTACCTTTTTAATTAAAGCCTGAATAAGAATATCTGGATGTTATGCAATATTAATAAGAGGTGGATTTAAGAACGCTACTAACGCATAGGCTGTGACAAAAATGCAGCCGGTTGACGCTCCTAGTTGGACAAACAAGTTAAGAAATATGTGCATCATTGCTCTACATTTAAATATTCCAGATTATTTGTGAATGTATGTAATTTTTATACACGAGTACAGCGAATCGCACCCATTTACATTTAAAATTTAGTGGTTACAACTGTGGTAGATGAATTTACAAAAATAACATCCAAAATACAATATCGTTTATTATAATGAAAAAAAATTGTAATATTTTTATGTAATCGAGCGTCGAACTACGTTTTAAACAGCATAAAAAAAAGGTTGGAGGAAGGAAATAGTGGGAAAGCAGCCAAAAACAATATTATTTAAATTTTCACATTTAATATCTGAGCTTTTGATAATGATTATTGTCTTCTTCAGAGATAATTCTTCAATGAGAGGACAAAAATATATAAAAATTATAACAACTTTAACAATAATTTTCGTATATATTTTTCTCTCTCATTGTAGAATTATCTCCAAAGCAGGAAATAGTCATTGACGAAGGCGTAGATATCAAATCAGGAAGTTTAAATAAGATTGTTTTTGGCTACATTCCCACTATTCCCTTGCTTGAATCCTAATGTTGTACAGGTACTACTTCTACTTTACGTCAAGGTAAGTTGATCTTGAGTATATGTAGTCCACCAATTAGAACCCTGGATTTTATTTGTGGGTGGTTAGAGCAAAATAAGCATCCAAAATCGGGGCGAAAAATAAAACACTGAATGAACTATCAATTCATCTATGACTACACAACCAGAACAACACCATCTATGCAATAATGAGTAAACCATGCGCGGCTCTAGTGTTAGATTTTACAATAAAACTATTAACACGGTTTCCATCATCTGTGCTGAATTTTAAAGTTACTTTTCTATCTGGTGGCTTCCTTCAGAATCGAGACTGTAAAATTTGCTTTTGCGTATTGTATTTTAAAGCATGTATTTCTGTTTTAAATTTGACCATCTCAGATTTTTGAATTCATTCCTGTATTAGTCAGGAGTTATGATTATCTCTTTTTACGCCGAAGAATTTTAATGTTCTTTCAATAAGCAACTTTTACCATACGCTCTTATTGAACTTATACCTTCAAGATTCCATTGCAACTCTTTATTTATGAATTATTTGGAAAATGTACCAAATAAGTTGTGCTGTAAGTGCATTGATATGTATGTTCGCCATGTTGTTTTACCACGCACCCTTAAATATGCTCGAACCATTATTGGCGCCGTGTAAATGCATATATCCATCTCTTTCTCGTTCAATACGTTAACATGTGAGCAAGTCACGGTTTAATCAAGATAATTCCTCGGGCAGTTTTTCTTTTTGATTCATATAACTCAATTTCTTTTATACGGAAAAATCTTCCAATCAATTAATTCTTCCATTACATTTATTAAATCCATTCATCAAGAATAATACCTGTATAACACAAAACCGCCACGAAATAATACGAAGACACACGCACATACATACTTCAACCCTACTGCTTTCCTCCAGCGATAAAGAGGAGCCGTAGAACAAAGCTAAATAATGTTACATCACTCTGGAAGTTTTTGTCGAGATGTACCGCACGCAAAAGCCACCAAACGTTAATTGAGTGGGTCTTCTGTTTTTGTGTGCCACCGTCAGTGCGTCCGTGTTCCCTTCAAAGCCACCGGCAGCGTTTGATTTCGACAATTTTGCGTGAATATCGAGTGGGTACCTTCAACTCTACAATCGACGGATCCACGATGTTCGCGTGTTCCGCATGTAAACTCCAGCTGCTGTACTTTTTTTTTTTATTAACGAAAATGCCGAGCTATGAAGCGTGTATTAGGGGTACATTATGGGACGATAATTAATCCGCTTTAAGCTAGGGTAGGATGTAGCCGGAGATTGAATTTGGCAGTGAAATAAATAAAAGAGACTGGAACAGTTGTTATTTTTTGGGGATTAATGTTTTGAGGGAAGCTTCGTGTGTTGTTTTTGCTACCGGAGTATTTATCGAGCAAACAATCACTTTTTGATAATTCGATGATGTTCGGTTTTTTTTTTTTGCTTTGAGATTATGTAGAGACCAATAAAGTAAATGAAGCGTGCAGTATTATCGGAAGCAAAGATATTCGGTAGATAGATATACAGTGTCCGCCGAACTGGGTCATTAGAATCATTAGATTTTGGAACTTGCGGTGTAGTCATGGCCCACGATGATCTATTTAAAAAAATATCTTCAGTAGTTGTCACACTTTTGGTATAAAGGGTGTCAATATCAATTTTCTTATTTTAAATAGAATGGTGCTATTTTTATAGATCCAGTGTATTGCTTGCATGATTTGTGATGACTTCCTTTGTATTAATGTTTCTTATTCCTAAAGCCAATCGTATTTGAGATATTTCTAATTTTGTCAAAATTTTGACGTTTGCACTCCTTCCAAGAAAAATTAAATATCTTATAGGCTATTAGACATTAAGATATTCTACTGATGTGGATTCAATTACACGGTTACAGGTATTGACTGTGACAGCAGTAACTGCAATGTCCTATACAGAGTGTTCGGAAACTCATGTCCAATATTGGTATGTTTAAAGTAAAAAACTTTTTTTTTTAAATGGAACGTGGCAATTTTCAGTGCAGCATTGAATGCAGCGTAAGATTCTACATAGATTAGTATTAAGGTTTAGTATACCCATTTCCGATAGTTCTTGAAACATTCACATTTATTTTATAAAAGCTGTAGAAATATGCCAAAAGTTGCTATTGTAAAGCAAATAATTCGAAACACTTTGTGTGATATTTTTCAAAATGACGCATCATCTTTTCTTGCATTAATTTGTAATAATACTTCAATTGTATATTGTCACTAGTTTCCTTATTATTAGTAAAATTCATTTAAAGACATACACAACAATACTTATTAGAGATTAGCAAGCTATGAGTGTTATTACGCATTAACAAGTGAACGCATTGTTTACATCGTTCGATATTTAACTTCCTTGTAAATTATTTAAAAGTAAAGTACAACAAATAAAATATTGCCAGCCATGATTACTCTGCAAGTTTCGAAACCAAATTCCTATTAAAAGTCGAAAAATTCTAATGACTCAGTTCGATGGAACATCTTTTATAACCACCATCACTAATTTACCTCCTATATATATCGAAATTAAGACAAATATCCGCTACGTTGTGTTCATACGTTAAATTAATTTGGGAAATACCTTCGCTATGAGGTGAATAAGGCTATTAAGCGAGCAAAGCAGGCATATTTTAGATGCCGGTGTAATATAAATAGACGTTTAAGTAAAGCCCTAAAAAATCTTAAACTTGTTAATAATTTCAGTGATTCTCCTCAAATTCTGGTTGCTCTTAGTGAAGTCATTAATATAAATGAGCATTTTGCTTCCGCAGTATGGTTTCTCGTAGTACCTATATCAGGATATCAACCCCATAGTGCTTCGGACACTTGTACATTTACTTTTAGAACATATTGGATATTCCTAAAGTAAGGCCTTAATATCGACCCCTGAGTCACACTACCAGTCACCTTCCTTGTGCACTATCTCTCATCGGTTTGATATTTGACTTCTTGTTCCTTCAGATAATTTTGCAATATGCACCGAAAACAGGTTAGCATTCTGTCTCAGGGCTTCCAGAGTCGTTCCTCATCTGCATCTGGCTGTATTAAAGACATTTTTAATGTCTACTGTAACTAACATGTTTAACGTGCACAATAATGAAGATCAAATATAGTTTAGAAAGAAACAGGAAAACATATATGCAATATGAAAGCAAGAAATCATAATATATATAGACTCTCGTTTGCCGAGACTCCAATTTCTTCTAAACAACTTTCTGCCTCTGGTAAGGACAATGACAACTTTTTTAATATTTTATAGGCGTATGCATTGCATGCAAGTCTTGATCAAACTACACTTTAAAGTATTTTATTACCCTGATATTATAGACTTCTATCTCTTTCAGCGTTACTGGTTGTAACTAACAGTTTTCTTTTCCTGGGAATAAAGGACATCGCTATTCATCCCGGCTTAAAGCAATTGTAAACCAAGTTCAGTGTGGATTGCATATATTTTACCGGAATCATTGGAAACTATACCAACAACGTCAGCATATGCCAGAAAGTATAATTACATTCTGATTAATTTTTGAATTAGATGAACCACTATGATAATTGTGGTGCAGTATTGTTTTTTTCCAGCCTGGTCCTTACGTGTAGCCATAGCATTCATGGCAGCATGTTAAATGATGTAGTGTTAAATGCTCCCTCAATGCACAGGAATGTCGTTATAACTATTTCTATTGTCTTTAACACTGGCCTGTTGATATCATCAAGCATAATCTACATAGATTTATAGTAGCTCTTGATGTAATTCAATTTAATTTCATTGAGAATGCCAATACTCTTCCACGATTTGTAGTTATATTACCGATTATTGGGCAACTATTCCTTTAGTGCGCTGTTTCTCATACACCTATCCACCTTCCTCCAAATTCGAAACATGAAAGAAACGCTCAATATTTCCAATTAAACTTACATACATTCTAATTTGATTAAATTAATGCTATTAGAAGGAAAATTACCTAGTAAGTAGCATATAATTTGTAGTATTACAAATGCAACTTCCACAAATAAATAAAAATTAGAAATAGAATATTTAAATTGCGTACTCACCTTTGTATGCTGTTCGAAACTCGTCTGCATTCAAACAGAGCTAATTTTCTAAATACTACCCCGTTAAGATAATCACATTACGCTGTCCGCTTAATCACTTAATGATGGCGAATTCGTAACTCGACTTTATCAAAGCGTTTATCGCTTTACTACCCACCGGTTCCAACACAAACACTGGCCACTACAATCTGGTCTAAAACTACCCCAGCTGTATGTTTGATCAACTTAAACTTTACAGAATTATACAGAATTATTCCGTTTTATCCCCACTTAAATCTGACCCAGTATGCAATGTCATTATTTGAGCAAAATTAGTAAATGTAATTTGGTGTGAATCTGTCTTTCAATCCGCTGGGCAAAATTCAATCATATATTTAATCAGCAAAGAACTAGAGAACTGCTTTATTACTTAATAGGTAAATGAGGGTCCCATTAATATTTCTGCTATAAATTTGAATGAGTTACTAGAGATTCAAATCAGAATATACATATTTGATGGTTATTGATATCGAACTAAATGCATTTTCGATTCTCTCCATGAGATTTTGTTAAAGTTTCCATATACAGTAGTGGATATTCGGAGTGATCGCCTGCGCAGCAGTGAGCACCGTGCTATTGACAGTCTATTATATTTAGTTACATGTGAGCAGATGTGTTGGATGGAAACGATGTGAACGAATGAATAGAATGTTTTTATACTTATGTGGTGCAATGTAATAAAATGGACTGTGAATAGCCCGATGCTCATTGCTGCAAAGGCGGTCATTCCGAAAGTCTACGATTCTACGTGTAATGTTTATTGTGAATGCAGAAAGAACACAATATTGCAAATTTTGCTAAACTTCTTAAAGAAAAAAAATGGCTTTTCTTTTTTACCTTTAGCATCATTATTTGGCCTTACAAAGAAAAACACGTTTTTAAAGCCACCTTAGATCTTCAACTTCTGGCTTACTCAAAATTTTTCTACGCGGTTTTGGTCGGTTTTGACCATCATCATCAACTTTCTTATTAGTGCCCTGTCGCATTTTAACACCACAGAAGGAGTTGCTTTATCTGATTTATACTTTGAGCATCATGTTAACAAAAGTTTTTGATAACATGCCTTAATTGACAGGGAGACATTTTAAAATATAAAATAAGTTAATAATAAAATGCCACAGCGTCTAACATCATTAGTAACAAAGAGTTAACTTACACCAACCAAAGAAAACGAGAAATGTTAATTACTTCAGATTAATGCAATTTTTATATATAACAATGACGGCAATAAAACTGGTTTACAAAATGTAAACATGCACTTTTCTTGATAATTGGTTTATTTTGCTTATAGTCCAGTGTAAAACTTTGTAGTAACAGATATATTTCTTTTTTTATTTCAAACATTCAAATCAAAAATCTTTAAACGTTTCGATTCACCTTTTTGGATCTTCTTCAGTAATGCTTTTTGAATGATGTAAATAAATACATAAAATATTTTAATTAATATAGTGTAATGATGGTTCATTCAAATAGGTTATTTAAATTAATTACCATTTTACCATCATAAATTTTATATTTTAATTCCCTAATTAAGGTATTTGTCAAATTTTAAAACTTTATATTTAACAAATACAGACAAACACAAACATTAAAATATCGATCTAAAATACAAACTCCTTTAAGTATTAAACATATATGCATGTAGAGAATCGTGTTATATTTGTTTTGTATAGGTAAATATTTTCTTCTGTACTAATATTGTTTATGTAAAATTTTAATAAGTTTATATAGTGAGACATAATCGTAAATGTAAAAGCGAAACTTATATTATGGAATGGAATATTTTAGACAATCCCCCAATATCAGTTCTGTCATTTATGGCATTTTTGTCATTTTTATATATATATCATTTCTAAACTACATCTTGCATAATATTTCTTTTCTTCTGCTAAGATGGTGGTTTTTTTATAATCAACATTACGTTGCGGATTTATGTTTTTGTAAAAAGTTTTTTAGATATTGCATAGTTTGTCCAATATATGAGCCATCACAACCTTTACATAAAATTTTGTAAACTATATGGATATTTTTAGAAACGAAAATTTTGGCTTTCAGTTTAGAAAAAAAAATTTAAAAACATTATAATATACACGTAGCTCACAAAAATTAATAAATAAACCCATATAGTTTACAAAATTCCATGTAAAAATTGTAATGGCACATATATTGGACAAACCATGCTATATCTAAAAATCGTTTACAAGGACATAAGCCATTTAATAATCTTACTGCATTAAAGAAACACGAAATAAATCATCAACATAAATTTGGTTACGAAAAACCACCATCTCAGCAATAGTGCTCACTGCTTCACAGGCGGTCCTTTCGAAAGTCCACGACTGTACATTTAATGAGAGGTGAGTTTTCTTATGCATTTTCTCTCGCTGAATTCGAAAATCAAGGTAAGGTTTTTTTTATGGAACAGTTCTTGAGATATTGTGACTTTTTCATGTTTGTGACCTTCTTTCAGTTTAAAAACTAGATGCATCCGATGTGGGCGTTCCTGGAATCAAAACCGAAAGACATTGAGATGATGAACAAATATATCTAATGGAATGTTTAATTGATAAGCGGTTTGAAAAAAAATTAGAAAAAAAAATAATTTTTAAGCTGACGCTGTGGTCACGGCGAAATAAGAAACAATTGAAAACGTACGGTTTCTCTTCATGTACGTAAATCTGATACCTCTACGTAAAAAAAAAAAATTGCACCAACTAAGAGAAAATCGATGGAAAAATGGGGCAGTTATCAGCGATTGAGTGAATATATCCAAAACTCACATTTTATAAATATGTTAATTTTTTCGATAATTTATTGAGTAGTAGGGCTAAAATAAAACAACGCACATATTGTTTTATGCAATATTTTTGTACGAATTTTCTACCTGGTAATTGTTATTTTCCATACTTAGAATTAGTGGCAAATAAATTTTGTTTATTCATTCATTTATTTTTATAATATAAATAACAGATCATTAAAAATTGACGACTAAATCTATGATTGCAAAAAAATAATAATAGATGGTGTAATTACCTACACTAAATTAATCTCATTGTCAGTGCGTGCCTAAATAGCGAAGTCTTCCTTTCAACAAGTTACTAATTTAATATTTTAGAATCTTGATAACATTTCTTAAAGCTCATTCGAACAATAAAAGCGTGTTGTGAAACTTTCAAGGAGCTATTTTAGCCAGGCAGTTTTAATAAATAAACATCCCTCCAACGGAACAGCAATGGTAATTTCCATAATATTCTCATTTTCCGGAGTTCCGGGGCATCGAGCCAAAGGCGAGACAAATGGAGCTGTTTACGTTATTAAAGTTTCACCGAAATCTTATTTCTCTAGGTACAGGCCATAAAATTTTGTGTTGATTAAAGATTTACAGTTGAATTTAGAGGAAGGGAAAGTACGTATTTTTTCCTGCACGGCGTTGAACTTGCTCCTACGTAGTGTAGGTGGTTTCTCTTTAGCAATAAGGGGTGAAATGTTTAATTTACACGAACAATTGTGCGTACCGGAGGGCTTTTGTGAGCTAGCAGCGTTTGTATTCGCAAAGAAAAAGTTTAGCAAACAATAAACTGTATGTTGCAACTAGTTAGAGGTGTTACACGTAACTCGTGGAAAAGGTAAACAACGCCTGCAGTTTAAGTAAGTACTAGAGCTGATTAAAGTATTTTACTCTGATAGTATAAGGCTATCAATCTTATCAGTCAATAAATCAATGGGATGGCATACCCAAGATTCACTTCATTTATTAAATTCTTAATATTTTTGTAACACCTATATAACATTGAAATGAAATCGAGGCTGTTGTACAGAATAAATTGTTCAAATAATTCTGGAAATCTTCAAATAAATTAGTATAATTCTTTTGTATATCAATGAAAATGGTCATAAAACCTTAGAATTCCAAATAAATCTGAGGAAATCTGCACAAATCTTCAGAAATACATCTTTGGGAATCCAGATAAATTCATTTGAAATTTTTGACCAGCCCTCCTCGATCTGAATAAATTTAAAACTAAATAAATACGGTTATTGTATCGACTCATTTAAAAATTATCATATTGACATTTGGCGCCATACATGTTAAGTATGTACAACGTTTATTTCTTAAAAAGTGGCCAAAATAAGCAAATTCTATATAATAAGCAGCAAACTAAGAGAAATTTATGTTGGAAAGTAAAACCATATGAAAATTAACCAGGAAGTTAATTATCTTGTTGAAAATAATATGAGGTTAAAATTAAAATAAGCTTATGATAGTTTTATAAATTTAATATAAATAAACAACAATAATATAAAAATAATTTAGACACTTCCTACTGTCGAAAAAAATGCAAGACTTCAAACATTTAATCCCAATTAAGAAAAATGCATTTGATCTTTGAATAGCCGGAAGCCTTTTAAAAATTATCACAGTAATTCATAAAGCGTATGCAATTTGTAGCTACAATTTGGCAATAATCTTGATCTGTCTTTGTAAAAAACAATTTATATTAAACGACTCAGAGACATACACGTAAAGCATAAAGCTTTGAAAACTATTCCTTTAATTCCACAACGATAAAGCATCGTAGTCTTCTTAAGCACCTTATTTAAGTCGCTAGATATCCTAGGAGAAGTGCTGAATGACCATCTTAGGGTCTACAAGTTGAGAATGAATATGATGCAAGTTGTGGTTTTCAATGTTTGACTTTGAAGACACCACTTCCAGAATATGCTGCAGTGTAACTACTATGGGCCATTTTACTTAGAACCAATTTCGAATACCTCAAAAAATTGTCATTTTATTTTTTGTTTTCACTTCTGTGTGACTTGAAACTAGAAGGGTAACTTTGTTCCTTTTGTCTAACTCTTTTAGTTTTCCTATCACTCCCAAGCAAACATAGATCTGACTCCATGGAAGCCCAGAGCGATTATAATATCTTGCTTTCAGAAGCTTTTATCATCATTGAACTTGGCGCATCTTCTTCTTAGAAGATACTTGGACATTTACCCAAGCTTTCGAAATATTTGAGACTACGGCCATGTTTTCCCATTTCAGTTCAGTCTATGGGCTTGAAGCCAACCGTATATCATTTGATGGTATATCTAGCTGATATTGTTCAGTTTTAAGATATTGTTCTGGCCTCGACGTTCTAGCAGCTAAGATGTATTGCTCTCTTTCACCAAGCTAAATTCACTTTTGGCATATCTTAGCTTCAAAAGTAAGAGTCACAATGCTCAAGAACGGTTTGCCTCCCTTTATATTTTGTCACAGCAAATAGTTTTTAGTTTAGCATAGAACATCAATATTTAAAATAACATACATTATGTGATTAAGACACCATCAATGTGTGTTAGTCAGATAGTATACGCTTCAATTAAAGACAAACGTTAAGGCTATTCACTAATTAACAAAGCGATGCTTGTATTGCTCTGACATAATTGAATAAGCTTTTACCAGTTTTCAACGAAACATCCTTTAGTTTGTGAAGCGCTTGCAACCACTTTAATCTGACAAACTACAGCTAATTAATGCATTTGCTGCAGCAGCTAATTTAACCTTTGTGTGTATTACTCTATAATCTATTTGTATGGAATTAATATATTAATTTTGCGAATTGAGAATGGATTTTTGTAATTACTCGATATGTAATTGGGAATTATTAATACTGCGACTGTAGGTCCAACAATTTGACCTTTCCCTTACAATTCTTTCAATAGTTATGCCAACTTAAAGTTCTGAATTAGCATATCACTAATTAGATTCAAGCAAAACGTGTGTGTAATACACATGTTTGTAATCAAAGTTCTATACCGCAGACAATATTTGACAGTTCATTCCTTTCATAAATTAAGCATTAGGCACCATTTGCAAAATTTACTTTAGCAAAGATTTATGTCCTTATTAGTAACTTCACTTCTGGAATCGTACGTGTAGAAGCGGTAGGTAAAATACAGACTTAATAAACTCTAAACGATGAAGTAGTTACTATTACACGATACTGCCGCTAATATCAACGTATGTTTGTTATAACTAATAGGAGTTAATTAATATACGGCGTCTAGAAGGCACGCGAATTAATTTATTATACGAGTCAGATTCTGGGAAACTTCGCCGTAACATCAAGCGAGGCGAATAACAGCGCTATCCGCGGCAGTTAACTGCTTTGAGACAGATGGGGTAATTATAAGTTCAGAGTATCGATATATGAGTAGGCTATGTATGCCTGAAGGTCGCTAACATGTTCATTTAGTTGCTAATGTTGGTATCTGGCATATAAGATTGCTTTATTGGGTTGTTAGGGAGAGTTAATTAATGATTAGCTGTTTCAAATGTGTGTGGGTGTGTGTGTCGATGTGTACCTCTCTGTCATTTTAAGTTTTTATTCCTATCAAATCTGCATAAAATATAAAATGGGATTACAATAAATGCACGTCTTTCTGTGATATAATATTTTACGTCCACTTGATAACGCTGAATAGATATATGTATACATTATTTAGCTTTTATATCATCTTCCACGCCACTGCTTTTGTATACCGCTCTTCTTTGTTGGCCTCCATCCTACTCTTCACCAAACCGCTTATGTTATCATGTTTTTTTTATCATTTCCGCTTTAAATGTTACTGTCGGCCTGTATGATACATGCTTTTACCCTCTTTCGGTTATTCTACTTGACTTCATCTCCACAATGTGCATAATTTAGCTATATAGAAGTCCTCAATGTAATACCTTCATCATTTTTTTTTGTTCATTACTTTTTTTGTGAATGCAATTCATATTTTGAATTAATATTAGTGATAAACTTTGTATATTACGTCAATTAAAAAAATAGTATGTTTTTGTTTGTATTCTACAAAGTATTTTAACAAAAGAAATTGGTCAGAGTTTACAAGAGAGTCATATACATAGGTAAATTGAATAAAAATCTAGTGTTGTGCTAAACGGTGAAATCTTGGTAACCGGCTACTGAATAGCGCTTGAGTAGAAATAACGCGTTCTAGTAATAGGTGATTTCAGTAACCGGTGATCGTGTTTTGCCGTTACCGCTATCAATCGCTATTAAGCTATAACCATTACAGTTACGGTTTAATCTGCGCTCGCTCTATAAATGTGTAGCCGCAACGTATTTCGCTCATGCGTGTGACATGATTCGCACATGCGATCACACCTAAAACTTGTTCTTTTTGATATTTCTGTGATAAATTTTATTCATCATTTTGTCAAAACACATTTTCTTGGAGATTATAACACATTGTCGTTTAATACTGTATACCTAATTTTGAGGGATGAAAATGCTGCTGTAAAAATATCTTTTCATGGCGAGCATAATGTCTAAATTTATATAATATAATAAATAACTCTATTGACTACTGACCAATAATAGCAATAACAATTAACAAATTTATGAATTTCTGATTTTAACTGTAATTTTTTCTCACGCTGGATTCGAACCTACATCCCCTCCTTTGCCGGACGAGCGCTTTACCAATTTGGTAAAGCGCTCGTCCGGCAAACGAGGGAACGCAGGTTCGAATCCTGCGTGAGGAGAAATTTTTGTAGTTTTGTAGTGTAAAAAAAAGTTATTACAGTTAAAAGCAGAAATTCATTAATTTGTTAATTTCTTACTGTAAAAAGCTTGCAATCTTTGCAACAATAAAAATGTTTTTTTTTTATATATATCTATACAAGTACATAAAATCGCGCTATTTCACTCGTTTACGTATTTGCCTGCCCTCTCCCATCACGCTGAGTCACGACATTGGGAAGCTATAGCCATCTTTTTACTATTCTCGACTGGAACTTCAACTGATAGGGCCTGATGATGTAAATTATATTTACGAAACCGGTCGCAAGCACATCAATACAAGAATTTGCGAAATGGTGACGTTTTTTCATTTTATTATCCTATGTTGTTAAGATTATTCATCATTACAAGAAATTCTCTATATTAGCCTAGCTTTTTCTCGTGGATTGTTACTGTTTGCTGTTAGAGTAACATGATACAGATTGTTAAAAGAATCCTCTGTTCCTGAAGCCGGTGTTCGAGTTCGAACCTTTTCTTTAACATATTTGGTTGGTCGCTGCAAGGAATTCTGTTTAAAAATATGTATGTTAACAAGAATTGAAGGTATTTCCCATGATTAATGCTTAAATTAGTGTTTTGCATTTTCTACATTTTGAGGTTAGATATTCCTACTGTTTACAGCTTAATTGAATTCTTAATGAGTTAAATTGGTATAATAGGTGACAAGTTGACAAGAGTTGACATATAAATAACGGGAAATTAGAATTTTGTTTTTAATTAAAATTGAAAATTAATATTCTAAAATGTGGTGGATAATAATTGAACTTTGAAAATAAGTGTACTTACCTGAATAACAGTCTTTATCTTGGAGAAAAAAGAAAAGTAAATCTACATATAAATGATAACGACAAAGCTTCAAACATTTTATATTATACGAATAAATTATGAATATCAATGGACCAAAGGAATTCCCTGAAGGCACGCCATAGATGATTGAAAGCGGAAGAAACAAACGATCTTTATATGAGATCTACTGCGTTCTATTCGTAAGATAAGAAAGCAAGAGCTTCACTGAATCATTACTGAAACCAATATAATTAAGAACACCAAGCAGCAAGATGTGATTGATTGATGGTATCAAAAACCTTGGATACTAACACCAATACCGTCTCCTACTTAACATTCACAACACGCAACATATCATCCACAACATGAGCCATTGCGGTTGTACGTCTGTACTGTGGACGAAATTTAGATTGTTCGCTGAGTAAAACATTAGATGTATTAAAGTACCTACATAATTGATGGTTTAGAATTTTTTCCATAATTTTAGATAACAGTGGGGATATATACAGGATAACTGGTACTTAAACCTACATATTAAAGGATAACGTAATACAACTCATTTACAATAGATTTAGCTAAATGCCTTATACAAAAGTCAATAGTTTTCGAGATATAATTTTTTTTTTCTTCAAAATTCGATACTTACAGGCACTCATATTTTAAATTAAAGAAAATAATAAATCTTTATTTTAGTTTTTCAGTTTTCCTAACTAAAAGATACATTGCATACACACATTACATATCAAACAATATGCCAAATACTTCAAAATAATAAAAATAGAGAAGATAAAACTTTCAATTATGAAGAAAAAAATGGAAATAATCTTTACGAAGCTATATCTCGAAAACTATTGACTTGTGTATAAGGCAAATTTGGCAAATCTCTTGTTAATGAGCTGTACTACCACGTTCTTTCTTTTATATAGTTCGTTAATCTGTGTAGTCAAATGGGGTGGTTACTTTTGGAAATGGAGTTAACCTTTCAGTAGTTAGAAAAGATATTCTCAAGCAAACAATTGTTGATAACACGTGCAATGATAAACAACACAGGCATAACATTGTAATTGATACATAATCGATATCAGTAGGTTGAATTTAATAGAGTTGGCTATAAAGCAACTTAAAGGATTTCTTTTTTTGTTAATAAGTATAATAATTAAAGTATCAGAATTAGCCTCCGTCATAAAACTGGAAAAATGGTTATTGTTTTCACTGACGTTAGTTAAATGAATAGGTAAGTTCACTTTCTTACTTTTATTGTAAATGCTTAACTATAACTGATCCAAGAATTCCTAAGCTTGGAGTTTCTTGTAAGGTTGTAAGTTTCCTGAAGTCTTAAATTTTTGCAGTGTCTGATATCAGGCAATGGCCTCATGAGGCAGACGCACTTTGGGGTCCATCGGTTGGATGAACCAGAAGTCAGTATGTTAACTCTCAGCCAGATTGCGTACTTTTGTGATAGGATGCAACCTGATTGAGAGGGGGCACAATAGATCTTTCTGGCCGAGTTGCGCCCATACACACAAAAAACTCTCATAACTGGATTCATTACTGAACCAGTTTCGGTGATGATCTCTAAGGTTTGCTATTTTGATAAGTATAGAAGCCCTTTTCAAATGTGCTACGACTTTAATATTTTATTAGACAAAACTCTAGGCATTTACGTTTCTATTACTCTTGGGTTCATTTCATACATACCAAAAAAAATTTACAAAGCCTTTTTCCGAGATTACATTCCAATAGCATCCACAATGGGGCACATCCTACAACAATGAAGTCCCTTTACTTGATCTCGACCAAACCAAATATATTTTAACTTTTAATCATTTCATTATATATCCACCGCCGTATTCATTAATCGAAAATACATCCTTCCCAGAGCATCAACGGTGTTTGCCTGCCTTTAGGATTCGCTTATTGTAAATTAAATAAATAGCTCGTTTTTGTTATCCACTATTGGCAACTTTTAATTAAACGCAAACAAGATTTTCGATGTTCTGGCCCGGAAGCCGAAACGAAATGTACGTCAATTAGTAAAAAGCTTTGTTCATTTATAACGGAATTCGTGTTTAATTATAAACATCATGGAATACGGTTATTGAAATGTGTATACTCGTTGCTTGTAGCGGTACAAGGGAAATGGGGTACACGCACTGTGAAATATGTGTAGGTATAATTTAATTTGAATAACAACGTGACAGAATTCCACTACTAAATTTGGAGCATGCATAACAAAAGTATATTGGACGTTTGGTATAAGCCAATTGAAACAGATTTGCACAGTCATGTCAAAAATGTCATGTCAGGTTTGTTTAAAAGTTTTATAAGTGTTTTTGCAATAAGGCCCTCAGTACTGAAAAAATTCCTCTAGAAGTTTGTTTTATAATTATTTGAAGTTATTTAACCGAATTGCGAAAATTTCTATAAATTAAGGATGGAACACCTAAAAATGAAAATTAGTGAGCATGAAATGATAACATATTGTGCCATAATAGATCTCTTGTTCGCTCTGTTCTTATTGCATTTAAAACTATCCGTCTCCAATCTCAGAAAGCCTGAGATTAGGTAGATTTTGCCCCTTGACTTGCTTCGAAGTATAACGCCATTCAGTTGTGTATTGTTGCGCAGTTTCAGAGAATGTGGATGGAATTTCTTTTTTTCCATCGTGTTCCTCACACTCTGATTTTCTGCTATTTCAACCGTAGTCACACATTATTTCAGTCAAGGGCGGTCTGACAGGATCCCTGTTAGCATGCTTTTTCTGCGTAGGTTGATTAATGGATGTACTTTTTCAATATTTTTTATTGAGTTATTTTACTTCACTTTCTATTTTCTCCAGTGCGGTGCTGTTTATTGATAATGATCTAACCTCCGATGATTTGGCTAGCTTGTTCACTTTTCTTAGGCACTCCTTAACCAACTTATTGCTAGTGCAAATTAAGGGCGAGGTCAGTACTACGATGCTGCTCAACTGTTATAATTATTTCTGAACGTTGGTAGTTCTGTCAATATTGAATTGGGTGTATTTTTGAGTTGCGTGTGTGTGCGCTTCAAAGACACTCAGCTATTTTCCTAGGGTTTCCGAATGTTCTATTCTACACCCATACACATTTTTTTCTGACATATCGCTCCAAGACATATACCGGGTTTGGCCATCTTCAAGAGTTTGAAGACCAATAGGTGTTTCCTCGAACATTCTACTTGTGATTCTATCCTCTACACTCTCCAAAATGTACAAGTGGCTAAAGTTCAGTACTACTTCAGGGCTTTAGTTATATAAACAAGCAAGGGCCCTAGTTATACAAACACAGACTAATCTTTATGCTTTCCTTCTTAAGGGTGTTATAAGTGAAAATTGTCTTACTATTGCCATGTACATTCAAATCAGCATTTTTAGATCGAATTTTCAGTTTCTTTTTCCTACAAAGTTTCGGTGTACCATTGGGGCGTGTTATTGCTCTTGCTGGTTTATTTAAATTTGCGTGGCTCCAGAAACATTTACTTTTTTATTTGATCTCCATCATCTAACCTGTATCTATTTATGGCCTCGAGAACATTTTCTTTTCTTGGTAAACGCTTTTCAGCCAGTCCTAGGGTGTTCACATTTTCTTCATGTAAAATCAAATCCTCATTGAACTATATCACAGAGGATATTATTGAATCTCTCTCTTATGTGCAACCAAATTATCAGCATATCTTTGTCAGGGTATGCCTAGATCAATCAAGCTGTATAGAAGTCCATTTGCCTGAAGGATCTGCATGGGTGGAGATGCGTTTTCATCCTCTAGCAGTGCTGACCATGACCGTATGCTTAACCTCTTCTTTTACTAATCTGTCTGTGAAACAATTGCGGCATCCATCTAGAGGTCATACCGTCTACTCCATTAGTAATAATTACCTTTTTTGACAACTGCATGCAGAGTGTTTACCTTTTTTGACAGTCTCATACGGAGTGTTGTCAAAGACATCCTTTATGTTTAAGAAGTTGTGCACCATAGTTTCTTTATTCGTAAGTGCATTTTAGATTTGATCTGTCAACCCTGCTATCGCAATTTCAATAGATTTTCTTATTTCATAAAGTTCTTAGCTCTGATATAGTTACGGCCTTTACCACCGTGTTCAGAAAGTTTGTGAATTAGTATGTAAAGTATTGTATTCTTCCCTGCTGCTGGTATGAATGTGACCTTGGGCCATCTCCAAACCTCTGATAAGTGTTGTAGCAGTAAGGCATACCTTGACAGCACTCACTTAAACTTGTAGATACCATTTAATGTATATTTGCATAGTATGCTCTGTAATATAAAACATTCGATAAAATAAACACTTTTCATAAAGAACAGTAAGTATTCCCAGTTCTAGACTACCCCGCGTTAATAAAGAAAATTCTGGAAAATAGTAATGTAGATATTAGAAAAAAAAAAAAATAAAGCAAATCATATATATTATACATATAAAAGAAATATACGGAAACCTAAGCAGTAGTATCAAGTTTATACTTGACACCTCAAACCCTTCTCCTGAGAAATCTTTTCTTACTTAAAGGCCATCGATTTTAGCTCGGACTTGATGCATACGTTCTATAATAGATCTGTAATATTTATCTGTAAAAGTTTTGAAACACTATTTGGAAGCTTTGGTCTTTAAACATTAGTCCTCTTCAAGTGTTCTTTATTGTTGAGTATCAGTAAGGCATGCTTCGTTAGAAAGAAACAACAAATGCAATTTAACTTTCGAAATTAATTAAAAAAAGTGCTATTTACTTTATAATAATAATAATAATAATAATATTTATTCAGACAAATTTAAGTGATTACAATGATTTACATATACCTTCAAAATAAGTGAATAAGTATGAAAATTCGCAGAAGGTAAAAACCTTGTTCGCGAAAAAAATACAAACAAATGCTGAAGAAGGTTATTGTTTCGAGGTAAGTATTGGTGTATGTCCAATCTGTTTTGATTGAACATCCACTCTATCAATCGTGTCTTAATCTATGCTTAAGGCAAGCCACGTTTCTGACACTGCCACAACATCATACATGTTAGTGAGAATGAAATCTTGGAAATCTAGAAACTAGGCTTAATTACAAAGAACTAAAAAAAATGAAATGATAGTAAAAGATTAAGATTTATTTGCAGCAGAAACGGGCTATCTATATAGCAGCATGGTGATAATTAATCAGAATTAATATATAAATGAGGATATAGCAGAGTGTACTAAATTGAGGTGTTAATATTTTTAAATAAAGTTAGTTATAGTAGCTGTGCAAATATATGAAAATAAGGATGGCAACCTAAATTAATCTATTACATACAAGGGACGAAATATAAATAAAAATAGTGAACGTTTTATACAAAAAAAAGAGTAGGTAGTTCTTGTTTATGAAAATAGAACATCACCATATCTGCGCAATCACCCCTGACTAATGTTGTTTATATCTTCCTGACATGTTATAATTTTTACATCATTACGAAGCTTAGTAAATATTTTACCATCATATGTCCATGCGTTTTTATTACCGAACTTTTGAGCCGCTGATTTTAATAGGAGCTGTCTAATATGCGTTAGATCTTCTTTTACGACAATTTTTGTAGATTTTAAGTTCTTCTTGTTTTTGTACACTTCGCTTCGTTTCTTGTAGCTGAAGAATTTTACGAGATCGGACGTTCGATGTTTTTTCGGCGGATTTTTTTCTTGTTTTGTTTCTTTCCGATTGCGATGTATACGTTCGATGTCGGTTGAAACTAGAGGGACATTTATTTATTTATAATTATATCCATTACTACTTCTTCAAGTTTTTCATTATCCTGTTCTTTAACGCCCATTAATAGTAAGGAATTACGTCTAGAATATTGTTCCTGTTGCTCAACGGTTGCCCCTAATTGCCGAAGATCCTCACGTAACTTACTGTTTTCGTCTTGAAGGGTAGTAATTTTACTGTCCACTAACTGCATATCTTTCCGTACAGCTTCTAAGATGACATCAGATAATTTTATAGTAATTAGTTCGATGAATTCTTTACTATTGAACATTTCTTTAATAGACACGCTAATGATTTTTTGTATGTCATCCGTTTGATCTCGTGTGAAAGGCATATTTTAGCACTGTACAAATTGAGGTCAGTATCACTAAATGTTATAATACTGTGCAGAAATATTTAAATGTATTCGCGCAGACACGATCACGTCTATCTACTGTGAGTGCACCTCGAAGACTGACTTTATGCCTTATCTCTTCGCGAGACGGTAGACCAGACAACGTGAACGGTAAGTGCACTGCCGAAATCGTCTGCAAACTATTGCTGTTTGACGAACTCGCTATCCATCAAAATTGAAAAAAGGCTCCCGAGGCGAATGGAGACAAATTTCTGCGCCTGCGGCGGCACTATGCAGTCTCCATTACGTCGCCGACGACGTCTTACCAGGAAAATAAGTCTGCCTACTAATGTATCCTTGGCAACGCGGTTCCTAATGAAAAATATCTGCAAGGCAAGGCGGAATGATCGATTGTTGTCGCTCGTAGAGCCTAGCTTAATGAAAAGACATGTCATGTGACGACACTTCCATATAATCGCAATGTTGAGTAGAATAGAATATATATTATCCTTCCGTGTAGTCAAGGTATTCATAAAACAGTGTGTAGATTCCATTCTAAAAAGAAAAAAAAATATGTGGATTCATATTACAATGCGAATAGCGTGTATATTGAGGTATGAAGACGCATGAGGAAAGAAGTGAAAGTAAAACAGTATTTTCTTGAATTTAATTGCGAAAAAACTATTCAAAACTAACCACAGGGATTAAATTTTGTATAAAAAATTAGTATAAATGCATAATGACCGGAACTCTTTAAATACAACATAAAATGCAATTCATTCCATGTAATTTTGAAACTAATGCGTTTTTATTTTTTTTTCAGGTACAGATGACACTATGCGCTTTTGGTGCCACCGAGATCATATGTTAGACCCAATTTCAGACACCTAAAGACGAAGAGACAGTTGATGAGATGTTTATCAGCTCTTTAGTGACAAATATGCATGGTGGGTTAATTTACTATAATAAAGTTATTTCCCTTCAATAACTCCAAAGCTTGCTTGGTAAATTATCAGTCATTTAATAGTTAACTATTATCAACTAAACTCTGGCAAATTCAAATCACTAGCACCCTCTGTTAAGGCGGCCATAATTTAAATTTTAAAAGGTAAATGAGGAAAAGTTGCTTGATACTCAAATGTTATACAATAAATCACATCATACCAACACCAAGTTTGTCCGGTTGTTAGAAGTGTTATGAGAATATGTTTTTTTTTTTTTTAATGAAATAGACAGAGTTAAGTTTATGTATTTACTAGAAGCTAGCCATACATATTTTCATATCGTCTAAGTTAATATTTTGTTGTGCATATGATAGAGAAAACAAAAAGCGAAATAATTTTATTAAAAATATTGGAAAAAAAATATTTGATGAAAAATTTATAATTTCATTTCGAACTTTTTTTTCTTTCAGTCTTTGTTCTAAACTGTGTCATAAAACCATTAAAACTAGGACAGATTTTTGATCATCACTAATTTAATAAAACTTTTGACGGGGAAAATAAAGATGTCTATTCATGAGGTGTGCTTAGGTTGGAAGTGTCCGTTTAAGGAAGTTTTACTGTATACTACAGACCCTATCCTAAAGCTAAAGCGCGCCAAGAAATAAGGAAGAGAAGTGTGTGCCTAGTGTAGTGAAAGCCAGTTGCAAACTATATACCTGTTCAGAAGAAAAAATATACATACAAATTTTTCAAATGAAGAGAAGTAAGATACAGAAGAAGCAAGTTGGATCGTCCTGTGATTCTTCTGATTTCGACAAGCCTTCCAAAGAGAAGAAAGGAAAGCACACCATATGCGAAGATTCTGGTCAGGACAATGTTTTTGATGAAAACTTTAATGAATGAGATCTTTGCCAAAGTATATTGGATGATGAGAGCATATTCTTAGCAGATTACATTCTGGTGAAGTTTGCTACTAAGAAAACCATAAAGTGGTTTTGTTAAAGTTGGGGTAGTCTAAGAGGTGACTACTGTGAACTTAGAACCGGTGCATAAGGTCAAATTTTTGCGCAAGAAAAGAGACTAGGATTTGTGATATTTCTTTTATCAATCGCGACGATATCGTCTCCAAGCTTTCTCAATCAACTAACATTAGAGGAACTGCTAAACAGTCTGTATTTTTCAAATTTGCTGTAACGTTTAATAATTTAAACATTCAGTAATATAGTTGGCTAGTATTGCTTTTTATTTGAAATTTTAAAAACTGTGATTAAAAGAGTTGTTTATCAATGTTTTTGTGTTTAATTTAGCTATATACGAATGTGCCCCATGTGTTGTCCGGAAGTGCCCCGGTATGGGGCAGATTCGGAGAAATGCTATTTTGGGAAAAAAGGCATATTTGAGAAAAACCATGCAATATTATCGTATATCTTATATAGTATCTCATACAAAAATGTGTACGTATTAAAGTGTATATGAGAAACTTTCCATACCCCATTAAATAACAATATAATTCGTTTTTAAAGTTTTGTGTCCGAACGTGCCCCACTCTCCCTTACTTAAAATGAAACGAGAAAAAGTTAGCTGTTGAAACAACCGCAAAAAACATCCCGTAATATCGGGATGATTCAATTGAATTCGATGATCCAATAATTAAACAGAATTTTATTATGTAATCACCAAAACTTTGGATGCCTGTATGTTTCGAGCTAGGTGATATTATGAGTTGTTTGCGTTGCCGCTATCCTGTTATAATATGCATACAACCGCCCAAATGAATCCTAAACAATGGATAACACTTCAACTAAATCTAGAACACGATCGCCATTGTAACTAAAGTACTTGAAAAGCTATTAGCGCAGCTGTTTTATTTATACCATAGCAGGTATGCACTACATGTTCCAACTGGAATATTTCTGGGATACCGATTCATATATTTGCGTTTACCGAGGATTGAATTAATATCGCAAATCCTAACAATATTCTGCAGATATTCCATTCTGGATCTGGTCAGTATTTAGCGGATGATTGGAAACAAGCGGAAATGGTTCCACAGCATATGCCACGTAATCCAGGCCGCTATCCATACCGATTTTGTAATATAAACTTTGAACAATACGATTCCGTTATACTTAATATTTACGAAGCACAATAGATAAATAAGAGTATCTGGAATGCAGTATTCGTTCGAAACAACAGCGTTCAAGATAAAATAAAGGCTAGAAAGAGTTAGCTTGCTTCGTTAGGTAGTAGAAAGGAAAGAGAAGATGCCTTCTGGATCTGTTGTAGATAAGGTGGGAGTGCGGTTTAGTAATACAAGATCGAGATCCTGTTTCGAATTAAAATGTGCGAGTGGGGATTGCGCCAAATTACATCGGCACTCAGTAAGCCATTAATCATTACTAGTGGCGATTATGCGCTGGTTGAGCAAGTTCGAAGTTAATTAGAGATTTATTGGGGACAAAAAGCATTGTTACCAAATCGGAATTAACCTGTTTTTATATTCTCTGGCAGTGTAATGGATTTGATGGATGAGTAATTCAGCAGATTATATTGATGTTAAACAATTAAAACGGTCGAGAATGTCGTAAAATAGTCTGCCAATATTTTAAATATAGAAGAAATTTCTATTTTATTTAGCCCCTTATTAGACATCACTACCATTCTTTCTTTTCCATGTGCAAAATTTTTTCAATCAGTATTAAGCTATATCTGATGTTACTGATAGTGATCTTTAAGAAAACATTACATATCCTGAAAATAAAATATAAAAATGGAAATAAAATACATTTTCATATTTTTTATTGTGTTCATCTTTTTTGACACCCTCCAAATCCAGTATCCAGTATCTGATTGATAATAAAAATTTGTAGTTTATACTTAAGTGTATTGGTCTACACCAGGTATTACAAGCGAGATTTTAGGTAGATGTATTTTTATATAGGGATAGATATCTCTGGCAGCGTGGTTATTTTATTAGAGAAATATATGGCAAATCCAAATCACCAAGTATAGCTATTTTAGATTACGCAATGCCATTGTGCATTAAGCTGGTAGGTATCTACCTCTGAATGCTTCCTCCAATTGCCCAAAACCATTATTTATTCTTTTTGCTACCGTGTGATTTTTTAAATTCACTGCATTATAAGCAATATTAGAGGAAGTCATATAGTGTTTGAGGATAATTTCACGTTGACATGATAAGACTTATCTTATCTCTTCATTAGTTAATGCCATTCATAATGGCGATTTTTTGGTGACGGATGAGTTTTTTTTCATGTCAAGGTGAAATTATCCTCAAATATTGTCTGACTCCTTAAAGCAACACTGGGTGTCGGCACCTTTGATGCTTTGCTGTCATAAAATTACTTCTACCGCTTCTTCAATGGCCGCGTTTGGAGTACGAACATGATACATTTCAGCAGCGGTTTTCGCTACACAAAATGGCGACCGATCCTTTGTATGTTATTGATGTAGTGGTACGTTTTTGAGACGAATTGTCAACAGTTCTCAAATCGTTTGGGAGCAACTACGTAGCTACGAGTGATAGAATGCAACGGCTTTGTAGGTTAGATTTTTGTTTGTAAAAAATCAAATAGTTTTAGTTATAATTTCACCCACCTATGCGACACTGCGAAGTTCTCTGGCGGGATGCGTTTGAAACCCATGTTTCCGACGATGTGAAACTGCTGTTTAGATGTATATATAGTGCCCAAGCTGTCCTCTTTCTTTAACAGCAATCATAAATCACATGTAACAGAGAGGAAAGTGCAAGCTCCGCTCAAAATGGCCGGTATTTATCATCTGCCGTTATTTGCTGTGTTAAACGTAGATAAATACATCGTAAGTACAACAATCAATTAGCGGGCTGTAGGTTACAGATTTTTTGTTCCTTGAGATCAAAGATGCCGAGGTTCTTTATTCGTTCTTGTGAATAACGCGGGAAATTTAATTTACCGGTTTGACAGGTAATAATAAATTCTTCCATGTCATTTATTCGGTAACATTTGCTGTTTTTCCCTCAAACTAGAGTAAATAACGGTATGTTAATGACAGTTACTGGTTATCCATTTGAATTCAATGTTGGCTTACCTGGCGGCGATAACAATCGAAGGCAGATTACTAGTAACTTTAGTTTAAATTCTCATTCTGCCTGTTGCCACGAAAGACGACGGTTTTTAGTGAACATCTTACAATGATTTTTATGCCACACTCTCAGAAATATCAACGTTTCACAAAGTGTTTACCTAAAAATCAATTTAACGCCTGAATAATTTAAATCCATACTTTGACCTGTATAATCGTCGACAATTTCCTACAAATTTTCCTGAGAAGAATCCTGGCTATAATACCATCCCATGTTATGACCATTAGTGGATGTCCAGACATCCAACCTGATCCAGAGAATTACCTGCCCAACAGATCTTTGGAGCTGGCCATTCGCACCCAAGTTAGTATTTCATCAAGTATATACCACCTAAAAAAGAAAATACTTAACTAGTTTTAATTCAATGTTAACAGTAAATTAGTTATTTGTAATTTATGTTCACAATACGTTAATTTTGAGTTTATATGAACTGCCATTATATTAGCTACTTAAGAAATGTTAATATTTAAAGGTTGTCTTAAAACTTCTCCTAGACCCCTCGCCACAAACTGCTAGGAGAAGTTTGTAGCATTACCAGTACCACAGTTTGGAGTATTTTTGTCATCGTCGTCTTAAAAATTGATACTCACCGAGATGGTCTACGGTAATAGTTATTTTTAACATATATCGATAACACGGATAGTGAAGGTTACAGAATTCTTATAAATTTAGTTTCTGTCATTTATAGGTAGATGGCTCTGATTTAAATTGACTGAGTAATTTTGGGTTTCTTTAACCTCGTTATATAAAGTGTTAGGAAAGTTTAAATACGTATTTTTGTATTAAATAAATTATTTTATACAGGCTATTCCACGTAAGTAGTTCATTAAAAGTTTATGATGTTCTATTATTTACTTATATTTGATATTTCGGCACCATTATCTGTTCGATTGGTGTGGAACTATAAGTGTGAAATACCTTAACCAAAATATCACTTGCGGTTGACCGGAAATGGACGTCAACTTTGTTATTTTAAATAGAATCATCTAACTTTTTGTTCATTTTTGGATTCTATGTCCATAAATACGTCAGTTTTCAGTAGCTATGCCTATAGCTACATGTTGCCGTTTTTGAATTATTTAAGTTTTTCTTTTTTTTTAGTCATAATCATTGAGAAATTAATATCTCGGTTAATACTGCAAGTAGAGACTACAAATTTCCTATGTTATGAGCGAAGATATAACTCTAAGAAACGGTATGCGCACTTTACATTCTAACATACAGGGTGTTAAAAACTGAGGAACAAACTGACATAAACTTTTAATTAACCACTTACGTGGAATACCCTGTATAGTATTTGTGACAACATACGTATTGCTGTGGATTGGCACCCCGGGGTTTATAAATTCTGTGTTATGTTGTTATTTGAGATGAATTTTTGTCAATGTTTCGCGCAAATTCTCTCAGAAGTTATTGTTTTATTTTTAAGTAAGATTTTGCTGTTTGATTTGATTTGTTTGTTTAATTAGTTAACTTAAATGTTTAGTTATTTCATTTGTTTTCACCTTTTTTTTTTTAATTGTTAGTGTTTACTCATGTTAGCTCATGTCCTTCTTAAATGTTGTTGTCTATGATTTTTGTATTTTATGCGCTGCGAGTGCACGCATCTATTTTATGTATGTATGCGATGTAGGGCCTCTGAAAGGGCAGTTCCATAGGTTGATGCCGTGAAGTAAGTACTTGTTATTTATTTGTTTGGTTACCGTTATTGGTGATTTCATGTTATTAAAACTTTGTTCGCTTAATTTGAATTTAGAACATTAATCGTGGAACTCCATTTAAATAATTGATGTTATATTATTGTGCACATTTTGGTATAAGATCCGTTATTATTATTTGCTTTAGAAGAATTTTGGTTTTTTTTTGTTTAAAGAGTTAAATTTTTCCGTTTCTAGTTTTCAAATTAGTTTTCTTTGTTATTCACCTCGTGTAAGGTGAGAAAAAGCATTGTGCTTGCAATTTAAATTCATTTGTGTAAATTTAATTTTGTTGGTTTAAAATTTTGAAACCACGTGGATTTTTGTGCGATTTGAACTTTCTTCTAGAACAAATCTACCATTTTGTTTGGTAAAGGATTTGCATCGTCCTTTCTAATTGTAGATTCATGCAGGTTTTGTTTTCGGCCAGAATCTTACATTCATGGTTTTCATTTACCCTGCGAAATTGTAATTAAACGATTTTTTTTTTTTTTTAAATAATAAATTTTGATTTCTTTCACCCACTTTTTATTTTTATGATTAGTTCAATCCTGAAAATAACCTTGAGGTTATTTAAATCTTTTGCGCCCTTTTAAATTTTTATCCACTGAGCTAGTTGATTTAATTTTTTTTTTAATTTTACTTTTCATATATGCTGGTACCATCAGTTCACAGCAGTATGTATCTGTGATTTAAGAGTATCAAAAGTGGTAAAATACAGAATTTTGGTTTTCAAAAAGAGTTGCGCTTGTTTTGTGTTAAAACATTCTTTTATTGCACGTTTAATGACTTTTTATAACGATATTTTCACAAAGTTGAATAATAAGAGAAGGGGCTTTAGGGGCGTGCTCTTTAAGTAGGGACTGCTTATTCGTTAGCAAGCGCCTGGGAAACTAAATTAACAGGTGATTTAGTGTTACTATAAGTGGCCCGTGCCGCCAAGCAGGAAGCAGGTCACTTTTCACAATATTCACTCATTTATCAGAGAGGTCGCTAGGTGAATAAAAACCACTAAATTGTCGTACTTTATTTTTATTAAAAAAAAAAAATATTATTGAAGTATTGACGCACGAAAAAAATATAAATTTTGGGCAATTTGTTCTGAAAAACAGACCATAAAAATATATATATTAAGAGCACATATTTTTCTATTTAGAAATGCACATCGCTTTAAAAAGAAGTTTTGTTGCCACTATTGTGTACGGTAAAATTTTGAAGCGAAACATTTCAACATACAAAACCTTCATATCTCTCAGCTTTCATTGTGCAAACATGTAGTATTAAAGTTTCGAGATTTTCTAAAACCCCACTAATCTTGCCCTATTCTTTCCGGTATATAATATTCAGTCGTTTCCGTTGAAAGTTTCTAACCACACCCAGCATTTAACCCCGCCAGGAACAGACGCGGAGAAGCTCATGGGAAAACTTTCACGTTCGGGCGTCAATTTCGTTAAATTTTAAATTAAGGGAATCGCATTCGGTCTGCTGATGCTCCCTTTACCGTTGTGGATGGAACCCGGGGCAAAGAGCCGCCGTTCGCCCCTACTTTTTTTCCCGTTTCAACGACTGCTTTGTTTTCTTTTTTTTTCTTCAGTTTCGCCGTTTTATTCTATTTCTTTAGCGGGTTATTTCGTAAAGATCGAACTTCGGTGGTATCCGAATTTTCCTCGGAGTTCTATTTGTCGGAGCTGTGAGTGGTGGTATATTTAAATTACTGCTCGTTTGTTATTGTCGTCGCATCAGTGGTCGGTGTGTCGTGCTGGCCTGGGGGATATTTGGAAATTCGAATTGTGTATGGCCGCACCAGTACTCTCGTAGTGAATTAGTTATTGTAGCTGAGCTTGGTGATAAATTGTATGCGGTGTGTGTAGCAAGGAACAGGGATAGCCCAAAATCTCGGGCACGAATGAACATTTTAAAATTTTATTTTATTATAAATAATATCTCATTAAATCACGAATTATAGCTTTTAACTATAAGTAATATTTAGTCTACCTTACTAAAAGTATATACATAGATGTTTTGTTAATCAGTTGTAAGCGAGCGACTCATGAAGTAGAGTTAATAAGGGAACTCACGAGTTGTAAACACGCCTGTATTTTTACAAAATCGTAAAATTCAAAACAATTTCGTAAAACTAGTAAAAATTCTCAATTTTCATTAGCTGTTGAATATACGAAACTATTGTATTTTTACACACCGTTACAATACCAGTACAATACTCCGTATATCCTATCGAATAAATTTAAGGTTATGTAAAAATTTAAGCTTGACAGCTAGTGATACGCATTTGAAGCGAAGAATTACCCATAGTTACTCAAGATTTTCAGTTAAATGTAATTTTTTTGCACAGCCAGTTAGATCCGTACTTTCGGTGCAGTAAAATGACGACTTTTCCTATGGAATTGACAAGTGATGAAAGATGTATTGGTTTTTGGGGTTATGTTTACACTACATCCATGATTCATTAATACAAATAATACACAAACTCAATTAGTTTAGTAGAAATTAGTTTATTAGACTCCATCGAGGGTTACTCAAGATTATTTTCTGTTGCGAGGATACTTTAACACCGACTTACTCCGTTTAGGCGTCCTGTCTGGATAGGCTAGTTATTTATGTACAGGGTGTTATAATAAGTGCGAAATTTGATCGAATTTTAGAAAACCGGCTACAGTCCGTTTTTTTATCTTCAAATGTTGTATACAAATGTGGGTTACTTAATTATACAGGCTGTCCACAAGGTTAATGAATTTTGCCGTACTCTAACGACCATATTATTTTGGTCAGCAGGTATATGGTATTATCATGTGTTGCATTTTATTTTTCAAACATTTCAATTTTCAATTTGCATGATTTTTTATGCATGGTCGGGTGTAACAACTCAGGTAGAAAGACTTACTGATGAGATCAAGTAAAGCGACTTCATTTTTGTAAGATGTGCCCCATTGTGGATGCTATTGGAATGTAATTCCGAAAAAAGGCTTTGTAAAAGTTTTTTGGTATGTATTGTCACGAATCGGCCTTCAAGAGTGGGGATAGCGCTAAGCTATATAATTACTGTAATTATAGTAAATGGACTCTCGGTGAAGGAGACACTCCGCGACATTCCTCATGGGGTCTCTGTTAATAAAGAGTTGAAGTGTATTGATCTTTTGATTGATTCCTGCCCCTGCAACCCAAGGTAGGTGTAATTATTATATGTATTACCTCTGAGCTACCCCCCGTCGCACACCCAACGCTACAGTATGAAATGAACCCAAGAGTAATAGAAACGTAAAATGCCTACAGTTTTGTTTGATAAAATATTAACCTTGTAGCACATTTGAAAAGGGCTTATATACTTATGGTATATGGTAGCGTAAGGTGGTAAAAAAGGAAAGCTTAAAACATCAAGACAAACACTGAAAATTTATCATACATTTTAAATAAATTTGCATCTTTATCATCTGAATAATATTTATTTTATCTTGTCATAACTTTTCTAAACAAGTGTTCCGATCTGAGCATTATTATAGCAGTTTTCTCTCTATATAGTATAGCGAATCCGTTAAATACTTATACATATTACAGAAATTGCAGCATAGATGTAGCTTTTCAGTCCCGGCAAATAAAAACAAATCATGAGGGTTCTCAATTACTCACAAGCAGTCCTTACTTAGAAGGGCTTAAGGCCAAGGCCAAGGCAGCATCGCGCTGCAAAACGGGCTAAAAGGAATTTAGCTTCAATGGATGATGAGGCAAATAATGATGAACCTCATGCAGATGAGGATGATCATGACCAAGATGCAGCTTGCCTATATTGCAATGGACTCTACAGTCAATCTAGGTGAAGGGAGCTGTAGATGAAGTGCACGCAGTGCTCTTTGTGAGCACATGGCGAGTATGCAGGACTATCTGCAGGGGCCAAAACCCTTGTGCGCGATTTTTACCAATAGGAAATGTGGATATGTCATTTTATCTACAGTCACTAGGATAAAATGACACACCAAACCTTTTGTTTAATATAAGAAAATCATTATTATTAATAATGTTTCGAGAAATTTGTTTGCAATAGTGGATATGTAAACGTTTTGTTATAAAACATTACCCAGTGAGAACAAGTTGGTTACATTTACGTGAATTTAACGTTGTATTGGTTGAAACAACGTTAATGGTTATAAGTAACACGTTTATTATATAACCAATTTTTAACTATACATTGAAGAAACGTTATATTAACTAAAAAATTTAACGGATAGTTTAAATTTAACTAAAATAACACGTTGTAGTTGCATCGTTTATTTTAGGTTATAAAACAACGTTACAATATGAGAAATTATTAACTGAAATGTAATCCATAGTTTAAATATAACTAAAATAAAACGTTATAGTTTCACTGCTTATTTTACGTTAAAAAACAATGTGGAAATATGAAAAATTATTAACTGAAATGTACCGCATAGTATAAATATAACTAAAATAAAACGTTTTAGTTACACCGTTTACTCTGCCTGAAAGACAACGTTGAAAAATGAAAAATTATGGCTGAAATGTAACGCATAGTTTAGATATAATTAAAATATGAAGTTGTAGTTTCACCGTTTACTCGTTGAAAGACGTTTGAAAGACAACGTTGAAAATGAAAAAATTATTAACTGAAACGTAACGCATATTTAAGTCCAACTAAAATAAAACGTAGTTTTACCATTTACTCTACGTTAAAAAGCAACGTTGAAATATGAAAAACTATTAACTGCAATCCAACGCATAAAGTATAAGTATAGTTAAAATAAAATGGTGTTAAATTTGTTTGTTTTAAGCTGTGCTTTTGCATGAATGAATGCAAAATGTATTAACAATATATAACACAATTATTGTATTAAAACTGCACTACTGATGAATGTATCATCCCTCCTCCATTTCAAATAAACTCTCCACCTCTGTGCGCATCTGCAACGTGCACGGTGCACTTGCAGTTGCTTGCAGTTACATGTCTACTACGCTAGTCTAGTGTTAGAACTTTTCTTTATCTTTATAACAAAGTTTTATATTAATATGTGATACGCAACAATCAGTGTATTTAACTAAACGGTGAGTAGCTAGTACCCCATCAATTAAGTCTATCCTGGTTATATTTGCATATACGACGCACATTGCACGTATAATTATGTATATGCATATACACAATTGGCAAAACAGCATAGTAGCCATCTTAAAATAAGAACACTAATGTCAGAAAATTTAACTATATTCTAAAATTTGTTCTTGAGGAACCTGGTTTCTTAGTATACACCACCTTCTTACTTTATTTTCAAATATATAGGTTAGCGAATGCTGATGGTTCTAAAATCTGGATCTTGTTGTAAAAGAAATTATTCTATTACTGTTACATGACGTCGTTGCAGTGAAGCATAACTGGAAGGAAGGAACACTTAGTTTTCAAAAAACGGGAACCAGAGATAATACGGGAACTATAGTAACAATATACAGTGAGTATTAAATACTTTCATTCGTTTGTAATACAAAAATCTAGGAAACCAATCAAAGTAAACATTAACTTATATATATATTGTAACGTTTTTCTGGTCTTAAAACGTTGTCGGGGTTTTAGAAAAACACACAGGCGATATATTTAATTTCACTTATTCTATTAACACTATTACGTAATTAAAATCTATTTAAAAAATGCTTATTAACTATATCACTTAACCACTAATGTCTTTATTTATGAACGATATTTATATTACATGTACTAATTCAATCGCGACCGCACTATCGAATCGTATCGATTGAACTGCCTCCTGGCCAACCCGACGCGTTATTTATAGCTGCGCGAACTTCCAGATTGTTCGGGGCCTTCTAGAACGTCCCGAAGATTCTGGAGAATATTCTCGAATCTTCGACCCAGTGCTGCCCTCTGTTATTCGTCGTAGGTAGTTTTCTTCCGCTATGCTAGCGCCATCTAGGGACGCCTATCGGAACCGCCAGTTGAAAAGTTGGCGCTCGTTACACTGCTCCCTCCTTAGATCTGTTCCGTCCCGGAACAGAACTATCACTTCCATGAAGATACGAACAGTTCTCTTACACGACGAGGTCCGGAAGAAATAGCACGCTACCGTCCGTCGCCTCCCTTCTGCTGACCGCGGGTTGTAGCTGCATACTAGGAACTCATTCCAGTATATCGGAAAATTTCTTCGAGCATGTTCCTTACGACCCTCCAGTCCAAAGCCATCCAATCCACAGCCTATTTTTGGCACCCTGATCTATTGATCTCCAGCTCCAACAGCTGCTCTCTTAAACTTATCAGGCTGTCCCACATCGTCCGGTAGGTTGGCTTGCCAACTGAGGCTTCTTTGTCACCAAGTAGAATAAAGGCCGTTCTTCCTGGCAAGTGCAGAGCCTTGCCCACCTCAGGTTCTGGCTTCGGAGATCTTGACACCACCAAATTCTTCTTGAAGACGTAGCTATCCCCTTGCCATTCTAAATCTTGGCAACACAATGTGCTAACGCGCACCCTTCAGGAGCCAAAACAAATCCTCCTGAATCTCCGTTGTTACACCATGACGCACTTTGCGGCCATTCCCATACTTGTCCATGAACTCCTCATAGCTGAGTTCTTCTTCGGGGAGTCTACAAACTCGGACCATCTGCTCGTCCTCTTGATTGTCCCCAAGATAAGGAGCTAGGCGATTAAAATGCACCACTCTTGCTTTACCATTGGTTTCTTTCTGATGCGATAGATGACGTCATTAATTCGCTTTATCACTTCGTAAGGCCCGTCCCACGATCGTTGCAGCTTAGGTGAGAAGCTCGACGTCGCTGAGGATTGAACAGCCAGACCAGGTCTCCAGCTGATATCCGCCTTCATTCGCTCTGATGTCGTGGTGTTCTTTCATGCGGTCACTGCCTCATGGATATTGCCCTCACCCGATCGTGAATATCATCCATTCGCCTCCGCAAGTTCGAAACATAGTCATCTCCAACTACTTCTTCATTCGGTTTAAAGCCGAACTTCAGATCGCATGGTAAGCGCAGTTCTCGTCCAAAAAGCACACTAGATGGACTTTGGCCAGTGGTTTCGTGGACCGATGCTCTATACGCCAGCAAGAATAGAGTAGTTGCTGGTCCCAATCTCGCTGGTGGTCTGCGACAACTTTTGATAGATACTTGATAACTGTCCTGTTCATGCGCTCCACCATGCCATCTGATTGCGGGTGCAAGCAGTTGTTCGGTCTTGCGAATACCCAATATTTTGCACATCTCTTGAAACACTGCTGATTCAAAATTCCGTCCCTGGTCGGAGTGAAGTTCAAGCGGCACGCCAAACCGACTGAAAAGTTCTTTAACTAAAGTCTCAGCAACTGTTACAGCTTCCTGATTTGGTAATGCGTAAGCTTCCACCCATTTGCTGAAGTAGTCCACTGCAACCAAGATGTATTTATTTCCAAATTCCGTCGTGGAATGGTCCGGCAATATCAATCGCAATCCTTTCAAAAGGACTGCCAACGTTGTATTGCCTCATAGGGGCCCTCTTCCTTTGGGAAGGTCCATTGGCAGCAGCGCAAGTTGTACCATCTCCGGCACCAGTCTTTCACGTCATTCTTACAATTAACCAATAGAATCGCTCTCTGACCTTCTCTATAGTCTTGCGCGGACTTCCAAGATGCCCTCCCGATGTTCCATCATGAAGAAGTTTTTAAAACTCGGGAATTCTTGCTTTCGGAACCACAATCTGAAGTCTGCTATTGGTCTCAGCTTCGTCTTCTAACACTCGTCTGAGAAGACCATTTTCCATTACCAAAGAGCCCCACTGAGCCCAATACGATTTTAGCTCTCGCGAATATGGTGCTACCGTTTCCCAGTTAGGCCGCGCTTCTTGCATCTTCCACTCCATCACACGCTTCAAAACTTCGTCAGACTCCTGGTCAGCTCGGATTTGGTCTTCAGTCCATCTATCATCTATGACAGTAGTCCTCAAGCAGGTTGCTTCATTTTTCTCTTCGGCACGACAGCAGTGCGTACAACCCTTGGAACAGGGTCTCCTCGATAGTGCGTCAGCGTTTCGATGATGGTTCCAGGCCGATGTTCCGAATCAAAGTCATACTCTCAAGACGCTCTATCCATCTGGCAACCTGCCTTCCGGATCTTGAAGCGTAGCAACCACATCAATGCCGCATGGTCGGTTCTTAACAAAACTTCCTGCCATAGAGATATTATGAAAGTTGCTCTATAGACTTAACTACGGCCAACAGCTCTCTCCTGGTCACACAATAGTTGCGTTCCGTTTCGACAGCACTTGCTGAATAACCGAGCACTTTTTCGTGGCATCTTGAACTTGGGACAACACGCCTCGATGCCCACGTTGCTGCATCAGTATCCAAAATGAATTTTCCTTCAGCCTGTGGATAGCACAAGATGGGCGCAGTGGTCAGCATCTGTTTCAATTCTTCAAAGGCATCCTGGCAGCTCTTCTCCCAGACGTAGTCTCTGCCCTCTTCAGTTAGTCTCGTGAGAGGCTTGCGATGTTAGCAAATCCAGAACGAATCGTCGGTAATAAGTGCATAGCCAAGAAAACTTCTTATTTCATGCTTGTCCTCGGAACGGCCAAGACTTGACCGCTTCTATCTTCCCTGGGTCAACCGACACTCCATCCTCTGATACTACGTGGCCGAGGTAGTGCACTTGCTTCTGGAACAGGTTGCACTTTTGGGGTTAAGCTTCAAATTCGCTCCTTTCAATCGCTGAAATACTTGCTCCAAATTCTTCAAATGGTCCTCAAAAGATTTTCCTAAGACAATTATATTCGTCGAGGTATACCAAGCAAGTTTCCCAGGATAGTCCTCTCAGTACGTTTTCCATCAATCTTTCAAACGTCGCGGAGCATTACATAACCCAAATGGCATGACGTTAAATTGCCACAATCCTGTCCCGATCGTAAACGCCGTCTTCTCCTTATCCTTTGCCTCTACTTCGACTTGCCAATAACCACTCTTCAGTCGAGGTCGAAAATACCTTACACCCACCTAGGGTATCTAAAGTGTCATCGATTTCTGGGCAAAGGATAACTGTCTTTCTTGGTTACATTATTTAGTTGTCGATAATCTACGCAGAACCTAGTTGAACCATCCTTCTTCTTCACCAGTACCACTGGAGAAGCCCATGGACTGTTCGATGGTTCAATTACGCCATCCTGCTCCATATCTGTATAATTTGTTCTGCTTCGGCTCGTTTCGCCAATGGCAATCTTCTGGGGGCTTGGCGGATCGGCTGGGCATCTCCAGTGTCTATTCGATGTCGTACAACATTAGTCCTGCCCTCGTGTTCCGGTCTTCTGCTTGGAAAAGATCTTGGTAGCGTCCAAGCAGCTGTTTCACGTATGGCGTTGATGTGTTGTCAAATCCTTGCAAGACAGTCAATGAAGTTATTCAACCATCTAGGAAGCGATCTGGAGTTGTTGTTACGCCATCCTCTTTGTTGACAATCGACGACACACTAGCACAACTTCCCAAAGGTACGCCCTTCCTCAGCTTTACTGGATAACTATTGACGTTCATCAGTCGGACGGGCAATTTTCCTCCAGCTTGTATCATGCCTTGCACAACCAGTATTCCACGACCTTGACCGCTAATCGCTCCCGGTTCCAGCATTAAAACTTGCCCTTTGGAATATCTCCACTCACGCTCTCGCTCCACAATGGTTTCACTGCGGCTCGCCACAGTTACTTCTTCTGCCAACACTACGCAGGCCGACATATTCTTGCTATGTTAAGAATAAACTTCTTCTTTGCCAACCTTCAACACTCCTGCTTGCAAGTTCAGTTTGAACCAAATTCTGTCATTATGTCCATTCCGAGGATACGTCTTGTTCTATATCTGCAACTACTACACGATACTGGAATGCAGTATCACCAATACCGGAAGTGGGCATCGTCTCCCCCAACACATTGACTGTTTGCCCAGTTGCGTACGTAGCGTCCACCTGGTTGGATATATCCGGTTCGTCCTTCCACTGCTTCCGGCCGAAGAATTGTCATGTTGCACCAGTATCTAGCAGTAAATCTCTCGGTTCCCCATTCACATGCCCATACACGACGAGGCTGCTAGTCTACATCCCACTGAAGCAACAATCACTGGTGTTACTGGGCATCAGCTACATAGGTCGACGTTCGCCTCTTCCCGTCGGCCCATTTTAGTTTTCCGTCGGCTTTGGTTTTCGTGCATCGTCTTCCTGGTTGCCTAATTTGCACGGATTCCATTTTCGTCATCAATTCCGTCATCTTTTTCGTTATCATTTCGTCTAATTTCGTCATAATTCCTTTTAATGGTTCTTCTTTCTCGTGACTCCCTAGAACACGGACGCGAGCATGTCCTTTGACCGATTGCTTCACGGCTTCAAAATCTAATGCTTCAGCTAAAGTCTGTTCCACGTTGCGGGTGAGCGAGCTTTACTGCCTGTTGAGTATCCTATCAAGCAGGCCATCCAGGAATTTTTCCACAGCGAAAGTCTCACACACATCTTCTGGTACCGTTGGGTACGCACTCTTAACCAGACGAACGATATCAGCTCCATACTCCTGTAAAGTCTCGTCTGACCTCTGGCAACGATTCTTCAACTGCAAGCGATATATTGGCTGCAGATGTTTATTACCGAAACGCATCTCCAGATGATTAAGTAGCGTTTGGTAATTTTGTCGCTTCGACGAAGGAATAGCCTGGAGTACCTTCAAAGCATCGCCGCGCAGAGCTATTGATAGCATGGCTGCTTTGGTAGCTTCCGTCCAGCCATATACCGTAGCCATTGTATCCAGCAGCGTCAGATAGTCTTCCAAGGGCGTCTTTCCGTCGAATGTTGGCAGGTCACATTTACTTTGAACCGCACAGATGGGCACTGTATTTCTTGGTTCCATCTGGCTGCTTCCCGCATTGGTAGAATTTCGAATTTCATCCGTTTTCGGTATGGCCCCAGAATAAATTTGTTCTAGCACCTTAATGCGACCGTCCAATTCTTCAATCATTCTAGATATTTCTTCTTGGAATTTTCTAGAATTTTCTATAACTTTCTGAGAATTTTCTAGAACTTTCTCTACTAAATTGCGAGAATTTTCCATATTTTCTCTTCCATGTTTCTAAGTTTCACTAGAAGTTCGCCATTACCACCAGATACTTCAAACAAATATGTCTAGGATCTCACCAGCTGCTTCTATTGCTCTTCGTAATCTCGACTGAAGCTCGGCCTTCCTTCCACTCGTATCTTCATCCTTTCCTCTAATTCCTGTTTGAGATCTACCACTTTCAAGTCCACTAATTTACAGTATTTCGCCGCCATTGTTTCTAATTAAACACTATTAGTCCACTAATATATCGCCAATACCCCACACTGAACCAATTGTAACGTTTTTCTGGTCTTAAAACTTGTCGGGTTTTAGAAAAACACACAGGCGATATATTTAATTTAACTTATTCTATTAAACTATTACGGTAATTAAAATCTATTAAAAATGCTTATTAACTATATCACTTAACCACTAATGTCTTTATTTATGTAACCGATATTTATATTACATGTACTAAATTCATCGCGACCCGCATATCGAACTCGTATCGATTTGACTGCTCCTGGCCAACCCGACGCGTTATTTATAGCTGGCGCGAACTTCCAGATTGTTCGGGGCCTTCTAGAACGTCCTCGAAGATTCTGGAGAATATTCTCGAATCTTCGACCCAGTGCTGGCCTCGTTATTCGTCGTAGGTGTTCTTCTTTCGCTATGCTAGCGCGCATCTGGGGCTAATGGAACGCCAGTTGAAAAGTGTGGCGCTCGTTCAGATATATATCCTAAAATTTACAGCCTGTAGTCCTGGTGTTACTTATGATCCGTGTTGTTTGAGTCTCTCCATTTAAAAGTTACAATTAAACAATACATACATACAGCAGAAAGTGGAGTGAGGACTGGTTGAAATATACGCCCAATGGACTGTTTAGGTAGAAGACCTGGATGTGCAGAAAAAGGGAAAATGTATATATCTATAAATGAAATGACCTCGTTACTTTCTTAGTTTGGTAAAGAATTCTCTTTTTATTATTATTATTGTTATTTATTGCATTGTTTATATTTATAGGTAATTAAATTTTAGTTTTTCTGAAGAAGCATTATGTTTCATTGAAGAGCTTATCATGAGTTCAATACTATTGATGTGATCATTGAATGATTTAATTAAATAAAATTTTAATTTAGTATTGGACATTATGACTTTTAATCTATATAACAATTTTTTCATTTCACACATACTGTTGATTTTCATACATTCGGCACCTCACTAAATTACGCAGATGTGACATTACTAACTACGTGTTATAAAGGTTTGATATAGAATTTTCATTAACCCTTCGTTAGTGTGGTGTAAGTTGCCATACCCCAGTATGTAGGCAAACATATTGGGGTATGGCTACTCCACCACACTAACAAAGGATAACGTTGAGGGTTACGTTACCTGTAAACCGATTTTTTACGTTTTACAGAGGTGGTTTATTAAACGTTAAAATACACCTTGTGCTAAACGTTTCTATTTAACGATATTTTCTATTAAAAATTAAACGTTAAAATAACATTAGCATATAACGTGAAATAACGCTTAATAAGTAACTTTTTGTCAACGTATTTTGTCGGGACATAGATATGTCGCTTCGACGTTGTTTATAAACGTTACAAAACGTTCGGTTACCGTTAAGAACAACGTTTTCTTAACGTTTATGTTCTTATTGGGTATGTTTCAAGAATTTTATTCATTAAAAAATAACCAGATTGAAACATTTTTTGTTTAGGGTATGTAATTTTAGGTTCTCCTATTGCCTGGGGCTCGTTAATAATTTAATGAAAACGACCTGCTAAATTTAACATTCTTTTTTTCTGATGGATCATGGTTTCATCCTTCCGGAGACTTAAATTTTTAAAAATATGCGAATACGAAGCTCTGATAGTCCGCATTTGTTTTTTAATAAAAACAAATGCGGACTATGGAGATATAATTATCTCCATCACATACTGAGAAAATTGGTGCACTGCAATGTCTCGTAGAAGAATCATTGGACGATTTTTAAAAAAATTTACCATATAATTTGTTAGTGTCCATATCCATCGCTACCGATTTTTTAAAATTTTATCTTTCAATCCAAAGTGCTCTCACTTTACCAAAAATTTTCTTAAATATCAACATAACACTAAGAAAATTTTACGTTATATTGTTTTATATACCTACCAGAATGTAATAAACTCTGACAACACTTTGACAGTAAATTTGTGTTTTTCTAATGGATGCCATAGTCGCCCGTGTCTTCATAAAAAAAGGCATTTCATGAGAATGCCACTATGGCACTCATGGTTCATCGTAGAGGAATCACCATACAAGCAAAACAGGGAATAGAAATATGAGTTTCTGCTTACAAAGCATCTTCTGCTTCCGCCAAGAGCAAATTTTCTTTCTTTCATTAGTATTGTAGCTTCTCCAATCTCATTCCAGTAACAAACATAATTGGCACAAATATATAGAGTGGCAAATACATTCACAAGACATTCATTTGGTATATTTACCAGATGAACTTTTAATAAGGTCCGCGATCATAAAAAAGGCTATTTGCTTCACCGCACACCACAACGGCGTCAATCCCACAATACGCAGGGCAAACATTTGGGCATTTGCAATTACAACCACATATTCCCCTGTATGACTAGATATGAATTTTTTGAAAAAAACCAATTTATTTTTAATTTCAATTAGAAAAAAATCATGGCATTTTTGTAAATCAACGGATTTTGTTTATTTGAAGCAAATTTTTCTAGATCTTCTGCCAAAGAAACGCCTTGTTAATTTTGTGGACACCTGTATAAAACCTGCAAATAACTGGTATACAATATTTAATGATAAAGAAAGCAACTATAAAGGACTTCTAAAGTTCGACCAACTAAGAGCGATAAATCACTTTCCGTGCTTACTGCGACATCTTGTATATAAATAGCTATACCAGCCGAGAGAGCTGTTTAGACGGTCTAATACCATCTTTGAAACTTTTGTTTTTCTGTCTTTCACAGTTTAAAAGTTATTTTAAACAAAATTTGGATTTCCGAATTTAAAGATCAATTGGAAGTTCCAATTTATTATACAAAATTATAAAGAATTATTAACATTTTGTTAACATTACAATTAATATTGAATAAATATATCCATCAACATAGCAAGGGCTGTTTGAATATCATAAAACACCGATTTAACAGGAATTATATATGTTAATTATTACAGCGCTTCCAGTTTAAAATCTATTCCGAATTTACGCCGCGTTTCACACATCTGCCTTATCTGCGAGAGATTAGTTATTGTTTGTCCCGAATAACAATGGTGGCAACAGCTACAAGAAATGCAATTAAGGGGCCGGGTCGTTAAACTCATAGATAAACGCATAATAAACTAACTATCGATCATACGAGGACACCAAGCGCAAAGCGCCCTCTCTATGTAGGGAACTTAAGTTGTTGAGTTATGCGGGAGCACACTTGGAACACTTACGAGTCGCAATTCTCGTGAGTTTTAATTTAGGACGTGTATAGTTAAAATGGAAAGAGTTATTACTGGATGTTATGTTTGCACGAGTTTTTATTTTTTTAAGTTTGTTTCATCTCATAGTATTTTCTTTTTTTAAATTTATGCTACGTAAATTTGTTTGTGCAAATACGGAAAAGAATTGTATTACTTTTAATAACATATCTCAATTTACGATTAAAAGCTGAACCATTGCAGTAATGTTGTTTTATTTATAATTTCTGCTATAATTTTCAAATCAGTGCAGTAACAATCTAAACTAATAAAAAGTTTTTTGTAGCAGTATGGTAATTCAATTACTCAATTCTCCAGACGTATTATATGATAAATTTGCTCATCATTAGTTGGCATGAATTCATTGAATGGGACTGTTTATTGCAATGTAAAACTGTGCTATGGACTGGCACCCCGGTTTCGGAAATTCAATTGTGTATTTTTATTTATTCTAATCAGCCTTGTCAAAAATTGATAGAGTTTCCGCTGTCTAAATTTTATTAGAATTTTTATTTAATTGTTAGTTTCATTCTTTTTGGACCGTTTGTGTATATTTAAATCATTTTATTTGTAATTTTGCGTACTCCCGTATTGGTTAGTTTATTTGTTAGAGTTTTTCTTAGAGTTGCGTTCTGCGTTCAACGCACGAGTTGTATATTTCATATATATGCGGGAGGCCTTAAAAAGGGCAAGCAGTTCGTTGAAAGTTTTCGCTGTAAGTAGAGTTGTTATTTTCTTTTGCCGTTGAGGTAAATTCATTTTTATTTTAAATTGTTGCTCGGTTATTTGTTGATAGCTTTCAAGAAACTCCTAATTAATTATTGCTGTATTGTTTAATTGTGTACACATTTTGATGTTTAGATCAGTAATTATTGTAAAAACGTTCTAGAGGATTCGCGAAAGTGTTGTTAAATTATCCGTTTTCTTATTAATTGTTTTTGTATTTTTGTTAATCAATCGGGGAAGGTGAAGTGAAGCTTTGAGCTATTAAATTTTAAATTTCAATGTAAATTGTATCTATTTCTCCACGTGTAAATTATAGTTTAGATTTCATGACCGCGTGGATGATTTTTTTTTATGAAATTCCTTCTAGAACGATCTTCCATTTTGGTTTGTAAGGTTTTTAAATCGTCCTTTGTCATATTAAATTCTTGCAGTTTTGTTTGTCCAGAATCATAATTCACGGTTCATTTTCTGCCTATCATTCATTTGTAATTAAATGTTTTTTTTTTCTTGTTTTTAAAAAATAAACTTAATGTTGTAAATATCATTTTAAAATCATAGTTCTTCTTATTTTTGAATCTGCCATTTCATTCTTTTTGGAATTTTAATGAAAGTCATTTTTGCAACCGCCACTATTACTTTTATATAAGTACCCTTGAGATTCAAGTATCTCTGGCGCCTTTTTGAATTCATTTTTGCTGAGCTAGCTAAATTAATTTTGTCATTCTTTAATTTTCTTTATTTTTTATGGCTGGACCATCAGTTCACAGGCAGTATGTATATACTTAAATAAGTTTTCTCATTTAACGGGTTGGCTTGCCATACACCAACATAACGGGCAGTTTTTTAGGCGGAGAACTAATGACTTAGGTAGGTATTTCGGTGACCAAACATATCCACATTTCAACTAGCACATTAGTCAGTCGAAATCCGAGTATTTGATATTCCAAGTTTAATTTCGGTTTTAATTAAAACCGAAGCGGTCGCTTTTTTAACCCTTTTGTCCGGTGAAATTTGAAATCGAGAAAGGCATACTTTCGGTATATAAATTCGAAATTGAGCATGAAAAAGGAGTTAGAAGTTTTCTAATGTAAAATGTGATTCAGCAGCAATAACTTTTTCAGTTAATTACTGTTCTACGCTCGAAATAACGAGAGGGAAACATATACGAAGTTGAATATACTTTTAGATACTAATATATTTTGATTGATGATTTATCGCTTATATTCACAAATGTTATATTTATTTCTCTCAATAATTTACTAAAGTCGTTTGTATGTAAAAATATGTAATTTAGTTTATTTTCTTTTAATCTTAAGTTTCGCCAATGTGCAAGTTGGCCTTTTCAAAGAACTGCAATATTAACACTATTGATATGTGTTTGGTTAACATCCTAATAATGTTTCGTCCATAATTAAGTTAGGATTAGTGATAAGTGACATGTGATAATAAGTGCCTCCTAATTTGTTCAATTTAAATTGCAGTTTATTTACTAGATTGACATTATCCTTTCACCACCGGTTTAGCCTTCTTCAGATGAAAACTGGAAATACTTGAGTGTAATAATCCATCAAAAAGCTAGAAAAATGATAAAATTTAAGTCTAAAGAGTGAAAATATTGCCATACCATGTCGCAGGCGAATCTTCTTCGGACAGTTTGGAGTTCAAACGTTTCAGAGCCTTTAAGAGTTTGTTCCTTTGTAATTACAATTTGTTTTTTTTTATCAGTAAATGTATGGTAATTCTGGAGAAAACAGCTATTTGTTTTCACTTTTCTATTTATTTACCCATTACTAGAGCCGCTTTTAATCGAGAATGCAGTGTGAGTAAGAATATTGGGATCGTGATTCTCCGCTCGGTCTATGAACTCTTAACCAATCTTTAATAATAATAGTAGTAAAAATAATTTGTAGGGAAGTACTCGACCGTACAATCTAGAGAAAGAATGGAATTACTCAGGTATGCGGCTTGGAGACTGAAATTGAAAACAGTGTTTCTATTTTAAGACAGGGTCATTCGCACGTATCTACAAATAGTATCATTCATACATTGGACCAGAAGCCACGGCTTCAAGTAGATCCTAAACTACTTTTCTAATTATCTTAAAAATGAAAATTCAACACAGTGATAGCAATGAAAAATAGGATCCTCACATATTCGATGAGAAATTCTTAGGGAGAATTTGACTAAATTGTTAATATCTTTTCTAATAATGGTTTCCAATTGAACACTAATCTAGGAATAGGGAGATAATGCAATGCTGTGCACCACAGGGTAAGTTTCGAGGTTGGGGAATCGAATGGTGATATCGCCGAACCCTTATGTATAAGCATTCGAGAGATTTTGCAATTATGTGCCAAAATTGCTATCTTGCGTCTTCTTTTTCTATTCAAATTGAAACTAATCTAGAATAGTAAGCGATAATGGCATTTTGTCACCCTAGGGTAGTTTTCGAAGATCGGGTGATCGATGGTGACATCGCTGAACCCTTAGGAACTACCATTCTCGAGATATTTACAAATATGTGCCAAGAATGGCTAGTTTCCTCGTTTTTTTTTCCCTATTCAAATTGAAAACTAATTTAGAATTAGGAAGATAATAGCAAGTGGTCCACCTCAGGTAAGCTTTCGAGGGCGGGGTATCGATTGCCTGCACGCCGAACCCGTAGGATAACATTCTCGAGATATTTAAAATATATGCCAAAAAACTTTACAAATTAATTTTTAACTTAAGTTTTTACGATGGTCTGCTGGAGGAGGGTGCTACTACTGAAATAATGTATGGAAAGTTCCGTTGTTGACAATATTACTGACAACATCTTCAACTCACAAATATTTTCACTAATCTCGAAGATGACATCTCACTTCCATTCGAAATTATTTCCGTTTACAAGTTTCCTGCCTGGATTGTGTGGGTGTCAACATGAATCGATGGTTGAAGGCACGGATTAGCCAACGTAGGGGTGACGGGCAAAGATCTTGCGCCTAGCCAAAACCACAAGAGAAAAACCATAATTATTGTCCATCGGTACTCCTAAAAAACCTAACATTAAAGGGTTTTCCCCTTGTTGTAAGATTCAAGAACTTGAGTTTCTCAGAAATTCAACGTATTGGTAAAATGTTTACTATTCTATCGTTTAAATAGACAGAACCCTGCGACCCCTTCACTATACAATTCTGTTAGAGAGAGAACATCACAACACCTAACCTGCTTCAATCGTAGAGGAAAGATCCAAACATTTGTAATGCCAATAACTTGATTCCGTTTCCATTTCTTCAGAAAAAAAGATTTTATGATTTATCACGTCAAAGGCTTTTGCAAGATCAAAAAGGAGCCTGCACACTAGATTATTCTCCTGTATTTATGAGTGAGTGTAACGTTTTTGCTGCGTCTAAAAAAATCGTAGCTTTAGCTAGAAATATTGTTTGACACTCTAGATATACACACTGCCTTAATGATTTCTGTAGATTTTGATAATGCAAAAAAATTTTTGGCTTTTTTCAAAATTATTGACGCAGTTTTCTCATCTGCTAGCGAATATATGACTATATCATCTTTAACAATGTTGTTTGGGTTTCCGTGTATAATACAGATTTTGGCATAAGTTCCAACAAGGTGTCAGCTTCAGTCTATTCATTGACAATTGAATCTCCTACTGTAGTTCTTAGTTTTCCTGCTTCTGTTTGCTCCCTTTTATATCTTCAATTTGCTCAGGTCATTTTTTCTTACGTCTTTTCTTTCCTTCTCTTTTCTTTGATATATTCAAAAGTTCTCACTTTTATGTTACAATGTATGGATATTCAATTCTTTTCCCAATTGTTAAGAAGTGAATTCACAAAATCGATTCATTTTGCAACAGTTCAGACTGCATGCCGTCCAGTACGAGGTCCAATTCATCGACGTCGTGCATTGTGGTAATTGGATAATTTCTGGACGCAGCACGACACCGATCCGCTAGCGGATCACGGCGCCAATAGCTCGGGACCGCTTTATTAGGCGTAACGCCGACCGCCAATCATCATAAATTGGCGTTGGCTTTTCCGTTGTTATTGAAGGCCGTAGAAGGTTTATTATGTTAAGAGGGGTAATCGTAAATTTACAATTGATTTAAATGCTTCATACGACATAGGATTTTGCTACTTAATGTTTTAGATAGTATGGAGTAGTCACGGTTTTAAACAACGCCTAAGTAGGAATGAAGCTAAAAAGAAATTGCGAAGGCATAGCATTTCTGCTTTTGAGAAAATTTGAATTGAGAAGTGAGAACCAGTTAAATTATGTAGGTTTTTCACAAAACTGAATTAAAATGTAAATATTTTCAATTCCTCTCTGACGAATTTCTTTTGAGTTCTTAAAGGTTTACTTGAAGCCAAAGATTGTAAGTTGTCTATTCCTGTAGTCATATAATATCTTAAGCGATCATTCCCATCAGTGTTTGACTTCAAATTGGTGGGCTTTCATCATGAAATCCTTCATTCAAATATGGGTTGGGTGACTGGATTATTTCTACCTCTATGAAAATTTGAAGAGTACCATGGACAAACGAAACAGTCCCAGTCACCAACTCCTACCCAAACCATCATCGTTAATTTAACTGATTAATTGGAGACCTTCTAATACCAGCCGTAGCTGGTGCTGAGTAAACAAAATCTCCAACAAAACGTTGACAAGAGCTTTAAGGTTGGGGGCAATTTTTTTAATAAAAGCAAGATACAGCACAGAAAACATCAAGTTAAATATGTAAGCCATATAATAGGAATGAAATTGAACCGAATACAGACAAGATAAGAGCTATGCTGAACTGCTTGAGGATCCTAAAGATAAGAAAGGGTACAGAGTATATTTTTTTGCACTTTTAATAACGTCTGCCTACATACTGTTCAAATATTCTATTTCTGTTTTATCTTATAAGTCAACGATTATCCACAAGAGTGCAAAGTATAAAAAATACGCAAATGATTACGCTCGCTCCCTTATTTTTAAGCATTTACGTCAATTTAAATAGCTGTTGTTAAAAGCATCCGTAGGCAGATTACTTTTTTTCCAAATATAACCACTTAAAGGCAATTTAGTATTTTATATCAACACCCTACGCAAATGGCTACAATTTCTTTGTCGCTGGCTCTGAAACTGTTTGTATTTTACCTGAAATATTCCTTTTTAAAGCATTCTGTATGATATTCTCGCGCAATTCTAATACTTTGAACTTTTTCAGGAAATGGATTGAGGTATTGCTAATATCAAATTTCTTTAAATTAGCTAAAGATTTTAATGGTTCTAACGGCAATTCTTGCGAAATTCTGGGGCAAAAGCGTGCGATAATATTAATGTTGTTAATGTAAAAATAACTCCAAATTAATAAAAGATAATAACATTGCAAAAGATACATCGCATTGCTTTACTGAATTTATATGTTGTTACTGCCAGGAATTGTTATGCATCTTCTAAAGTTTGCAACAAAACCAAGAAACCGTCTTTCGTTATTGCGCTTCCATTGGGTGGCATCGTTTGTTAACGCTGTTGCATCACATGCAAAGTCATTAAAGCATGAATATATAACAGGTACAAGAATAACAAGGAAATGAACTAGAACAATGACAGACCTAAGATCTCTTGAAAAGAGTAAATGATTTACAAAAAGAAGTTCGGATAACAATAGGATTATTGCCTAGCCATTGCAAGCTGACAACCATACCATCAGCCTGTCAGAGAACGGCTATAGATTGTGACAAGAGGAAATCCTGGCCCTTATTCTGCGCCAATGCGTTTGCTTAGCAAAGTAATGGCGCTATTATTGAATTCGGAGAGCAAAAGAACAAATAACCAGGTAAGATCGTTGCATCTTAAAGCACTTGTGAGCATTTCGATAGGTGCTGATTCCTTATTACGAAACACTTTTTATGCCTTCTTCAACACTAATTTTGTGTTAATCCTATATCTGTTCATTTATATGACACTCCAGCATGAATCCAATTTGTTAAGAATGAGGATCATAATAATAAAACACCCGGTTCATGGGTGCCAACTGTGAAGAAATTCACTTCACAAGAACAGTAGCTCCCTCAAGGTTACCAATGAAGCGAAGAACCAAATCAATATTCTTATACCACGGTTCAAGTACTGCTAACACAGGTAATAGCACATAAAATATTATCACAGGTTGTTATAAGAAACAATGTGACTGGGCAATTTTCGAAGTATTATTGGAGAAAAGACTTGGAGGAAATTGTTCCCAGATGCAACAGCCATTCCATGTATGATAAGTCCAATTGGTAAGGTAAAGATAGTGGGTGTCTTCTAGGGTAAAGGAAACCGCAATACTTCCAAAAGCTTTAATTACATTGTAATCTATGCAATGTTGCTTTCAGCATTTGGTTCAATTCACTTAAAAATAGAATGAGGTGAGATAGAGCTGAGCTACTGACTACATACCCACTTGCTTTATTTGCTAAAAGGAACGGGTTTGCCTCACATTGCTGTTTGCACCATTTGCATTGGTTTCATTCCATTTTGTTAGTATGATTACGATTTTTATTATTGTTTTGATTGTATTTTGTTTGTTTCTTTGCTTTTACGTTGGCCTAGCTTATATTACGTTATGTAAATGTTATAAGTTGAAAAAAATATGTAAGTTTTATACACAAAACTTACACACACAAATATTCTTAAAAATTCGTAGAATCCTTTGTTTAAGACAACCCATCACAGGTACGTATGTTGGAATCATAAATACTATATGAAACAAATTATATAACTCAAAATCCGTATACAAATTTGCCTGGTATTTTCCATAAATAAGGTTAAAGAAACGTCAAAATTATTCAGTAAATATTTAAATCAGAGTCATCTATCCGTAAATGACCAAACTAAATTTGTAAGAAAACTAAATTCATATTCAACTATCCGTATTATCGATATATGTAAGTAAGTCCCTATAATAATACACCATATTAGTGTCAATTTTTTAAAGATTAAAAATTCTTCAAATAACTAAAATAATGGCGTATCATATAAACTTAGCCCCAAAATTAACCTATCATGAAGATAAATTACAAAAATCTAATTTACTGGTTAAATTTGAATTGGAACTAATTAATTATTTTCTTTTTTTGTTGGAATACACTTGATGCAATACCTTGGAATCAAATATGGACAGCTCAAAATACAGGTAATTCTCTGGGTCAAGTTGGACGTATGATTCGCGGGGCTCCAGTAACCGTCAAATCATGGAATTGTATTCTACCCAGGATTCCTTGCAGGAAATTTTATAGTAAATTCTCGAAGATTATTCAGGTAAAGATATGGATTTATATTATTCAGGAGATATAATTGATATTTTCTAGGTAAACCCTTTGCGGAACTTTGGTATTTCTGAGTGTGTGGCGTAAAAAAATGTTATAGGAGTTCACGAACAACCGTCGTCTCCCGTGGTCACAGGAAGAATGAATGATTTAAACTAAAAGTAACAGTTATCTGTCTTCGATTGTTATCGCTATCAGGTAACCAACATAGAATTCAAATGAAGAACTAGTAACTGACATTAAGATACCGTTGTTTCTCTAGCGTGAGAGGAATAAAATTGTTACCGAATAAACATCCCGAAGAAAGAAAAATCTCCCGGAGCAAAATGTAACAAAGAAATAGCAGGTAAGTTTTCAGTAACATATATAATAAAGTTCACATTATATATAAGGCTATAATTAGCACCTCTTGCTGATATGGTTTTTATAGTCATTTTTAATAAATTCAAAATTTGCCTGTAGAGTAGGCAACCGAGTATGCACTTCAACTTACAATTAGTCATTTCTTAAGCTTAGAAACTTGTTTTAAATGACTAAATTAAATTCAATACACCTATTTCCATAGTAAAAATATTAATAGGAAAAATTAAAAGAAAACCAATTTTTGACCTCCGAACTGCCCGAAATCTCTAAAAATAAAAAAAAATAACACCGGAATGACTTGTTATAGCCGAAATTTAAAAGTTTAGAAAATCGTATACAACACCTGCGATATATTAATGCTATTTTTCGACGTAGAATCCCTATGTACGACTTTCACTTTCTCTTAACTTCTTAGTGAAAACGGAAAATTTTCGTCTTCATTCCAACTTTCCGAGAAAACAAACAATTTTGTACATATTTAGTTTGGACCGTCATTACGAAACCCAACAGACAAAACATTTCGCACAAAATTCTAGACGAAGTCGAAGGAAATTTAGCGTAAGCGTCTGGTTGTATATTGACATCACGTAGGCAATAAACTGTGTCTGGGATCAAGACCAAATATTACTTTTCCCTCATACGTCCGAAACCGTGATGGCGATGGCCCGGGCTCCATCATAGCAGGCTCGTGTCCCATTGACGTTTTGCGTTTGTTCGTCTTTTGTTTTCCCAGTTCTGCTTCGGATCTTCCAAATCCGGTACGTGCCTAAATAACTGCGCGGAGCTACAATCGATTGGGCTGAGGGGATGACATGGTGTGAGGGTTTGGGCGACAGTAAACGGAAACTGTGAATATAACGCCTTCGGTGCTGGGGGAAGTGGAAAAAAATATTCTTTTAAACGAGGAATATGACGAATTTTATTGGGCGGCGTTGGATTTCTCCTGCTGCGTTTTCGGTTAAGGAAAATTTAGGTCAAGTAGCACTCGAGGAGAGACGACGGTGAAAAGCAAGAAGGAAAAAGTGATGAAAACAATAAAATCACTCACGCATTGGCTAATAAGTATACTTCTGCACGGCTGCCATATTTAGATGTAAATATTTCATTTCTAGAAAATTGGAATTTGTTTCTAGTAAAAAATCTTTAATCTATATAGTCTTCTCGGAATAGTCACAAGATCAATTTAGAGCTAATAAAAGAAAAGCTTGCAATGAATAAGTATGGCCCATTGCAGTTTCGCGATGATAACCATCGTTTTGAATGAAAGCAAACCACCACTTTAAGTTTCAAAGGAATCCCATACACTTGAAACTTCAACCATTTATCTCCTGTTTATATATCCGTAGTTTTGCAGAAGAATGGGTCTAACAAACAAGCAGCAAATATCTGTTCCATTCATTATTCGTTTACAAATGTATGCTGCTGAACATATGCGTGGTTGATGATTAGTTTTAATTTTTTTTTTTTTTGAGTAATTGTGAGTACAAAGCTGGCACTCATTCATTCTTGGAAATAACGAAGCAGACACTCTTGCGAAAATGAGTGCTGCGGTGGGACCAGAACCTGCCAATTAGTATAGCACCTGCGGTACCTAAATATCACATGAAATTTTGAGCAAATCAGAAATTGCTCTAATATTGGACCAACTGCCATGGTTTGGTGCATGCGAAAGAGCGTAACTCACCTAATTATGCCAGAACTAAGCAACTACTTGAATTTCACCATAAAAGTGTTAAAGTGGTTGTCTCTATCTTTAAGATCACTGTAGATTCAGAAAGTACTTACGTAGAATCTGAGGAGACTGAATGTCAACTCTGTTCAGAAGACGAGGAGACAGTTGAGCAAATTTTCTGCCACTACTCTGCCGCTACAAGAATCATACATAAAGGTTAACTCTTCCCCAAAAGATATAAAAATTACCTCATTTGGCAAGATATTAATCTTCTTGGCTAAACTTTAAGATAAGATGCGTTCTACAACAGTAGGTTGCAGTAGACTGGACGATTAATCGAACCTTGCCTATGCTATTTTTCACTGATACTATACTATGGATACAAAGAAGCAAAAAAGAATTGATGATTCAATCCATTTGTGCAGAACCTTATACCTAGCAATCAATATAGCAGGCTCGATCAATCTTTTGGTCCACTATCCTATAACCCATACAAATAGCCAATGGTATTAATTGTACTATGTTAAACTTTCATCCATTAACACACAAGAAGATGTAATGCATGTTGCAACACGGCTTAAATGTCAGTTTGTAATTTTGACAACACATCTAATCATGTTACGAGCTTATTGCACTTTCTATTCCAATGTGATTAATTAGTTACTAACCTTTCGGCAACCGAATTCTCAATTATTATTAAAATTGTGATCCGTTATTAACATGCAAGCGCTATTTAGAACCTCAAGGTAAGTTCATTTTAAACGATTATTGTGTCCAAAACCTTTAAAATTAAAATTCACACAACATACACAAGCGAGTGAAACAAATTATTTAATTTAGACCACCAATATTTAAGAGACGAAAATCAGCCAAACTTCCACACCAAATACTATAATTAGCTATAGTATTAGTGGCAGACATATGTTTGCAAAAATTACAAGCTTCTTACCGTATGAAATCATAAACGAATTAGCAAAAATATATTAATTCGTTAATGATACATATTTGCCATTTATTGATCGTATTTTCCATTTTCTCTTTTTTATAATTTCAGCAAAAAGTAGAATTACAGAGAAAAGTTGATGTGCGGAGTAAGTTCGTCATATACGTTTAAATTCGCTCGTCTTGAGTTTCTAACTTCATCTGAAGCAGCTGGGTAGCTACAGCTACTTCTATATCCTATGGAGAAATCAGACGGATTAGAACAATAGGTTAGAATTTATTACACAAAATTTGGTTATTTATCCAGTGAATGGCAGCTTTATCATTCTACTTTAGTGATCGCTCATACATAAGAATGTATAACTGCTTGTGGAATTTAAAATAACATTACATGAATTATTTTACCTCCAATAAGTATGTTTATTCGTGTGAAGTAGAAATTTCTGCATTTATTCATTGCGGCGTCCTGCAAGGTTGCACATTTGGACCGCTATTGTTTTTGTTATATATATATATATATTAATGTGAACCTGTGAAACAAAATAGCAAGTAGAATAAGGCTGGAAGTTAGTCTAAATAAAATTATATACTTAATAATTTAAAGTTGAACGCTAAAAGAATTAAGGGTTTCTCAGAGTGGTGGTGGACAGTGATTTGTCCTGAAAGCTTCACATTAATGAATTGGCCACTTTTGAATTGAAGTTTCGGTTACAGTCTGAAAAGGTTTCACAAAATATATGTTTTACTACTGTGCCTCCAGTTTGGAATCATCTTTTGGGGCAGTGCTGGGGATGTTAGTCGGATCTTTTTGCTGCAAAGTGTTTGTATCAGCACAGTCCCTCAATTAAAGCTTACAAGGCCGTGTAAGTCAGTGTTTAACGGGTATAACGTATTTACATTGACAGCACTGTATATTTTAGAAAGAGCATTTTTGTAAGAAGAAAACACGTTTCTACAACGTAAATGGATTTTTCAAATGCATCTCTTATTTTCTTTGTTTATGCCAGATCACGATTTTTAGTTTTATTCTTTAGTTTGCATTACAGTGTGATTAAAAATGCGCTTACATTACATACAAAGAAATACACGGAGCTCTTGTCACTTCTTCTCGGAAACACCGGATCTACACACATTTCACGGAGCGAACGAGCAAACGATCGTCAGAGAGAACTCGTATTTTATTGGTTGGCAGCGTGAAAAATATGATGAAATATAACAAGGTACGCTTGGTCAATCGGAAAATCGTTCCTCGAAGTGGTACGGTATGAATTTTATTGGCCTTCCGCTGATGATGTAAACGGTAGACATTGTATTTTTATGTTTTATATACTTCGATCCGTCGTTTATATGTTCTGAGCGAAATTGTATTTGTTTGGAATGTGTGACCCGTATAAAATAGGATTTGATTTAATAATACTGATACCAGGCGGGAATATATGTATGTTGAGAAAGAGAAACGTTTATTCTACTGCCAATTTCAAGCAAGAAAATTAATCTCGTGATAAGATAATTCTTTGAATAAGACAAATAGAAGGCGAAAGCATAATAACGCTAAAGGAGCAAGACAGGCAGGAATAACGTGTGTACCTCATTATAGATACAAAACCGTTTGACACAAAAATAATCACTTGTGATTCGTCTTTGTTCACGACAAGTTCAAAGACTGCTTGTATCATTCTTACATGATTTATATTCTTAACCCTCGAATTCTTTCGACAATTTGTCAGGCGCTTCGGCTCATCAATTTCCGCAGACAGGGAAACATTAAATCAACATAAAAAGCGTGAGCTCCTAAATATAACCAATTGGGAATAAAAAGCAATTTAGCTGTTTTTACTTACGATAAAAGGTCGCCTTTGTTTCCATTCCCTTTTATTATTTTTGTGTTTTCTCGAAACTTTCCTAATTTAAGCCAACACACGTGCAAACGTGAAGGTAGATTTCCACTAGCAGCCGATTTGAAAGTTTCATGAATGGAAATGGAACGAACTTACAGAACATTTATAAGCAAAATGCTCCGACGTGATTAAACTAGTTTTACGTTGTACCGTATGTCTAATAGTCGTGCTAGAAACTAAGATTTGTCCCTTGCTCAGGTAACAAGTACCTACGTGAATAATTTTAACTCATTTGCATCTGCGTCAAATCACCACTTCTTAACATGTCTGGGCCGTATAAAATGGTGAGAATATTCGTGTTTATACATTGATAATATAAGCATTGTGTTCTTGGTCCATATGTAGTATTCGTTTATGTAAATTTTTGTATTTTTAAAGACAGTTTTTAATAGATAGCTGCAGAATAAATTGAATAGAAATTTGTGGCTCCAATTTTATTAATATTATTCCAGTAGCTTTGAAATTTCCATATCCCTCTATAGTTATTTGATGAGATTGAATTGGAAACAAATTAAATTTGTTCGAAATTATTAATCTGATATATGTAGGAATGTCCAGTAATTTGTTTGCGAGTAAACCAATTATTAAATTCAATCGATTTTGCAAACCCAAAATTGCGTCATATATGTTCGATCTCAATGTGTGTTATCCGAACAAAAAATATATATAAATATTGTAGTTATAATTTAATTTGGCATTATACAAATGTGATTGATTTAAAATTTTGAGCGGTCCAGATAAGAGGAAATTTCAATCAATTCCAAACAAACAAATTTGCTGGAAATTTCCAAATGGTCTTCTTCTTCAAACTCTACAAATTTACCAATGGCATAGCAGAATGCTCATTTTACTTTGTCAATACATTGTGGGTACTTTAATCTTAAGCTACGATATGCAAAAGGAACAAGATCTTAAAGTTCTATGGGTTTTAGGACATGGGGCAGTGGATGGAATTGAAGTAAAATGAAGATAACCTCGTTAAAAAAGAAGCTAGAAATCATTTCTGCACTGGAAATCTTGTGGGCGCTAATTAACAGCAAAGAACAGCTAGAGAAAATAAAAATAGTTATAGCAAGGAAAATTCATATTTTGGAAAGAAACGAAATAAGCCAAAATTGTTCTATAAAGCTATAAAAGCTAAAACCCAAAGATATCTACAGAATGCATCTGTCTCAGTAAAAGCAATATCCACATACTAACAGGCATCTCGTCACGCTATTGGAAACTGAATGAATGTTTGAGTAGGGTTGGAATAAGGCAGTGTGCTGATTGTAGACTCCTTGGGGAATAGAGTAAAACATCTACCCACATTTTCTCAAATGTGCAACTTAAAGGAATTACTGCTAGGAGCATATACTTAAAATCAAGGGAAAGATCTATTTGTGGCCTCTCACGTCCTACACTTTTTGAATGGAATAGTTAGCTATACACTCGGGGAAAATAGGAAAAAGGTGAGTTATTATTCATATCTATTGTAATGCCACAAGGTAGCATACAGCCCGATATAAAAAATAAATTTTACATATAATGCTTTAATTAAATTATTTAATATTAAATTGTACACATTTTAGTGTCATCTATATCCATTACTTTTTAATCATAAGTATGCCGTCTAAAATACCAGATGGCATGCCGGGTGAGAATTTTGTCTGAAATAGGCTAGATGAGGTGCTGGCATTAGGAAAATTACGAATGGATTCTTTTATTCTTTAGTGTGACTGGAGATGCAGCAGGGGAATGTTGTTTGTATGTCCTCTGCTCCGATATTGGTATGTACAGTGCTTAGTTTAAGTGATATAGTGTGCATGAGACTCGGGTATAGCAATTACGATCGATTTTGTACGACAAAGATAACATTCAAGTTCAAACAAATGTGGTTTTATTTAGTAAAATATTATAATTGTAGAGTAATGAGAAAACAACGTAAATAAGAAAGTAAAGATCTCAGGTACGTAAAATGAGTTCGCTTATTAAATAACAATTACGTTTTTGTTAGTAATTCCATTTTTTGCAAAATTAAGCAAAATTAATACGGTTAAAATTAAATTTCAAAATTCCCGCGTTTTCAGGACGTTCGTCTGAGTAATTCTCTGCCTAAAAGACGGGTAAGTCAGAATGTCCAACAATCGAAGGTGAGAATTACTGGATATTCGGTTCGTGCCGTGAATACATATTCATTAATAACATTAGTTCTACCACCTTATAAAAGTTTTTCCACCAGTGGTCGCAAACTATTCAGCAGTTATAAAAAATTTCTAACCAAACATTTGCCGAACATATTAAAATGAAATATCTAATTTCTGAAAAGTATGTTAAAATATAGATTAGGTTTAAAATAATGGGTTTATTTTTAGGTTGATTTGGCCGAGGAATGCCTTTGGAGGGACTAAGTTAGCAGGTATCACACTGGGCAAGTCAGGTCAGGCTTCGAATAGGGGCTCTCATCGCGGAGAATGGCTCAGGACAAAAACAAATCTCAGAAATATCGTCGTTGGAGAAAATTGCTCAACAGTTATTTAGGTAAATTGTGGATAAAATTAATACTATAAACTTTGTTTAACAATTAACCATCACTTTTGGATTGGAATTTGAAATAAATTGGATTTCATCAAAATAGCCGTTAAATATTACAAAACTAATCAAGACACGGCCGTCTGTCACGGAGGTTAGCTAGTGAATCGTTTTGAATTGAAATTCTCTAACAGACTTCGATAGCGATTGTCTTCGCCAGGTGGGCAAACTGTTTTTGAAAGATCCTAGATAATAGACTTCAATGAGGTTTCTAAACACAGCACAATAAATAAATGGTGGCAAAGATACAATAGGAAATATTATAGTAAGAAGTGTGGATTTTTAATAAACTGATTGGCACTCTGATTATGATAGTTTTGTTTATTTGTCAATTTAGTATTTGCTTTGTTTTTAATTTCAACTTTGTTCTTTTACAATCACACTGGACTTATTTAAATATTTCTAAAGTATACTTTTCTAGCAGTTTCGTGTAATACTAGGAGTCATCATCTAATCCCACAGGGGAAAATAAAGCACTTCAACTATCAGCGGGGTTGGTAAAGTGCCCCGCTTGGTAATAGATATTGGCGCTTATCGATATGTCTACGTTTAAGAGAACTAATTAGCAAATCGTTCGAAATTTATGAGGTAACAAGAATGGAGGTAAATAATAAGAATGATTTTGAGTACCATCGAATTAGTGCAAAAGATTATTACATGTTCATCTAGATATATTCCGTAAACATTACAGTATGTTCTAACGGAATTTTCGATTCCATTAGATGATTTATACTAAATTACCTGTTTAAAACAAAAAGTAGAGCATGTTTGTTTAATTTTGTGTTTTGTTTAATAATTGTAATAGGCACAGAGAGATTAGCAATAGCGGAAAAATACTTTACACACTTGAGATTTTGTTTCAGCCAATGTCGCTTTCCCTCTCCCATAATAATTCTAAATGGTTGGATAAAAATTTATTATTTTAACGTAATTATTGCTTGAAACTAAACGAACTCTTATTTTAGTTATACATTCACAAACGTATTTATTCATCTTACATGCACCCTACTTAAAAAGTGTCAAAGTGGCTTTCTATACGTAAACATTCTCAAACACTACTTATATTTTACCACAGATTATTCAGATAGTGCACTTGCAGTCGGCACCTTTGATGTTCGTGGCACGAACGGTACTTCCCGCAGACTACCACGCGCATTTCGACAGGCCCGGATTAATAAAAATGTCAGCAACGGATCTAATATAATGGAACAAAATTAAAGTTCAATGTGTCTTTCATTTTGTTTATATTATGAATTTAATGTTGGCAATATATCATTACAGAACTATAGGGAAGTAATTTTTAAGAAAATATAAACAAACATAATCTAGAAAAGATTGTAAGATTGCCTTCGATAATAATTTATCCAAGATTAATAAAAACTAAGTGTAAAGAAAGAAGAAGTGAAACGTTTATTCGTATGTGTAAAGTGGTGTAATAATAAGGCGAATGCTATTACATATAAAAAATATATCAAATAAGAAATTGTAATGTAGCAAAATCAAAACAAAAAAAGTATCGTCATTATTTTATCGTTTTAGCATTTAGCTTATAAAAATAAGCAATTGAAGTTCTGAAACATTTACTAGTTAGTGGGTTAAGAAAAAAAAAAGTAAAATAAAATAAGTATGAATATATTTCCGATTTTCAACGTTTTCAAGGTGGCTGTGGTAAAGGTTGGCCTATTTCTTGTTCGCTTATGGTGATCTCCTGAGGTGCATTCATAGTGATCTCAGAATGTTTCTCTACAAAGAAAAACATCCATATATGTACAATTTTTAATTAGTTAATAATTAGAATTGTTAAGTCCATTCACTTAAGAATTCTCTTTTCAGATATATTCATAATTGAACCCGCATTATATTGTTGCTGCACATATAACTTATGTATATAAATAAAAGATTTACAGTTTTCATACAAAGTAGTTAATCAAAATAATGTCATTGTTATATTTAATATTCCAAGGTGCAAACATCTTTACATGTAAACCTTATTATGTGTATTTTTAAAAATGGTTCACTGCTTAAATTTTCTACGTTATGTATGAAAGACATATGTATTTACTTTCAAAAAATTTTGTAGGAACTGCATTTTTCTTTAGCCGACTTTTTGCTAGACTTGCGAATATACTATCTTCAAAATGTTCCGCACAAACTTTAAAAGATCGGTACAGATGTTCTGGTGAAATTGTTTTTAAATCGCCACGATCAATATTCTTCACCCACAATGCACATCTTAAAAAATATACATCAAATACATATATACTTATTTGTAATATAATCTACCTATATATGAAAACTTAATTGCTTACCTTTCTAGTTCTATTGGAAACCTGAAGAAACTTATTCCCGGAATATTAAAGCTATATTTATTGCGACAATCAGGACTGTATAAAAATCACTAAACAGCTAAAGTCGAAGTGAAGTGGTTCAATCAACACAATAATGAAAATATTGAAAATTAACATAATAATCTCTGCTACAACGCGTATATCAATGACAACTGCTTGCTGCTTGAAAAACTCATGAGCAAGATATAAACAAAGCTGGAGTGAGCACGCATGCGCAAGCATGGGTGCGCACTGTAAACCAGAAACAGTGACTACCACGCACACGTTAAAAAAAAAAAATCCGACCAAGAAATATATACAAGTGAACTATCTGGATAATCTGTGATTTTACTAAAGTGCGAACAGTGCTCGGTGCTCGATAACAGGGAAGGTAGTTTTGATATATTCTCAGCAAAGGGAGAGACAAAATATCAGAGAAGGACTGTATACATTATACATCGTACATTTTATTCCAATGTTTGCATTAGAAATCATATTGGAACTGAAAATTTGGATCTACATATTGCCTAATCATGTATATGTAACAGTTTCATAAAGTACTACTACATTTAACAACAACAAAATAGTCGAAGTAAAGTAAATTGAAACTTCAACTTGCTTCAGTTGACTGAAAAGATAAGACGTTAATATTTAACGATCGCCAGCGACAGGATATCACTTCAGAAGGTCCTCATGCCACTACATTCGCGAGAAATATCATTTCCTATCGCTGTTAAGATCCCTTATCTCGTCATAAACCGGACAAGATTTATCGAGGTCGCGCCACGAATATAAAGCGTCGCCCAGTTCGGCAGTTGTGCTACTGAGAAAAACGGTCGAGGGTCAAAGTTTCGCTATCGGACGATGCATCATCGCGCCTCTCAGGATCATTAACACGGTTATCTGGGGAAAGGATCGTTACGCGCTGCCGGCCGCGGGACGCTAATCGTAAAAAAAAACCCAGCCCTCAGCAATCGAAACACACAACAAAACTGGTATGACCCCCAAAGAGCAACGCGCTGTAATAGGGAAACTTTTATTGCGGTTTTTTTTTCCTGTGCGTTCCTTAGACAAACTTAACTCGACCATGGCCGGCGGGTGGGTTGGAATGCTCGTTTTTTTTTTCCCGTTCGCCTAATTTATAGCGGCCGGAATGCGGCATTAAGTTTGGGAGTTTTATTTTTTAATGTCCCATTAGGCGCGTCTTAACTCGGAGACCATTCATCATAAGACGTGCAACGAGAACTGCGGATGGAGTTTTCTTCTTCGAGGGAGAAGATTATTATGCTGCCCTGTACGCTGTGCGTGCTTCGGTTGGTATCTGCGAATGTTTAATTTATGTAAGCCGTTTTATCAATTTTACTAGGCCGTGATTTTTATGTTAAGTCGACGCGCCCTATCGCTCTATCTTTATCTTCTGTTCTTGAGAGGATAATTTATACCCTAAATGTTGTGATGTATGTGAAAGTTTTTTGCATTGCAAGTTAGTAATATTTCGGGCCAACATATTTCTAACAATCCTATCTAAGCAAATGATATAATAAGAGCGCTTACTTTCTGACAATGAGTTATAATAACATATAAGATTATCTTACGTTGATAGAGGTACATATATTTGTCCAAAAAGGTATAGTCGATATGTCAAAAATGCATACAGTTATGGAACATGCCTATAATGAGTTTGCAATCATAATAGATGTAATTATTATTTTATGTACACACCTGTTTGTAAATCCAGTATATATTGGGTGTTAATTAATTTGCAAGGTAGCTCTGGTAATTAGGTGTATAAATTTACCATCTAGTAACTGTATAATTTAAATGTAGTGTCCTTAGTATAAATACTACTTTAAAGGGGTGGGAACTCAAAGTAGCTCGTATTAAATATATGAGTTGGAGTCCATGGAGACGAGGTGGTTATTGATAAAAGATTTTCTTCAAAAGGATTGTTTCATTTTTCGTCAAGTCAAATCAATTAAATTATATTTCTGTAATATATTCGAAATTAAAGGAGAGATTCTTTGTGAATTGGTGTATTTACCATCGGGCTAAAGTTATATAGAAGAAACGTCAAGATTTTTCGACATTAGAAGAAATTTACTGTATTAACATACCTTGGTACCTTTTCTTTTGTGGAACCATACATGTTTTTGCTGTCTTGAATATAACGATACACTGTGGATGCTTTGAAGGAGCTTTTCCCTGGATTTTCTGATACTGGTGTTGTACTTTTGATGTGGACTCTTTTCTGCAACAGTAGTATTTTAGTATTCATAGTATTTTGTTTAATTCATGTTTAAATTCCTGTGTAAATAAGTATTTAACATTTCGAAAACTTTGAGGTTATTTTTCACATTTGTAAATGACAGTTTATATTGAAATTTTAATATGTATAGATTGGTAAGCATGGTTGGTGAATTCATCATATGATAGCGGGAGATTTAAAAGTTTTTTTGATATTTTAATTGCAATTTAAGTATCCAAATAATACTAGATAGTAGTTGATATTTTACTTAAATATTGCAAATAAGTGAACTCATCTTGAGTAAGAGTCCTTATATTATTCAAATATTTTGATATAATAGTGAATAATAAATTATCCATGTTACTGATATTTACACGGTTTTTATTAATAAGAAAACATTCAATACATTAAATGATTAAAATTAAACTATAAATTTAATATTTAATCAAGTGAGAGTGTAATAATATACAAGTTATTGATTTAGAAGGCACAACACGTACAGCCACCACGGCAACCTACCTACTACTGGTAAAAAAAAACTACTCATTGCCCGACAAGAGGCGAGTTTACTAATGTGCATGATCTGTAGTAGTGAAATCGGGACGTGTCGGGCACATTCATAAGCTCATAGCCATCTACCATCTAGTGAAGAGGGAATGCATTTTTGAATATCATTAAACATAGAAGGATAGGTATCTGTAAAGAGACGGCAGATTTAAGAATAAAAGTTTATATTTGTTAATAAGGAAAACATTAGCTGGGAAATCCATTATAAAAAATCACAATAATAGCTACATATTATGAAGTTTAATGTAGATAAATTGCAAAATTAAATTAAACAGATACAAAAAACTAAGATTTGTTTTAGGGACAATCTGAAATTAACTCTGTTTTTAGTATTGTATGAATGGGTATCAGAATTTATCAGAAATTTATTGCTAGTGGTATAAGATCAAATCAAAGTGACTGAAGTTGGTGAAAAAAAATATACCTAGACTAGATCATATTTACTTTAGTAAATTGGCTATACGTGGCTAGTCATTCTTGCTGTTTTGTTATTCCTTAAATCCTCATTGTATTTTATCTCGTTTCTTCGCCTTTATTGCCGAATAGAATTTGTTTTGCCAAAGACATACCACACCATTTACCCATGCAGCAAGACACGTTTATAGTAGTGGCTCATTTTTGTGCCTCAATGTCGATGGCACATGGATGTACTCTGTACAGACGTGCTTTCAGCAATTTGTTCCTGGAAATCCAGGTGTCTAAATATAAATCTATACGAAAATTCTCAGCAAATATATTTTTCGTTATTACTTTAAACTATTATGTTTATGCTATCACTTATTCACAGGTATTTCCTATGGAACTGCTTATACAGCACCAAAAAAGAAATTGCATATGCATCCATGTAAAGTTACAATTTCTCAACACCTACGTTTCCAAGATTTTGATGTAAGAATTATTGTCAATGGTTTAATAAAAATTTACATAATCGTGATTGAAATTTAACTATCTATTCTGGCGAAACTTGGTTTCATTTATCTGGCTAAATTAACAGCCAAAATTATCACATATAGTCACTACAAAATCAACATGTTGCGATGACTCATAATGGGGCTAATTATTTTCCACGATATTATAAATGCAGAGCGTTATAGGGAGCAAATTCTAATACTATTTTTAAATAGCTTGCATGATGAGGAAATTGGTCCTGGATATTTCCAACAAGATGGCGCTCCGCCATACATTTTATGATGATAAACTTAATTGGTGTGTAAATGGATGGCCAGCAAAAGATTTTTTTTCATTTTGGGTATGTAAAAAACAAAATATTCCGTAACAGATTTCATAATTTTGGCAAATTGCCAAAAGCGATTTCTGAGGAAATAAATAGTTAAATAGAAGTTTTGGATATAATTCTTTAGCAAATATATCATACAGACAGATACAAGAAAACGATGTAGGAAAACATTAGAAACAGTCAACAGATATCGAAAACCAATTTTTGTTAGAAAACAAACACCGGTTTTTCTTTTGGTTGTCGTTATGGTTACATAATGCAGTCATCAATTTTAGCACGTCAACAAATTCTAATACACATATTTTTAAAAACGATGTTGCACTTCTTTCTGCTAGATATTAATCTGCCAGTTTTGAAAACCACATTTCATCGTGATATACGAGCATATCCATTCATGTACAACACCCATAGACAATATCCGAACTACGATCGCATAAGAGCAATGCAGCGATGTCAAAGCTGTCCGCCGTTCGGCTCTATAACGCCGAGGCGATTATTTATCCCATCCGTCGAAACAATGGTCAGCATCATTCACGGCCATTTCGCGTGCCACCTCACGAAAGCTAAAAGTGGCGTCATTTTTTGCGTCTGTCCATTTTTCTCGCAAACAAATTACCGCGCTCCTACCTGCCCGCACGCGCTATCAATCTTTTTTTGCCTCCACTACCGCCAAAGAGAAAAATGGACTAGCTGTAGTTGTTCGTCATCGCTTCGAATCTCGGTCGCGGATCACAGTTTTTTTTTTTTTTGGTGGTGGGGACGAGGACACAGTGGTTTGTATTTTTAATCGAAAACAAATGTTTGTATTTATTATGTACAGAAGATATCACAAGAATTGTACCAAACAATGTTGAAAGTGCGCATGAAGCGGATTAATAAAAAAAAAATGATTGCTTCACACTGGTTTTTCCGCTATTTTATGGGCAGGGTCAACAATTGATTTAGGTAGAGTAAAAGCTACACGTATATTTATATCCTAAAGAGGCACTTTAAATTACAACTTCAGTTCTTTAAACTGCGTATTCACTTATTGTTAGTGCTAAAGCAGGCAAACTATTTGTTAACTATTGCAGTTGATTGGAAGCAACTGAGTAAACTGAAGGAACTTACTGAATTGAAGTTTTGACAAGCGAATATGTAATGCTCATCTGTGCATATGCAACACGCCTTCCCTTCATGAGATATGTAGGGCAATAACGCCGCACTGTGAAACGATACAATAGACGAATGCGGACATAGCAAATTTTCGAAGAGTATTGAACCTATAAAATTTTGTGAGCTATTCAGGTTATCGGTCTACTATAGATATATGAAATTTCAACATAATTCTAAAGCAAAAAGCAAAGAAAATAATTATTTACATATTAAAATCTAACTTTTCATTGTTTTTTAAGTTTTCTTCCTCAAAAAATTAAAACAAATTATTGTACGGAAAAAATAAATTAAATAATTAATCTCAATTTAAAATTTTAAAAACCAATAGGTATACATGCGGATAATATTTGCCCTAGTATCACAAATAAAATATATTTTAGATTATAGAAACTTACCTCATTGTTTGTTGTGTCACAACAAAGTACCGAATTTTTTCACGGTGTCTTGTATCTGAAGGGATATCCTATATCCTAATATTGTCAGCTTGATGACAATCTTCAATCCTTAAAAGTTCAAGCGCTTCTGGAAAAAACTTATTATTGGATCTTTCTGACCACTTTAGCTTTATGCTTGATATACGAGGGTCGGATGTTATGAGCAATGCAACGTCTTCATTACTTCCTTGTCAACTTAATTTCCGTGCTTTATATTGTCTAGATTTTCTAAAAGTCTTTATTCCTAGCCTCCTGTGCTTCCTCGAATAATTGCCCAATTGGCAGCAACACATTTTTGATTACTTCTTCGCCATGGATTAAAACTTCGTGTACTGTTACTGGCATATAATACCATGGGTACAAAGGTACAAAGAGATGAGCTGCTTCTCTGGCGAAGGAGCCGAACTTCTTTGCAAGAATGTCCGTTCCAGAGGCAATAACTGGTAGAATCTAATCTCCTCTATTCCAGTGATTTTTGATAAAATTCTTAGATTTTGGAAGAAATTGCATGCAATATTTCCATCATTCGCAGTAGCTTTTCCCTACCTGACTTGATCCGCAATCAATCCTAATTCCATGCGAAATTTATTCCGAATTGATAATTTTGACAGATTACAAAGTTTTTTTGCTCTGGAGTTTTGGCTGTCCATGCTTTAAATTCCGTTAAGTTATACGAAATGTGAAGAAGGCACTCAAAAAGCGAATTTTGGCGTGTAAGGGAGATAAACCGAAGTTCTTAGGCTTTTTTATTTCTAAGCTCACTAAATTGTTTATGCCTGCTAAACATATATAGCAGCGCATAGCTGAAGAATTTTGGGTTATGATATTACAAATTTTCCCATCCACCATCGTCACAATTAATTCGTGTTTAATTTTAACAGGGCCTATCGTAGTGGATAAGAGTGATGATATCTCACTCGTTCCTCTGTTTACCTCTTCAGTTATTACTTCAGGTGTTTCTGTACAAAAACAAAACGTAATTGGCCGGCAAAAACTGATTCACGAGCACTTTTGATTTGCCCATATCAGATTTGATTCTTCAAATGAATCACGTAATTTTATGGGGGACAAAAGAAGTTACAAAAATGGAAGAATCATCCCAGTTTCTTTCCTTGTCCCAAATTTTGCATATACAAATTCTGACCAGAAGCTCCGTCACATCTGCATTTACTAACTTTTTCCAGCCTTCAATGCAATATTTAAATCTTTCAAAATGTATAGTGCGTTCCATTAAAAAAAGTGCTATTGAACACTCTGTATTTCTTCAGATAATTTTAAACTAAAAGCCTTCCGACGTGTTACAATTATTGTATAAAATATTTTTTCCCAACAGGGAGGGAAGTGTCCACTTTCCATTTGAGGGAGGAAACTTATACTTTTCCTCCTTAGGGAGGTAAAGTACAACGTTCCTCCCTAGAGAGGAAAAGTAAGTGACATTAACATGATGAAACTGTACATCTTATAATATGTGATATTATTGATAGATGACATTAGTACATTCGACCCAGTCTGAGCCCATTTATGAGAGAATTGCTAAATTATTAGGTATTAAATTTCAATTAAACTATTATTAAACACCTTTGAAACGACGCTAACTTGACAGTTCTCAAAAAATATTTGACAGATTAAGTCTACTATCTATTATATCACTCACAGGTATGTCTTTATTTTTTTTTAGATATTTAGTTAAAATTGGACTGGCTGGGAAAAAATAGTATTCAAACTACGTGAGGAAAATGCTATTATAGAGCATTTCCTCCCTTGGTTTGAAATATATTATTATTGTATGTGCTAGAGGGAGGGTGTTATATTATTTTTTCACACTATTGGCCCGTCCTATATGTATACAGCAGACAAATTTTAATTCCATATAGATCTTGTTTTAATAGGGGGTTTATCAATATAAATATAGACGCTCTAATGCATCGATACAGCGTTGATGTCAAAAGCTCGTTTGTGAGTGGGGGCAAGTAGAGATTCAGTGAGAGTCAATATACATTCTGAACGCAATCACTACTGCGATTTCGTTTATTCAAACACGTAGCGAACGGAAATTGAAAAAGATACACCGCTGCTTATTCCGCAGCTACAGCGTCTCTAATTTTTTCTTCCGTGCTTAATTTATGACACTAAGCTAACACATGCCGGTAAATTAAGATCGCTCAACCTGACGGCCGCAGTATTATTTCAATAATATTTTTTTTATCGCGCAAGAACTAAAAGTCGTACATCATTCCCGGAGGGGAAGTTACTTCTTTCTTTTAATACCACCACCTCACCGGAACGGTTCGGCGCGCTAGCGGTAAGGAATCCACAGTAAATCGACGCCAGAACATTAATCATACTTGTTTTGTGTGAGTTTGGAGGTTCGAAGAACGTGTTGGTGCTGTATGCCGTTAATGTATTTAGAGAACTGGGCGAAGTAATAAATGAGTTATAAAGAGGATGCGGGAGATTAATAGAGAAACGTAAACATAACGGGAAATTGGACTGGCGAGAAAGAATGTTTTTGGCGGATGGTGAAAGAAGTTTTCCGTGTATCTAATTAAAGTTGAACAATGCAATCGCAGAAATAAAAAAGTTTCGGGATGTCAAACTTAAGAAGTCCGGAATTCAAACTTCATAGATGGGAAACTAGAACATGTCGCAGTGCCATCGGTATATTCGATATGTCTATAAGTAATGCTGCTACCACTGCGAACTGTAAGCTAAAATTACCGAAAATCTTGAATAAGGGTAATTCAGGACAGCTGTCTGTCGTCGAAATGGTAATTCTTCGTTCAACAGCTGCGGCAAGCGGGACAAAATTCCTGGTGACGGTGTACCTGCTGTAGCAGGAGCAGTATGATGACGAAGCAGCTCAATGGAGATGGGAGTGGACTATCTTAGGGTGTTGGTTTAAATCTCGGTAAAAGCGAAAAGTCTGTGAACAGTAGAATGGAAAGAAAAATGGCGTCCTAACTAGTCGGTGCTATCGTACGAATCAGCTCCCCTTAATTCTCATAAGGGGTGATGAAGTGAATTCATCAAATTTACAAATACAAAACTAACATTCCTTTAAGTGCGGTAATAATATTTAATCCAAAACTTCACAAAACACAACAAATTCTGTGATTCGAATGACGGTACGTCTACACGCGACCAAGGTAGTCTGTAAAGTGGTGAGGACGGAAGGGCGCTGCTGTCCCGGAAATCAAATATCCTACGCTGATTGGCTAAGTCAAGGATGGGGAACTAGTTTCCTACGCGCGTGCTGCTGTGTACTGAAGGTACAAAAGAAAATGCAAAATGGATTAATAAAAATGGAAATTAAGTTAGCTAGCTCAACGGATACAAATAATAAAGGGTGCAAAAGAATAATTAAACTCAGGGTTACCCTCGCAAATTAAAACTAATCACGAAAAGTAAAATGTGGGTGAAAGAAATCTGACTTTCTTTAATTACTCCAAAAATTGAAAAGGTTTAAACAAAAATAAAAGAACAGAATTTAAACTGACGTTAATTATCAAACAAATTTATTATATAAAAAAAAAAAAAAAACATTAAATACAAATTGCAGAAAAAAAACCATGAGCTTAGGGCTCTGGCCGAAATCAAAAACTGCATTAGACTCTAAACTACAAAAGGACAATGACAAATCCTTTAACAAAGCAAAAAAGGTATAAATATCCAGGAAGATAATTCTTTTTATATCAAACAATCCACGTGGTTTCAAAATTATTACAAACTACATTAATCGTGGACAAATCAAGTAAATTTACAACAGAAAAATTTAAATACAAGCACAATGCTTCTATTCACTCAACCCGAGGTGATTAAAAATAATTACAAAACAGCAAAATATAAAATAAAAAAACGTAAAAATTAACTCTTTAAACTTACAAATATCTTCCTGCACGCAAATAATAACTGATCTTATACCTAAATTGTGTACACAATAATACAACAATTATTATTAAACGAGTTCCTAGATGGACGAAATAAATCACAATACGCGAATTCAAATCTTTAAATCAATTGAAATAACAAAATGGCAGCAATGAAATACAAATTTACATCTACTTACTCTTTAACGTCTATCGAGAAACTAATTCTTACAATGCTAAACAGTCGCATACATACATCAACAGCTGCGTGCAACGCAACGCGCAAGGATCATCGAAGAAAAATATACAAGAAAGGACATAGAACAACATGAGCAAATGCTAACAAATTAAAAAGTGAAATTAATTTTAAACAACTGAACATTAAAATAAATAAATTAAACAATTCAAAACATTAACTAAATCTTATACAAAAATTAACATTAACTTCTAAGAAAATTTGCCCGAAACATTGATAAAGACAGATCGGAGTAAAATAAAAACACTGAATTTACGAAAACCGGGGTGCCAGGCCACAGCAGTACGTTCTGATTGGTGTTCCTTAAATGTGGCGGAGAATTGCGCTAGTTCAAATTGGACCGTAACAATGCGATCTGTAATATTACATGACTACGAACGTGGATTCATCTATTTCGCGGGCGCGGCGTGCGTTACTTCGGGTATATTACCATTGGATTTGCGTTTGAAGGACCTTAAATTTCGGAAGGGCGCGAATAGGATAGGATAGGTTTGTAAGTTGACGTTTTTCTCCGTACGGCTACATTAACCGGAATAACATTTTATCTTTGTTTTGAAAAAGGAACACGACAAATTAAAGCGAGCACCGAAAACTATAAGTGTATTATAACTAGAGGTAGTTACAAATACAATATTTAGACGAAAATGTAATGTTTCCTACATAACTGGATAGACAGATTCTATTGAGATTATTATTCAACATATTATTCTAAGCGAAAGAGGAAATCCAAGTGACTATGTAGCTTTTTCTAACATTTTTCATTACATTAAAACCTTTCCGCTAAATGTAGAAGTTCGTACAAACAATGATATTGCAATTCCAGATTTTGCGATGTATCTAAGAATTGGAGAAGAACAAAGAAGTGAATTCGTATTTAAATATAACACTTCAAGGCGGTATCTCAGATATACCACTTACAACTACACTAAAAGCTTTAGTTAAGTAGGAAATTGTTGAAGCACTAGACATACAGCGTTGTATTTCCTCAATTTCCGCTTTCTGTACGTCAGTGATGTCACGACGCTTAACAAACGAAACGAGGTAGATATATACGTTAATACAGCAGGAAGAATAAAGTTCAATATTCAGTTAGTTATTACGTAGTTACTGCCGGGTTTCTCTTATATTTGTATTCTAGATGCAATATACCTATGAAATCTGTAAGTTTATATGACGCATGCTAGTTTCTCTGAAGCGACGTGGAAAGTTTTCCAATAGCGGGCTGAGGTTGAATGACGCTTCTCTTATCTCGAGCCCCTGTGCAGTACAGAACAGACGCAATATTAGCTTTAGTTCGGTGTTTAAGAGCGAAGGCGCGCGCCTTGTTGGACGTTTTAGTTATTTCTTCTAGGAAATGGGCGGTTGAGGAGTACGAACTTTCAAAATATGCAGTGGACTATTACATAAATTCCGCTTCCTGAGATAGAATCGAGTTTTGATTGGATTTTACACAATAGCTGTAAAAGTTAGATTAACTAAGTTTTAATTGATATAGTAGGTAACTTTTATTTGTTACCCACTAGTATGTAAGAAAGAATTTAATAAACTAATACAGTTTTGTACAATTTGTCGACGTTTTCGACGGGACTCATGTTACTGCCTTGAGGAACCCCCATATGGCGGAAATCTGTGTAAATAACATAATTTACTGTTGTTATTATCATAGCAGCATGAGTAGCAAAGCTGATGAGAGCTTCTACGAATATCATATTTCTGTTGAATATTATAATATCTGATTATTGTCTTTGGTTTCGGCAATCATAATGGTCATTTCCAATTTTCACAATTAATAAATAACAAAAATGTCTGTTGTAGGCAAGAAATTATACATAGTGTATCTAATTTAACTCGGCATTTCTAAGCCTTTGACGGATCGAGAATGGATTTATCCTTAATAAATCAAATTAAACACTAGTACACAGTTGAAAACTTATTCACACAACGGTCAGTATAGTAAAAAAATGTATTTTATTTTGTAAACGCTGCAATAAGGGTAAGTGAGATTTACTACAAAACTATAATAATTGAAAATATAAAGTATATAAAATAAGTATAACAGCAAGGTATAGATAAGTCACACAAAATTGTGTAAAACGTTACTACAATAACTAATAGTTTATTTTATAATGTTGAATAAAAAAAGCTGACTGTCTATTCAGTTGTTTCATGCAAATTATAAGAATATTACCACAAATTTAGTTCTACAATTTGTACTTGACCCTACAGTCGTAGTGAAATTACTTACATTAAAAAAGAGAATTTATACAACCGCTTTTGAGAAAAGTGTATTTTTAGCGAAAGAAAAATCCAATGCTTTTAGAGAAAATATTAATTATTTTTATATTTTCTTGATAAATATTACAGATTAGAGATTCTCATGAAGTAATATATGGACGATAGCATTAATAGGTTAAAGTAACTAGGATAGAAGTCGGAAACTCCAATATGGTCATAAATACAACTCATTATCAAATCTTCTGGCGTTGACCAATGACACCATTGATATCCGGATAATTTGGAAATCGATTCAATAGATATTTGATTTTTCTCGTTTTTGTTTTAAGCTAATAATTCCATCACGATTTCATATTGCAAGTTTCAAAATCAAATTCCTTCTAGAAGTTCGAAAAATTCTAATGACCCAGTCCGGTGGGACACTCTGTATATTGTAGGTTAAATAATACTTGAAATGAAATACATTTTAATTATTTCCAAGGGGCAGCATTATCTGTACCGGAAATCGTCGATGATTTGCCTAAATTGGCATCAAATTAACTTTAAGATCATTCTGCTTGCTCGGTATTAATCTCCAGGCGAATACATGCATAATAACCAGAACTAAGAAACTGCAATCAACGCAGACAATTAACATAGAACGCGAAGCGTATCTGACGTCACCTACACAACGGTCTGATGTAAATTAAACCCTACCCGCCGAAACAATTACAAGAAACATACTGCCGGCGACTCCACCAGAACTGCGCAGACCTTGGTATTAATTTTACAGAATGCAAACACGGGGTAAGGGTAAAACCACCATTCTTAAACGGTCGTTTTTCGCGAGAAGCAGAGCTGTAAAAGGCTAGATATGAGAGAGTGTATCTCAAAACGTATTATGCTAATGATTACAAAATTGTATTTAACCTGTTTATTTAGGAAAGCGAATAAAAGTAGCATTAAAACAAAATGTAATAAAATGAAATGATAATAAAGCTCTTAATGCATCCCTATTTTTTTTTACAGAATGTTGAATAGAAATCTATAATAATTACGGTTGAAATATGCAGAATGTTTCATCGGCAGGGAATTCTTTTATAGCTGGTAAATAGTAACAAATAAGAAAAAAAGTTTGTATAAATTATTGTAAGATTAATCTATAAAAAAAAATTATCTGCATTTGAGTGTTTTGCAACCTAAGCACATCCTCCAAAATTGTTTTCTTAAATACAATACCCCTAATATTGGTAAAGAAAACAGTAGATAAGAAACTCAAAGTTACATGCACTTATATTGGCTTACATGTCGACTTTTCTCTTCTCACGATGCAGTTTTCTGATCTTGTATCTGTTTAATTTTATCGATTTAAATTTTATATTTTGATAATTTTAATCAACGTTTAATTAATTTTAATATGTGTAATTTTCCATCGAGTTTAATATTTTTTACCTCTGATATGACACGACTCTAATCAATCGAAGCATGTTGGCCAATATAAGTAGGTACTTGTAACATCGATTGAGTTTCTTACCTACTGTTTTCTTTACCATTAAATATTACTCGATTTGGACATAACCATGCAGCCCTAATATTATTATATTTTCAGTAATAACAGTAAATTTTATACAAATACGCACACACCTTAAGCCTAAACTCCTTAACTTTCGAAATCTCTTTGTGTAAATTTTTTTTTTTTTAAATTGTGTCATATTATTTGAGAAAGGCGGTTGCAATTTAATCAAAAGTGTCTTAGTGCAGATTTACTTATACTTTCAGATCCTTTTTTACATTAATATACTTTGTTGTGAAGATAGTTCTATTCTTAAACAGAACACCGTGTGTATGTTTATATGTTGTATTCCAAAAATAAATATTATTACGGGGCCATTAGTATGGTGATAAATTAAAAAAAATAGCCATGAATCTGAAAAGGCGAGGTAAGATGACATGATATGCAAAAAAAGTAATTTGAAAAAAAAATTGTTTAATTGAATTACAAATTTCCATTCTTATCCATGTTTTGCAGCTCAGCTGTAGTAATATTTCTAAACTTGGTTGATGTTCAAACAATTTTGACAATTTTTGCATAATTAACACGGTGGAAACTAAAAATTACGTCTGTAACATGACAGTTGTTGTTGCTAGGGACTGTATTTAGCAGTAATAAATAAAATTTTACAAACATTTTCATTCTGAACTACTTAGCAAACATTACTTTTGTTGAAATGTTTTTCTTTGTTTTCTTTTTTCTTTTTTGAACATCATGTCTTCTAACTTCATTTTATGGAAATTTATGGTATATTTTTTAAATTTACGGTCTATTTATTATCTATTTTTCAAGTTTATGGTTTTCATTAATTTTGCGTTATTGCGCTCATATTTATAATCGCAGTGGGTGACGAAAAGCATATTGCTAATAATAGAGGCCTTAAGACGGTGTGCTGTGGGAGATGGTTTAATAATGTGTACTATTTGCAGAATGTTGAACCATAAATGGGCACATGCTCTGACACCGTAGCACTTTATTATCTACAATATTTTTGGCAGACTCTGCTGTCACATATCCTCGACAGATTCAACAAGAGATTACAAAGAATATGCTAATTTTTTAAACTACAGTTCACATTCTAAAGCAGATTAAATAAAGTAGGCCAGTATTTCCATCTTTAAATTCATAGATTATACAGTGTAAGAATTAAAGCATCATGGAATACCGCTACAGATGTACATGAATTTCTGTTTACCACGCCTTGCCAGCGTCTCTCCGAATGCAAACCCGCTTTTAGTGCTATTGCATGCTGGATGGTTCACTGAAATGTCAGCAGTTTAGATACACACGAACTAAGTCGGTAATGCAGACACTGATGTAACCCGATAATTTATGGACAAAGCTTACAATATCGATGAAGGTGGGTTTGCATTCGTAGTGACACTGACGACTGGACTCTGGTAGGCAGAAGTTAGAGTTTGTTTCTAAACCGCTCCCCTTTTTATGGCTCTTGCAGATATGGTAGTTACTGCCATAGATTATGAACTTCGCCATGACATTTCCTCCACTAATTCTATATATTTAGGTGGTTATTTACGCTATCATCTGCTACGTTAACATGTTTTATAAATCGCGAAAATGAACCACATTCTATTTGACAAAATCCTAGGTAAATTGATAAAGAATAAAACTCTCTTTCAGATTCTGTACAGTTTTTGCGTTTAGTACATAAAAGTTATTGCCATCGTAAGAAGATGGCGGTGAGTGTGGTAACTATTTAGGAAATATCGCGGGAGCAGAAGCACTTTAACTTTTTTGCATAGGCAGTTGCATCCAAACTAAATAGGGCATTTGGTAAACTGACAAAAGTATCAAACACCAATTGGTGATTCTCGTTTGTATTAAACGATTTTAAAAGCCGATCGACATCCTTTCAACCACGCACTATCTCAACCCCATTTCGTTTTCTTCCCTAACGTCCTTCAACAATCGAGGAAGTTAGGAAACGCTTTTGGGACACGTTATCTGCGCTTCGAAGTCATGCCCATAAGAAACATCTGGGACTGCTACGGGTCCTTGTTTATGTCCTTCCTTTCGCTGACAGTTAAGTGATATTTCAGTAAAGGCAGCCGGCAATTTGCACCCAAGGGCGCGAATGCTCTCGTTCCACAGGGCTTACCCCGACCTTTCTCCGATACATTCTTCACTTCGTCGGCCCCTTAATGATCATATCTCGCCAGATGTATTTATTAGAGTGTAGCTCATGGGATTTTATAGTAACGGAATGACGGAGCGCAAGTAGATTTGATAGGGAGACACGTGTGTCCGTTATAGTGGCTGGCACAATATGATGCTCCATTTTTTTCTTGAGGTTTTGCTTTCGGTATGTCTCTGTTCGAGTTTAATGCGATGATATATTTTCCTTTGTGAGAGGGACTATCGATACAATATGGTGTTGATAGATAAACAAACTGTGACCATTTTCGAGATGGAAAGAAATATGTAACTTTGTGAAACACCAGCATGCATTGTGGATTCGATAATAATGTCATAATTATATTCATTGTGATGAGAAAAAAAAATGGAATGTATAATATATTGTTTAAGAAAATGATGTCTTTTCCATTCATTTGTAGATTTTCACGATTTTAGTAAGTGAAGATGACGAAACGCCGAAGTATACTGCACTAAATATTTATGTAATAGAAGTGAATGGAAAGGATTTTCTCAAACCAAATAATGTTATAATTAATTATATTTTTAGTTATGTGTTACCAAACAATCAGTGCATTATCAAAAATAAACTGCTACACATTCAGTCTTTTAGAAACAAATTTTAATGCGGTTTTAGAGTTTACAAAACGTTTTCGCCATGCATCAGCTCTTGAAAAAAGGACTTTCTCTGAATTATTTCTGTATCATCTATGTTTCTTTCTAGTTTTGTAATATTAATGTACGCGGCTCAATATTGCAATCCAACCATTATCTTATATCTTGGGTTTCATCATCACATATCGCGCTTATTGAACATGAAATATCAGGACGCTAACGAAGAAATTTCGAGAACACTTTAAAAGTTACTATATCCAATTTCATACTCCAGTCAGAAAAGGAACTCAGCAAAAGATGAGCCACACAATAAATCTGGAATTTCTAGCAAGGCAAATCCCAGACACTATTACATCGGCGTTCAACGATAACTGCTTCATGGTAAACAAGCGAGTCTCTAGGAATGTGTCCTGGTGGATCAGCAACCTTGAAAGCATGAGGAGGAAAGTCAGGAAAAAGTTCAACAGAGCTAAGAAAACGTCGGTCTGGGGTGAATATAAAAAGGCCCTTACTGATTACAGCAAAGCTTTGAGAGATTTAAAAAGGGAATCCTGGTGGACGTGAGGGCATTGAGAATGTTTTGAAATGCACCATGCTCCCTAGGATATTATCCAAAGAACCTCACAGCTCAATACATACTCTGAAAACAGAAAGCGGGTACCACACAAAGGATGGGTATAAGATCGTAAGAGAGTTCTATCGGGTACATTTCCCGGATTCTAGAATTACTCATTTAGCGCTGCAAGACTACATTAAAGCAGACTTGGAACTCGTGTGGCAAGCACCCAAGGAGCACTGGTAGGTAGCAATGAAAGTGGTGGATATAGAAAAAAGTGAAATGGGCAATTATCTCATTCACACCATATAAACCGTCAGGATCGGATTATTTATCCAATTATGCTACAAAAGGGTACGGAACTTTCGTTGTGCAAGCTTAGTCTGTTATTCATGGAAAGTCTCGTACTGGAATACATATCAATGGATTTGAGGCTGCTCACAGTTACTTTTATTCCAAAATCGGGCAAAACGGAACAGAATAGAGCAAAACGAAAACAGAAAAGCCGATGAGTTAGCAAGAAAGGATCCGTTTCATATATAGGCGCTGAACATTCGTCACATACAGCTGTCATACAATTTCTTGTGGAATTTGTCCAGATCGCAGGATATGTTGATTCGACGCCATGTGAGGCTAAAATTGAGATAATGGAAGAATAAATAGGTTAATAAATATTAACAAATAGTGAAATTATATTAAATATGCTAAAATAGTTAACATTTAATTGCAACAAGTTTTTGACTTGGCATAATTTAATATTAATATCTTTCTGACATTAAAATTAAATAACTGCTGATTATAATGTATGTATATCCTGCACTCACTTAAGTATGAGACGAGGGGGAAGAACCAATAATTTAAATTATGTTACTAAAAAAAAGTTTGTACAAAATAAAACTTGGTGGTTCCCTAATTTTTTTTTTTTTTTAGAAAACCAATAAAAAAAAGATTGTGTTATCTGTTGCTGTTGTGTATTTCTATAACTTCAGATTAAAGGAAACACTTTACAGTTACTTGCAAAACGTCCTTGACTAAAAAAAACCTCCTTGATTACTTCAACATATAACTCTAGAATCATGGCGTCACATGACGTTCACTTTAATTCCCGTTTGTTGGGTCAGGGGTTGTTGTTAACCGCTATGGCGCGTATTTTTAATATATACAACAGTTTCATACTTGTTTTATTTATTTTAAATTAGGCACATTGCATCAAAACTTACGTAAATCCAAGTCTGTAGCACGAAGAACACCTAAGGATAACCAAATACAGATGAACACACCTCTATACTGACATATAAATATATATTTACTGACATAGCGATCTCTAATGAACGAGTTTTTATTTACCTTACTTGCAATTAATTAATTCTGACGGGCAAAGCAACAAAAAAAAAAGAGAAGATAGGGTTTTAGGGTACATTTAAGAAGAAATTCAAGGAGAACGAAGATTTGGTGGATAATTTACCAGTTCGTTAACATCGTCATTTGTTTTTATTACCGACTTTCATTAGCTGTTTAAGTTATTAAATTGGTATTATTAATGAGTTAATGCACAAAAGTAGTACAGTGTTTCCACCATGAACCCAGGGTGGAAGATATTTACAATTGAAAACTGACGTTTTTAAAATGATTTCAGTTCTTTCTGCTGTGAACCGAAGTTTCCAGCATATATGAAAAGTGAAATTAAAAAAAAAATTAAATCAACTAGCTCAGTGGATGAAAATTTAAAAGGGCGCAAGAAACTCAATAACCTCAAGGTTATTTTCAAGATTGAACTAATCATAAAAATAAAATGTGGGTGGAAGTAATCAAAATTTATTATATAAAAAAAAAGACGTTTAATTACAAATTGCAGGAAAAACAAAACCATCGACTGAAAGTCCTGGCCAAAAATAAAACCTGCCTGAATTTACATTTACAAAGGACAATTCAAAATCCTCTAACAAACAAAATGGTAGATTTGTTCTAGAAGAAAATTCTGCTTCTCAAACAATCCACGTGGTCTCAAGGTTAAAACAACTAAAATTAACATTAAACGTGGAAAACAAATAAATTTACAAAATTGAAATAAACACAAGCACAATGCTTTCTTTTCACCTCACAACGAGGTGATTAATAAATAAAACTAATTTGAAAACTAGAAACGAAAAAAAAGATAAAACTCTTAAAACTTACAACCCTTCTAGAACAAATTATGATAATAACAGATTTCATAACAAATTTGTGCACAAAAACTACAACAACTCTTATTATCTAACTGAGTTCCCTGACTCAAGAGATAGATTTCAAATTAACTGAACAAAATTCAAATATAATAATGAAAAATCAAAAAAACAGCAATGAAAATCAAATAACAATCTACTTACACGACATCTCGTCAAAGAACTCTCCTTTTAGAGGCCCTAACACGGTAATATATATAAAATCATCTGCATGCTACAACGTCGCACGAATCGTAAAGAAAAAAAACTTGAATAACACAATGAACTATATACACTCCTGGAGAATGCAAAATGTACAAAAGAATGAATTTAATATTAAACTGAACAATTACATAAAATTAATCAAAACAATCAAATCAATTTCAATAAAAAAAACTTAATTACAAAATAAAATGTTTGTGAGAATTTCTACGCGACATCGAAAAAGATAAATCGGGATCAAGATTAAAAAAAAAAACTCTCGCGAACTCAAAGGTGTTCGTCCACAGCAGTATATTATTGTTAAGGTTTAAAAATTTATTATTTTTTTATTTTAGCTAGCTTTACTAATAAAAGCAGGATATAATACATAATAAAGATGAGCATTAAATTTTCAGATCAAGAGCAATTTATTCAAGGACACTTGCCGAAAATTAGCCGTATGACAACTCGATGCAGGTATTGCTGCGTTTCTTTTTTTTTCTAACGTCTGTCAATATGTGTGTGTAAACATGAATGTAGTTAAGACATAAAATGAATCAAATAAAAAATATATGAAACAAAGTAAAATTATATATGTAGTGTCACACATTAAAGTCCGCATCATGTGAGGTTTCATGTTTTACACAATGCCATCTAGATATTCAGAGCCAGGACATTGAGTGGAGATCCTCGACACGATACCTACCCCACCCTATAGCGTAGTCCTGTTGTAATAAAATTACTTATCTTTCGGAAGAGCAACGACCAACAGCGCCACCTTCCCAGATTTGTCACTAAATGACTTCATTTCTTGAGTTTATATCAAATCTAAAACTTATAACAATATTGCTATAAAAAATATTTGGGAGTTAAGAGAGTGCTTATTCAGCATTTAATGGCTGAATCCATTTTTTTTTAAAGCAATTCTGCGCAAGCCTCTTATAATCTTTTAGCGTATTGTTCAAAACGAGAAAGGGGTGACATCCAACAATTACTTAAAATGTTTTTATTTACTCAATTGTTTCGTTATTAATAGTTCTGATACAAGATCTCAAAATAAATAAAAAACCGTGTTATAATTTTAAAATATTACAGTGCGTATGTTGGTGTTGCTGTGAGTGAACTGTCAACGTACCGAAGTTACCTGCTCTCAGTTCACAACCGAATAAGTTCGTTGGGTTTAACACAGCCCAACAAATTCACATTCGTTAGTAAATATTTTTCTGTAAGATTTTTAACGGAAATTATGGTTATTAACAATGAAATACTAGTAAAAGCAGGATTTACTGACAGTGGGAAATATTTATATGGGGGAAATATTTATATATTTATAGAACGCGTGCTTTTCGTTTTCCTAAAGTTTTCCTAAAATAGGCTATCAATTGTTGTTACAACGACTAATACTAGATGATAAACTTATATTCTAGTTGTTTGTATTACTTATTCTCATAAATTCGTTAGTGCTGTGCCTATTTATGTATTTAGTATACGGGCTTCCCTCTCTGTGACAGAAGAAAGAAGTATAGAAGTCCAAAAGAAGTGACAGTAGAACGCCGCTAAGGCTCAAGTGAGACGAACAGGGGATTGGAGAAACAGAATAAAGAACTGAGACAAATGGAGCTATAGGCCTAAACAGGTTGCAGTTCTAATGATATATCAACACTATCTTGCTGGTGGTATTTTCTATCCCTCTCATATGGGAATTTCGTAACATCTGCGTCCACAATTTCAATGTACCCTTGTATGTATTCAGCTTTATACAAGGTTATGTCCTTCTACCGACGCAATTATTACTTGCGCAAATACAGAACGACCGCCACGATTGTTATCGAATTAGACTCCCCGCATCTTAATGTTCCTAATTAGAGCCGTCAAGTTATACGGTAGTGGGATACCCCGAGGTCAATTTATTACGTCATCCGTGTCGGTAACGCGATTGTTGTATGCCGCCGGCGCCCAGTGGGGTTCGGATGTCGGTCGTGCGGGGAAAGAGCGCAAAAACGACCACAGCGCGACAGACGGAATCATAATTACCCGCCGCCGAGGCCGGTCGGAACTGCCGCTATGCAAATGCTACCACCACGGAGTTGGGCGTGTGCTGTCAAGGACGATGCTTTCCTTGGTATGCAGATAGATGGTGCGTTGGCGGCAGCGCCACCTATTCTAATGTTCGCGGGTGGAAAACGGATGCAGTTGGATATAATCGGACCGGGAAATCCTTGGTAAATGTCTGTGTTGCAAGCGTTAAGCGAAGTAGTTAAAGCTTATTGTTAGAGATAGAATTGAGAAATTTGCTTAAACTTGCTGTTGCTGTTAGTTAATTTGTTGAGAATTGAAAAACATGACTTGAATAAGTAAAAATAAAGCAGAAACATAAATGCAGGGCCAAAATAGAGCAGAAACGGTTTCAAATTATTTATTTTGTTTAAAGTATGATGTTTCATTTAAGCCTTAGAAATTATATCTTTTATTTAATTTTATATGAATCATTTCGATTGAAAGCAGCTTCTTAAATTTATTTCCTTAATTAGATTTCTTCTTAAAATTCGATTCAATATCTAAAACAATGAATTTCATGAAAGTTGAAACTGTTATCGCTGGTTATGACATGAGCAGATAAACATATTAATATTAATATTAACACGTTTAATAACTAGCTTTTTATTTGGATTGTTTAATAGTAACTTTTTATTATAGTATACTGTTTTAAACTGTTTAACTAAATATCTATTTTTTTAGCTGGATAAAGTCTAAGGTTTAAACGAAACGTCGCATTTTAAACAAAATAATTTCCATATTTACTGAGCATTAATACAAGAGTTAGACAAATAAAAGTGATCATGCTTCTTTAAAGTCGAATCGTCGCATTGTACATTTGACTACAGTAATACATAATCAAGTTATTTAATATCTGCTAATAAAAAATTCTCAATATATTGTTCCCATATTTTCAAAATTCAATGTTTTGTGTCAAAAATATCAATTTTTCAGTTTTTGTTCTGTACCTTCGGAACTATTCGGAATATTTTGTTTCTTAATACACTTTATTAGTATTTAAAACATGCAACTTTTCCCTTATTTAGGTGATTCTCTATTTCTTATTCTTTGCGAGATAGCAACAGTACCTTTATCAAACAGATCTTGTATTTCTGAAACGAGTCATTTGCAGTCCAGAGTGCATTAATATATTGTGTTTAGAATTATATCAGGTACCTTTATTCTAAGCTTGATCGCTTGATTACGCTATGTATTCTGGAGAAATGAGAACTGTAACATATGATATGATATGATATATTTATTTCGTGTGAGACAACATTGCATCTGTGTACACTTGTCAATAGTGCTATACAATATTAAAATTACTACTATTAAAATTCAGTAAAATAAACACTTAAAAAAAAAAACACATTATGGTAGACCTAACATACACATTAAAAAAATTTACAGTCCACACACTGCTGGAGGTCGTAGAACACATTCTCCCGCAAGAAAACCTTAATTCTGTTTACGAAGCCAGAGCGATTCATATTTTTCCAACTATTTGGTAATTATTGTACAACTTAATGGCATGTAAATCTGAAAGACCTCAAACTCACGTCAAATCTAAAATGCCGTTTGCAATCACCGTCTGAAAGCGGGTATCATACGCATCCCTGTCCAGGGCAGTTCATTATGGATTATGTAAATATATTGAATTTATTCAGTTAGACTACCAATCTCTTTAAATAATGGCTGACGAACAGTTTACCTATAGTTCGGCTCGTTTTGTAAGATTAAAATCCTATTCACATATCTTGACTATCCCCAAAACAAAATACCAGAACACATTATGCTATGAAATAACCCATAATACGCAAGTATGAGTACTTCCTCATTTACAGATTGGGTTAAATTCTTCAATAAATATATACAAGTAGATGATCTGCCAGAAATATTGTCAATGTGTGCTTGCCAGGTCAATTTACTATCTAAAGAAATCCGTAAATATTTAACCGGGTCATTTGTAGAGTTAATATCTATACGCGGATTAAATTAAAAATTAATATTTAGATTTTATCATTGTTTAGGGTCAATTTAGTACTTTGCAAAATAAAGTTTTGCTTCTGAAAGGGTTTCATGTGATAGTACATATAAATCATGTAACCGTTTAGTAGATATTAATAAACAAGGGTGGTCTGCGTACTGCTGTGAACTGATTGTCCAAGCATATAAGTTTAAAGAAATTAAAAATGACAAAATTAATTTAGCTAGCTCAGCAAATATGAATTTAAAAGGGCGCCAGAGATTCTTATATCTCAGAGTAACTTTCATAAAAAGTAATAGTGGGCGTTTGCAAAATTGACTTTCTTTAAAATCCCCAAAAATTGAAATGGCTGATTCAAAAATAAAAGAACTATTTAAGATGATATTTACAATCATTAAATTTATTGTAAAAAAAAAAACATTTGAAACAAATTACAGGAAAAATTAAAACCATGAATATAAGATTCTGGCAAAAAACAAACCTGCATAAGATTCTACAATTAAAAAGGACAATGCAAATCCTTTATCAAACAAAATGGTGAATTCGTTCTAGAAGGAATTTCTTATACCACAAAAAAAATTCACGTGGTCTCAAAAATCCAAAGCAAACTAAAATTTAATTCAAATAAATAAACGTGGAGAACCAAGTAAAATTAAAATGAAACTAAAACACAAGCTCAGAGCTTCTCTTCACCTACCCCGAGGTGATTAAAATAAAATTAATTGAAAACTAAACAAAAAACGGAAATTTATAAACTCTAAACGCGATCACTTCTAAAACAAAATTATTAAAGAGCCTTACATAGTATATTGTGCACAACGAATATAACACTATTAATAAACGAATTTACTAGATGGACGATTTTAAAATTCAAACCAACGAACTACATCTTAAAATGAAATGAATTACCAAAACGGTAACCAAAAGAACTAAACAAAACAGACCACGCGCTCGTCCGTCTGGAAACTGCCCCGGGCCTCAAGGTAACATTCTCATACATATGAAATTTACATCTGCGTGCGATGACGGCGCAACGCATCGCAAAGAAAAAACTAGCATATAAACTATATACAATATACAATACTGGAGTACGCAAAATGTACAAATAAATGAAATTTAACTATACACAACTGAACAATAAAATATACTCAACACAAAACTATTAATCCTTTCTTACAATTACATCTAAGTGAAAATTTGCGCGCGACAATGCCAAAACTTGATCTTGGAAATTTAACAGCATAGAGTTCAAACAACCGGGGAGACATACCACAGCAGTACGTTATATATTTAAAATTAATATAATCTGCTATATCATTAATGTATAAAATGAATAAAATCGGTCCAAGTATCGAACCCTGGGGGATATCGTATTTAACATGTCGTAATTTTGATTTTCTCTTCTAATGTCAACAGCCTGAATCTGTCATTATGTAGCTTCTTATAAAGGAAAGCACATCTCCTCTGATACCAATTCGTTCAATTTTTGAAAGCAACAAATCATGTGATACGCTATCGAAAGCCTTTGTTAGATCCAAGAATTTTGCTTGGGCATATACAGGTATAGAATGGCATCATTTTGAAAGCGCGTTGAAAGGTTGTCAAATCATACTGATCATAAGGGAATTGTACGGCCCACTTCCTCCCTTCGTCGACGTTGAGCCACACTTTGCCTAGACATTCACAAGCCCGCTCTCACGGAGTAAACATTTCAGAGTTGCTATTTTTACCGATTTACAGTATCTATTACTACGCTATGTGATATCTTTATATAAATCTAAGTTATGTTACAAATACACATGATTTAAAGCCCAAACATTTTATTTATCACTAGCTTATTCAACCAATTCAAAATTTGGGATATTTCAAAATGACTCTAAGAGGCCACTAAAATATCCCTAAAAAATAATTCGCAATGTACAAGTACAACCTCGCATTTAATTTCAAATCGCACGTAGACCAATTTATAACAAACGTGTCAATTCCATTCCTGTGTGTAGGAAATATTTTGCAACGTGATACAAATGCAATTCCAATATTCAGCCAGTGATAGAATTGCCCGGGATATCAATCCAAATATGGAAAACAAAAAGAATATATCGGCTCATGTTTGAAATGAAATACCTGTGACGTTTATGGTGTGTCCGTATTAAACAGGAAATGCAAAATAAACAATCGCTAGCGATTAATAAGGTACATACCAGATATATAAATCAAACAGATTTTCGAAACTTTGAACTGAGTTCGGAAGTCTATTCAATTTCGTCTGTCACTAACAATAAGTCATAGTAGTTATATTAATATATGGTAGTTTGTTAGCTTAAAATGTATTTTACGCAAGCATATTCAGCGGAAACAGTGTTTGTTTGAACGCTTAGTAAAACCGATTACGTCTGCGTCAGTTAGCTGTAGAACTACCGTACATACGTCAATGTGCGCGTTTCGTTGTGTAAATGTCACGGGGTGTGAAGCCGTTCCGAATTTAATTTCTAATCAGATTTAAGCAGCCCGACTGGTTCGGCCTGGACGTATTTGCCTCGGAAACTGTCACGGTATCATCACGATCGGGTTGTATCAGTTCGAATTAATTAAATTTTGTGTGCTTGTTTGGGAATGCTGCTGGATTCGTGGCTGATGATTGCTTGCCTAACTACAAAGGCACATATGGTGATTCACGTCTAGTCACAAACTTCATTAAAACTAAATACTAGACTGTAAAAACAGAAAAAAAGGGATCCGAATTAAATGTTCTACCAATGAAATGTTTCTGTCAATTTGAAGAGGAAACATGTGAAACTAATATGTTATGTTCAAAACATAAAATCTTTAATATTTAAAGAATTTGTTTTTGCGTCTCTGCTGGTTTGAATAAAAGTACAACACTAGGGAATAATTAAAAAAAGTATATTTAGAAGTAACACAAAAATTAATTGTCTATTGCCGGAAAGCTTAGCACACATTCTGTAATTATTTCACACTGTCAGTAGAGAATAATATAACACACAAACGACAATACGTTTTTTCATAAAATTCTGGCACAACGTCAGCTGCAAATGATCTATTAAACGGGATAAAAATCAAAGTAGCAGAAAATAATACTGTTGTTATGATGATCTTAATTAATATGAAAAGGCGTTTGACACTATCAAAAAAATTTAATAGAAACACTAGATAGCTTGGGTATAAGAAATACAGAGAAACATCTAATACAACGTATTTGTCAAACAGAATCCAACCACACTAACAACTCTGAAAGCGACCAACTAACAGCAGAACACGGAATCCACAGGAGAAAAACCTACCACCCATTCTGTAACATAATGTACACAAATGAATAATTTGCTATCTAAACACATGGAAAAATTCATGCATACGCAGACAACATATGCTTAATCTACTCAAATCAAAACGATCAAAAATTACAACGAAACATAGACGAGGATATTACAAAAATAGAGGAAAAATAATCTCATAAAAATAAACGAAATCATTCAGGAACCACTGAAACAAAATACTAGGACTAAACGATACAAAAAAAAATATGCAACAAAATCATCAAAAGCAATCTCTTCCGCAGATGATCGCACCCTTAAAGGTACTATGCCAGCGGCAAGTAGTGTGGAAGAAGCGTTGTTAAAGAAAATTAATCGTCGTACATCGAACTCATACGATCGGGGCACGAATCTAATGATTGATCGAAAAGGCATACAGTCGCTTATTGTAGTTTCGGCTGGACAGCGCGCAAACTCCAGTGCGACCAATAGGATGCGAGCAGTGCCGTGTGAACGCACGTGTTGAATGCAGCTGCGAACGCAAGTGTTGGTACAGATATTTCACGTACGTGTTCGGTGCAGCTGTGAATGCGCGTATCATGTAGTTGTGAATGCACGTGTGCGATCGATAATCTGTTTACAGTTTTAGGATGCATTAGACCGAAATTGTTTTAAAATAAATGAAACTAAAACAATTAATTGGGAACTATTTGTGGATGAATTTTAATGAAATTTCACAGGGTGATGCGGACACTCACAAGATAAGAACTGAAAGAATAGTCAGCATAAAGTATAAAAAAATCCAAACATAGAAGCAACTGAAACAATATAATAAACTGTCAACAGAATTTAAACAATTAAAACACGCACAGTTAAAAAAAGAAATTCAAAGAAAGAATCCGAACAAATAATAATCATTAAATAGAGAAAAAACAAAAAATAAAGGACCACATACTTTCAATACCGTAGGGCACCCTCCAGTTCCATCATCTCGAGGCTAGGAGGAGAGCGCCAACTTCACATGTATACAGACTAATTGCAACTGCAATATTACTTGTTGTAGTGTACATTTGTTGTAAAAAAAGATATGTGAATGAAATGTTTTTACTAGTATTTTTACTGGTAAATATTTTTAATTTTGTTGAAAATTTTACAGAAAAGTGTTACAGCAGTTGTGAATCACGTTAGTGCCAAATCCAAACAAATTATTCGGTTGTGAAGCCCTCAAATAACTCTTGAACTTTGAAACTTCACACACACACACACACCAGTGCCAACATAACATAAGTAATATAGTGAATGTGTTGTCATTTATCATTTTACAGCATTTACTTATATTGTTAACTCCGGTATTCTTAGGAGTGTGTTTTCCTGACAGCTGGAAAGGGCAATAGTTGTTCTTTTGTCAAAAAATGACAATCCAACTGAACTAGCGAGCTCAAACCTATAGTTTACTTTCTGGTTTACTTCTGTGCTATTAAACATATCGAAAAAGTGATGGATTTTCAAAAAAGAAAGCATCTTATCGCAGTGTCGGTCAGGTTTCTTTCTTGGTCCATTTTAAAATTAAAAGTAGGCGATGTTACATTATAAGTTCCCATTAAAATGTATGTGGATAATAACGTAAATTGCAACAAATTGTTTGAAAACACGTCATTCAAAGAAAATATGTTACAATATTTTCAAAATTATTCTTACCTGCAACAACTTTTGCGTTTCACGTCGCTAAGCTATAGTACTGATTATTTGATAATCCAAGTAATACATACGATATGCAATTTCACGCTGAATTTAGAAGTGCAATCATATATAGGGTGTTCCACTGCAAATAACAAAGTTCGTGGTAATTTGGGATTAGTCGGAAGTGTATAAAATATTTTAGAAAAAAAGTGTCTACCCAGTTGTTACAAACCCCAAACTTTTATGGCTTAGGAGTTTCTTCATGCTGGAAAACTTCTAACTAGTTTCTTAGTGAACTCTGTATTAATATTATACACGAATAGCGAATAGTTTAACTTATCTACGCATCCGATTTTTGAATTTAGTACACGTTTTAACAATTCTTTGTGCTCTAATGTGATGTCACGTTACAAGAGAGCATCTGTCGAGCCTCACTAAAACGGGATACACAAACGAGAAGAGAAATGTAAAAGGATGAAAGGCATAAAGGAAATTTATTCCAATTTAAATTGAATTACCTTTGCCAGCACACACAAAAGAAGGGAACGTCATTAGATCGTTATCCCAGGATGTGGCATGGCAAAAAAAAAAAAACATGTTACCTCTACCGTAAAACAATATATATTCTACATGAGCCAAACCGAATTTCTATTTACACTCACACATATCAAATAAACACAAAGAAATACTTTGCGATAATCTTGAAAATTTGCAATGATTTAGGCATTATTTTAAGCTAAAGCTTGAATAGCCTGGTTTAATTCGTTGTGACAGCGTTGTATACTACGAAATTTTATTTTAATTTGACCATGAAATCAAATTTCGTTACCAAACTTTCTACCTCGTTCTGGGTCCGTTACTACCGACGTAACTGCCGGTAACCACGTTTTTAGTTATCGCATCCAATGTTGTGAAACACGAAACGCATGTATAAATTTGCAAAATCACATCTGCCGTTTTGATATTCTCGACGTGCGGCATCCATTTTAATAACTGTTATCACTGGTGATACGATCCCATAGCGTGCATGCTTCGATTCTCACTCGGCTCGCGTTTGAAACGGTGTGCAATTTATTTTAATTGTACAGCCGTGAATTATCGGAAACCTGTGAGTTTAAAATTGTTATTGTCGATTACTGTTTATTGTATATATTTTATTTTTTTGACGTTTTTGATATTTGAATACTAGTTTTATACAGTGATGGGCAGAAAGTGCGCAGCATATGAAAAAAAAAATTGTCTGAATTTAGTAAATCTTTTTTCTTAGAAATTACCTCTGCATATCTTGAAACTAAAATAACACTCATCGAACCTACCGAAAATTGTATACGAGGGCAGATCAAAAATATGAAACTACGTTACAGTAAAGTATCTTAGTTTTTGAGTTTAGAAGATTCTTTTATTAATAAATGTTCTTACAAATTCAGAGCCATATCCCAATATGAAGTTTCGATTAATTTTAGCAAAAACTGAGATTTAATCGTTTACCCTGAATACAAGAATGATACAGGTGTCGTATCCTATTCTGTGTAGACTTTCTGAGAGAAAATCATGTATACTTTATCAAAATTAGTTAGTTTCAAAAATACTATCGCCTTGAAAATGAATACTTCAAAATGGGAATTAATTTTGATGCACATATATATATTTTTTAAATTAAACAAAATAATAACATCTAATTAAAATTTTAGTTTTTAGTAATTATTAGAAAGTCACAATTACTGTAACTTCGTCTTTCATTTTATGCAGGTCTTAATGTTGATTACAATAAGCAAAAGATAAAATAAAACACAACGCATTTGCAATAATGTCAACAATAGATGATAATCAACGTAAAGAATAAACATTGAACTTTTACATGCCGTCTTTCGTATGGTAAACATTTTATCGATCCAGTATTAAGTTCTCTTAGCAATATTCCGCAAAAAAACAGTGATATTATGTCTATTTACATTTTCTAAGTAGTCAATATTTCTAAATGGTCGAAATTTGTAAACGTTGTTTTTTTTTATGTAGCCCCAAAAAAAGAAATCCATTGGGGCATTGGAAATCAGACTCTTTAGAACCGAAGAGGAAAAGAAAGAAGGATTTGGTAGTTTTGCCGGCAAAAAAAAACATTGCAGATGTTGTATGTTATTGTTATTTATTTCAAAACAAAAACAAGTTGTGCAGCAAAAAAATATTACCATTTTGAAAGTTTTCCTTTCAAGACTAGAAACATTTTTAAACTAATTATTTGCCATAGTTATGCATGATTTTTCTCTCAAAATTATGCACAGATTAAGACATGATGCTGTATGACCTCAATCACTTTTGTATATGGTAAGTACTTCCAAAAAGCGATTAGATCTACTTTTTTGCTAAAATTAAGCGAAACTTCGTATTTGGATATAGCGTTAGATTAAAAACAACATTTATTCTTATATATCAGTTTGACACATTTCTAAGCCTTTTTCCTTTTTTTAACTTCTTGGTAAAGATGCTTATCTAAAATACTAGACAGTAGACAACAATTAAACAAACGCAAAGAGGTGTTGGAAGCAAATAAGGCTTCATACCAAATTACTCAACCAGGCTACATTGACAATAGGGGTTTAAAATTGGATCGGATACATACCGATGTACCAAAAGCGTTCGGAAATAGTATCATTTGCAATGTACTAACGTACGGAATTTTACCGGTACATACCCGTTTCATCTACCAGATCCATGATTCGTGGATCGAGAATTATAGTCGGTAGATGAAAATGTATCAGTAAACATAACCTTCAAAAACCACTTGTATTCTCCTTACCTCTGCTCTATAGTTATACGATACGTTGGTTAGAGGTTGTTATTGCTTGAATTTAAATATGACTAGTATGAACAACGTAAGTTCTTAACAAAATAAGTGGTCTGAAAACTGTATTAAATTGGTACTAATTTTATATCAAGAACATTTAAATTTATTTAATAATTCAAAAAAAAACTAATGAAACTATTTGGGGAATAATTGCTGAAAGAATGGTTCAAACAGGATATTCCGTGACGTCACGGAAGAAAGATCACAATCCTCCCACAATTACTTTTAACTTTGCTTTCTGATCCATTCTTTTATTGAGGAAATAAAATATGAAACGCATGTAAAAGGTAAAACAGAATATTTTTTAGGTTATGTAATTACTGAAAAAAAGATGTATTAAAACGTTCGAAAATACATGTACCAGTTCCATCTACCATCTGAACCAGCTGATTACCGATAGGGACTCGGTAGATACCTTACGATCCAATTTTCGTAAACCCCAAATATCAAGTATCAAATATAAAGAAATTATAAATAATTGTGGCAGGTTATCTCACAGTTATGAAAGGTAAAGTCCACTCGAACTAGCAAAGTGGCGTGACGGATATGACTAAAGTTTTGCTATATAACTTTAATAGTCCATATACTCGGCCGACAAATTTAGTTATTTTTGTATAGATAATTTCCTTATTTATTTTAAATTATAATTATGTACTTACATCACTGTATATATTGAAGACCAAACGTAATATAACTCAATAAGCAATTACGCGGTATTCTTCTCTCCGGATAGGCGATTTTTTTTTTTATTCCACTAAGGGAGCAGCGCTCGTCCATCACATGCGGCTCGTTCATAAACCTATTAACTCGTATTTTCTCACTGAAAACCAATCGAAGGCGGTCCGTCGCTCTGGTTCATCGCCCGGCTGCCTAAAAGTAGTTTTATCATGTAGCAGACACATGTTGGAATAAATCAAAACTTTGCCGGCAAAAGGAAAGAGAAAATATTAACGTCAGAGGCGTTGGGATTTATACGTTTCTGTAAATATTTGAAGATTTCTCAGTAGGAGATTTGTGATATCTACACGAAGTACAAGTCGTGTAGGTAGGTAGTTTGTTAGGTAAAACAGAATTAAAAAAAAATGGTATTTTTTTTAATTCTAAATAGATATAACTGAATACGCTTGTCTTGGGTCCGAATTGANCGAACTACGTTTAAACAGCATAAAAAAGGAAGGTTGGAAGGAAAGAATAGTGGAAAGTCAACAAAAACAAGATTATTTAAAATTTTCACATAAATATCTGAGTTTTTGATAATGATTATTGTCTTTTCAGAGACAATTCTTCAATGAGAGGACAAAAATATATAAATTATAACAACTTTAACATAATTTCGTATATATTTTTCACTCTCATTGTAGAATTATCTCCAAAGCAGGCAATAGTCATTGACGAAGGCGTAGATATCAAATCAGGAAGTTTAAATAAGATTGTTTTTGGCTACATTCCCACTATCCCCTTGCTTAAATCCTAATGTTTACAGTACTACTTCTACTTTACGTCACGGTAGATCTGAGGTATATGTACCACCAATTAAACCCTGGATTTATTGGGTGGGAGGCAAAATAGCATCAAAATCGGGGCAAAAAATAAACACTGAATGAACTATCAATTCATCTTATGATTAAACAACCAAACAACACCATCTATGCAATAATGAGTAAACTATGCGGGCTCTAGTGTTAGATTTTACAATTAAAACTATTATACACGGTTTCCATCATCTGTGCTGAATTTTAAAGTTACCTTTTCTATCTGGTTGGCTTCCTTCAGAATCGAGACTGTAAAATTTGCTTTTGCGTATTGTATTTTAAAGCATGCATCTGTTTTAAATTGACATCTCAGATTTTTGAATTCATTCCTGTATTAGTCAGGAGTTATAATATCTCTTTTTACGCCGAAGAATTTAATGTTCTTTTCAATAAGCAACTTTTACCATACGCTCTTATTGAACCTTATACCTTCAAGATTCCATTGCAACTCTTTATTTATGAATTATTTGGAAAATGTACGCAAATAAGTTGTGCTGTAAGTGCATGATATGTATGTTCGCCATGTTGTTTTTACCACGCACCCTTTAAATGCCTCGAACCATTAATTGGCGCCGTGTAAATGCATGATATCATCTCTTTCTCGTTCAATACGTTAACATGTGAGCAAGTCACGGTTAATCAAGATAATTTCCTCGGGCAGTTTTTTCTTTTTGATTCATTATAACTCAATTTCTTTATACGGAAAATCTTCCAATCAATTAATTCTTCCATTACATTATTAAATCCATCTATCAAGAATAATACTGTATAACACAAAAACCGCCACGAAATAATACGAAGACACACGCACATACATACTTCAACCTACTGCTTTCCTCCAGCGAATAAAGAGGAGGCCCGTAGAAAAAGCTAAATAATGTTACATCACCTGGAAGTTTTTGTGAGATGTACCGCACGCAAAGCCACCAAACGTTAATTGAGTGGGTCTTCTGTTTTTGTGTGCCACGTCAGTGCGTCCGGTTCCCTTCAAAGCCACCGGCAGCGTTTGATTTCGACAATTTTGCGTGAATATCGAGGGGTAACCTTCAACTCCACAATCGAACGGATCCACGATGTTCGCGTTTCTGCATGTAAACTCCAGCTGCTGTACTTTTTTTTTTAATTAACGAAAATGCCGAGCTATGAAGCGTGTATTAGGGTACATTATGGGACGAATAATTAATCCGCTTTAAGCTAGGGTAGGATGTAGACGGAGATTGAAATTGGCAGTGAAGTAATAAAAGAGACTGGAAAGTTGTTATTTTTTGGGGATTAATGTTTTGAGGAAGCTTCGTGTGTTGTTTTTGCTACCGGAGTTATTTATCGAGCAAACAATCACTTTTTGATAATTCGATGATGTCGGTTTTTTTTTTTTGCTTTGAGATTATGTAGAGACCAATAAAGTAAATGAAGCGTGCAGTATTATCGGAAGCAAAGATATTCGGTAGATAGATATACAGTGTCCGCCGAACTGGGTCATTAGAATCATTAGATTTTGGAATTTGCGGTGTAGTCATGGCCCACGATGATCTATTTAAAAAAATATCTTCAGTAGTTGTCACACTTTTGGTATAAAGGGTGTCAATATAATTTTCTTATTTTAAATAGAATGGTGCTATTTTTATAGATCCAGTGTATTGCTTGCATGATTTGTGATGACTTCCTTTGTATTAATGTTTCTTATTCCTAAAGCCAATCGTATTTGAGATATTTCTAATTTTGTCAAAATTTTGACGTTTGCACTCCTTCCAAGAAAAATTAAATATCTTATAGGCTATTAGACATTAAGATATTCTACTGATGTAGATTCAATTACACGGTTACAGGTATTGACTGTGACAGCAGTAACTGCAATGTCCTATACAGAGTGTTCGGAAACTCATGTCCAATATTGGTATGGTTTAAAAGTAAAAAACTTTTTTTTTTTAAAAGTGAACGTGGCAATTTTCAGTGCAGGCATTGAATGCCAGCGTAAGATTCTACATAGATTAGTATTAAGGTTTAGTATACCCATTTCCGATAGTTCTTGAAACATTCACATTTATTTTATAAAAGCTGTAGAAATATGCCAAAAGTTGCTATTGTAAAGCAAATAATTCGAAACACTTTGTGTGATATTTTTCAAAATGACGCATCATCTTTTCTTGCATTAATTTGTAATAATACTTCAATTGTATATTGTCACTAGTTTCCTTATTATTAGTAAAATTCATTTAAAGACATACACAACAATACTTATTAGAGATTAGCAAGCTATGAGTGTTATTACGCATTAACAAGTGAACGCATTGGTTACATCGTTCGATTATTTAACTCCTTGTAAATTATTTAAAAGTAAAGTACAACAAATAAAATATTGCCAGCCATGACTACTCTGCAAGTTTCGAAACCAAATTCCTATTAAAAGTCGAAAAATTCTAATGACTCAGTTCGATGGAACATCTTTTATAACCACCATCACTAATTTACCTCCTACATATATCGAAATTAAGACAAATATCCGCTACGTTGTGTTCATACGTTAAATTAATTTGGGAAATACCTTCGCTATGAGATGAATAAGGCTATTAAGTGAGCAAAGCAGGCATATTTTAGATGCCGGTGTAATATAAATAGACGTTTAAGTAAAGCCCTAAAAAATCTTAAACTTGTTAATAATTTCAGTGATTCTCCTCAAATTCCGGTTGCTCTTAGTGAAGTCATTAATATAAATGAGCATTTTTGCTTCCGCAGTATGGTTTTTCGTAGTACCTATATCAGGATATCAACCCCATAGTGCTTCGGACACTTGTACATTTACTTTTAGAACATATTGGATATTCCTAAAGTAAGGCCCTAATATCGACCCCTAAGTCACACTACCAGTCACCTTCCTTGTGCACTATCTCTCATCGGTTTGATATTTGACTTCTCATTCCTTCAGATAATTTTGCAATATGCACCGAAAACAGGTTGGCATTCTGTCTCAGGGCTTCCAGAGTCGTTCCCCATCTGCATCTGACTGTGTTAAAGGCATTTTTAATGTCTAGTGTAACTAACAACGTGCACAATAATGAAGATCAAATATAGTTTAGAAGAAAACAGGAAAACATATATGCAATATGGAAGCAAGAAAACATAATATATATAGACTCTCGTTTGCCGAGACTCCAATTCCTTCCAAACAACTTTCTGCCTCTGGTAAGGACAATGACAACTTTTTTAATATTTTATAGGCATGTGCATTGTATGTAAGTCTTTGATCAAACTACACTTTAAAGTATTTTATTACCCTGATATTATAGACTTCTATTTCTTTCAGCGTTACTGGTTGTAACTAACAGTTTTCTTTTGCTGAAAATAAAGGACATCGTTATTCATCCCGGTTTAAAACAATTGTAAACCAAGTTCAGTGTGGATTGCATATATTTTACCGGAATCATTGGAAACTATACCAACAACGTCAGCATATGCCAGAAAGTATAGTTACATTCTGATTAATTTTTGAATTAGATGAACCACAATGATAATTGTGGTGCAGTATTGTTTTTTTTCCAGCCTGGTCCTTACGTGTAGCCATAGCATTCATGGCAGCATGTTAAATGATGTAGTGTTAAATGCTCCCTCAATGCACAGGAATGTCGTTATAACTATTGCCTTTAACATTGGCCTGTTGATATCATCAAGCATAATCTACATAGATTTATAGTAGCTCTTGATGTAATTCAATTTAATTTCATTGAGAATGCCAATACTCTTCCACGATTTGTAGTTATATCACCGATTATTGGGCAACTATTCCTTTAGTGCGCTGTTTCTCATACACCTATCCACTTTCCTCCAAATTCGAAACATGAAAAAAACGCTCAATATTTCCAATTAAACTTACATACATTCTAATTTGATTAAATTAATGCTATTAGAAGGAAAATTACCTAGTAAGTAGCATCTAATTTGTAGTATTACAAATGCAACTTCCACAAATAAATAAAAATTAAAAATGGAATATTTAAATTGCGTACTCACCTTTGTATGCTGTTCGAAACTCGTCTGCATTAAAACAGAGCTAATTTTCTAAATACTACCCCGTTAAGATAATCACATTACGCTGTCCGCTTAATCACTTAATGATGGCGAATTCGTAACTCGACTTTATCAAAGCGTTTATCGCTTTACTACCCACCGGTTCCAACACAAACACTGGCCACTACAATCTGGTCTAAAACTACCCCAGCTGCATGTTTGATCAACTTAAACTTTACAGAATTATACAGAATTATTCCGTTTTATCCCCACTTAAATCTGACCCAGTATGCAATGTCATTATTTGAGCAAAATTAGTAAATGTAATTTGGTGTGAATCTGTCTTTCAATCACCGCTGGGCAAAATTCAATCATATATTTAATCAGCAAAGAACTAGAGAACTGCTTTATTACTTAATAGGTAAATGAGGGTCCCATTAATACTTCTGCTATAAATTTGAATGAGTTACTAGAGATTCAAATCAGAATATACATATTTGATGGTTATTGATATCGAACTCAATGCATTTTCGATTCTCTTCATGAGATTTTGTTAAAGTTTCCATATACAGTAGTGGATATTCGGAGTGATCGCCTGCGCAGCAGTGAGCACCGTGCTATTGACAGTCTATTATATTTAGTTACATGTGAGCAGATGTGTTGGATGGAAACGATGTGAACGAATGAATAGAATGTTTTAATACTTATGTGGTGCAATGTAATAAAATGGACTGTGAATAGCCCGATGCTCATTGCTGCAAAGGCGGTCATTCCGAAAGTCTACGATTCTACGTGTAATGTTTATTGTGAATGCAGAAAGAACACAATATTGCAAATTTTGCTAAACTTCTTAAAGAAAAAAAACGGCTTTTCTTTTTACCTTTAGCATCATTATTTGGCCTTACAAAGAACTTAAACTTCTGGCTTACTCAAAAAATTTCTACGCTGTTTTGGTTCGTTTTGACCATCATCATTAACTTTCTTATTAGTGCCCTGTCGCATTTTAACACCGCAGAAGGGGTTGCCTTATCTGATTTATACTTTGTGTATCATGTTAACAAAAGTTTTTGATAACATGCCTTAATTGACAGGGAGATATTTTAAAATATAAAATAAAATAATAATAAAATGCCACAGCGTGCCACAACATCATTAGTAACAAAGAGTTAACTTACACCAACCAAAGAAAACGAGAAATGTTAATTACTTCAGATTAATGCAATTTTTATATATAACAATGACGGCAATAAAACTGGTTTACAAAATGTAAACATGCTCTTTTCTTGATAATTGGTTTATTTTGCTTGTAGTCCAGTGTAAAACTTTGTAGTAACAGATATGTTTCTTTTTTTATTTCAAACATTCAAATCAAAAATCTTTAAGAGTTTCGATTCACCTTTTTGGATCTTCTTCAGTGATGCTTTTTGAATGATGTAAATAAATACATAAAATATTTTAATTAATATAGTGTAATGATGGTTCATTCAAATAGGTTATTTAAATTAATTACTATTTTACCATCATAAATTTTATATTTTAATTCCCTAATTAAGGTATTTGTCAAATTTTAAAACTTTATATTTAACAAATACAGACAAACACAAACATTAAAATATCGATCTAAAATACAAACTTCTTTAAGTATTAAACATATATGCATGTAGAGAATCGTGTTATATTTGTTTTGTATAGGTAAATATTTTCTTCTGTACTAATATTGTTGTAAAATTTTAATACGTTTATATAGTGAGACATAATCGTAAATGTAAAAGCGAAACTTATATTATGGACTGGAATATTTTAGACAATCCCCCAATATCAGTTCTGTCATTTATGGCATTTTTGTCATTTATATATATATATATCATTTCTAAACTACATCTTGCATAATATTTCTTTTCTTCTGCTAAGATGGTGGTTTTTTTATAATCAACATTACGTTGCGGATTTATGTTTTTGTAAAAAGTTTTTTAGATATTGCATAGTTTGTCCAATATATGAGCCATCACAACCTTTACATAAAATTTTGTAAACTATATGGATATTTTTAGAAACGAAAATTTTGGCTTTCAGTTTAGAAAAAAAAAAAATTGAAAAACATTATAATATACACATAGCTCACAAAAATTAATAAATAAACCCATATAGTTTACAAAATTCCATGTAAAAATTGTAATGGCACATATATTGGACAAACCATGCTATATCTAAAAATCGTTTACAAGGACATAAGCCATTTAATAGTCTTACTGCATTAAAGAAACACGAAATAAATCATCAACATAAATTTGGTTACGAAAAACCACCATCTCAGCAATAGTGCTCACTGCTTCACAGGCGGTCCTTTCGAAAGTCCACGACTGTACATTTACTGAGAGGTGAGTTTTCTTATGCATTTTCTCTCGCTGAATTCGAAAATCAAGGTTAGGTTTTTTTTATGGAACAGTTCTTGAGATATTGTGACTTTTTCATGTTTGTGACCTTCTTTCAGTTTAAAAACTAGATGCATCCGATGTGGGCGTTCCTGGAATCAAAACCGAAAGACATTGAGATGATGAACAAATATATCTAATGGAATGTTTAATTGAGTAAGCGGTTTGAAAAAAATTTAGAAAAAAAAATAATTTTTAAGCTGACGCTGTGGTAATGTTAATTTTTTCGATAATTTATTGAGTTTAATCACTTGTATATAATTGTAAGCTGGCTAAAATAAAACAACGCACATATTGTTTTATGCAATACTTTTGTACGAATTTTCTACCTGGTAATTATTATTTTCCATACTTAGAATTAGTGGCGAATAAATTTTGTTTATTCATTCATTTATTTTTATAATATAAATAACAGATCATTAAAACTTGACGACTAAATCTATGATTGCAAAAAAATAATAATAGATGGTGTAATTACCTACACTAAATTAATCTCAGCGCGTGCCCAAATAGCGAAGTCTTCCTTTCAACAAGTTACTAATTTAATATTTTAGAATCTTGATAACATTTCTTAAAGCTCATTCGAACAATAAAAGCGTGTTGTGAAACTTTCAAGGAGCTATTTTAGCCAGGCAGTTTTAATAAATAAACATCCCTCCAACGGAACAGCAATGGTAATTTCCATAATATTCTCATTTTCCGGAGTTCCGGGGCATCGAGCCAAAGGCGAGACAAATGGAGCTGTTTACGTTATTAAAGTTTCACCGAAATCTTATTTCTCTAGGTACAGGCCATAAAATTTTGTGTTGATTAAAGATTTACAGTTGAATTTAGAGGAAGGGAAAGTACGTATTTTTTCCTGCACGGCGTTGAACTTGCTCCTACGTAAGTGTAGGTGGCTTTCTCTTTTAGCAATAAGGGGTGAAATGTTTAATTTACACGAACAATTGTGCGTACCGGGAGGGCTTTTGTGAGCTAGCAGCGTTTGTATTCGCAAAGAAAAAGTTTAGCAAACAATAAACTGTATGTTGCAACTAGTTAGAGGTGTTACACGTAACTCGTGGAAAAGGTAAACAACGCCTGCAGTTTAAGTAAGTACTAGAGCTGATTAAAGTATTTTACTCTGATAGTATAAGGCTATCAATCTTATCAGTCAATAAATCAATGGGATGGCATACCCAAGATTCACTTCATTTATTAAATTCTTAATATTTTTGTAACACCTATATAACATTGAAATGAAATCGAGGCTGTTGTACAGAATAAATTGTTCAAATAATTCTGGAAATCTTCAAATAAATTAGTATAATTCTTTTGTATATCAATGAAAATGGTCATAAAACCTTGGAATTCCAAATAAATCTGAGGAAATCTGCACAAATCTTCAGAAATACATCTTTGGGAATCCAGATAAATTCATTTGAAATTTTTGACCAGCCCTCCTCGATCTGAATAAATTCTAAACTAAATAAATACGGTTATTGTACCGACTCATTTAAAAATTGTCATATTGATATTTCGCGCCATACATATTAAGTATGTACAAGGTTTTATTTCTTAAAAAGTGGCAAAAATAAGCAAATTCTATATAATAAACAGCAAAATAAGAGAAATTTATGTCGGAAAGTAAAACTATATGAAAATTAACCAGAAAGTTAATTATGTTGTTGAAAATAATATGAGGTTAAAATTAAAATAAGCTTATAATAGTTTTATACATTTAATATAAATAAACAACAATAATATAAAAATTATTTAGACACTTCCTGCTGTCGAAAAAAATGCAAGACTTCAAGCATTTAATTCAATTAAGAAAAATGCATTTGATCTTTGAATAGCCGGAAGCCTTCTAAAAATTGTCACAGTAATTCATAAGGTGCATGCAATTTGTAGCTACAATTTGGCAATAATCTTGATCTGTCTTTGTAAAAAACAATATATATTATTCAATTTATAATAAACGACTCAGAGACATACACGTAAAGCATAAAGCTTTAAAAACTATTCCTTTAATTCCACAACGATAAAGCAACGTAGTCTTCTTAATTATCTTATTTAAGTCGCTGGATATCCTAGGAGAAGTGCTGGATGACCATTTTAGGGTCTACAAGTTGAGAATGAATATGATGCAAGTTGTGGTTTTCAATGTTTGACTTTGAAGACACCACTTCCAGAGTATGCTGCAGTGTAACTACTGTGGGCTATTTTACTTAGAACCAATTTCGAATACCTCAAAAAAATTGTCATTTCATTTTTTGTTTTCACTTCTGTGTGACTTGAAACTAGAAGGGTAACTTTGTTCCTTTTGTCTAACTCTTTTAGTTTTCCTACCACTCCCAAGCAAACATAGATCTGACTCCATGGAAGCCCCAGATCGATTATAATGTCTTGTTTTCAGAAACTTTTATCATTATTGAACTTGGTGCATCTTCTTCTTAGAAGATACTCGGACATTTGCCCAAGCGAAATATTTGAGATTACGGCCATGTTTTCCCATTTCAGTTCAATCTATCGGCTTGAAGCCAACCGTATATCATTTGATGTTATATCTAGCTGAGCTTCTTTAGTTTTAAGATATTGTTTTGGCCCCGTCGTTCTTGCAGCTAAGATGTATTGCTCTCTTTCACCAAGCTAAATTCACTTTTGGCATATCTTAGCTTCAAAAGTAAGAGTCACAATGCTCAAGAACGGTTTGCCTCCCTTTATATTTTGTCAAAGCAAATAGTTTTTAGTTTAGCATAGAACATCAATATTTAAAATAACATACATTATGTGATTAAGACACCATCAATGTGTGTTAGTCAGATAGTATACGCTTCAATTAAAGACAAACGTTAAGGCTATTCACTAATTAACAAAGCGATGCTTGTATTGCTCTGACATAATTGAATAAGCTTTTACCAGTTTTCAACGAAACATCCTTTAGTTTGTGAAGCGCTTGCAACCACTTTAATCTGACAAACTACAGCTAATTAATGCATTTGCTGCAGCAGCTAATTTAACCTTTGTGTGTATTACTCTATAATCTATTTGTATGGAATTAATATATTAATTTTGCGAATTGAGAATGGATTTTTGTAATTACTCGATATGTAATTGGGAATTATTAATACTGCGACTGTAGGTCCAACAATTTGACCTTTCCCTTACAATTTCTTTCAATAGTTATGCCAACTTAAAGTTCTGAATTAGCATATCACTAATTAGATTCAAGCAAAACGTGTGTGTAATACACATGTTTGTAATCAAGTTCTATACCGCAGACAATATTTGACAGTTCATTCCTTTCATAATTAAGCATTAGGCACCATTTGCAAAATTTACTTTAGCAAGATTTATGTCCTATTAGTAACTTCACTTCTGGAATCGTACGTGTAGAAGCGGTAGGTAAAATACAGACTTAATAAACTCTAAACGATGAAGTAGTTACTATTACACGATACTGCCGCTAATATCAACGTATGTTTGTTATAACTAATAGGAGTTAATTAATGTACGGCGTCTAGAAGGCACGCGAATTAATTTATTATACGAGTCAGATTCTGGGAAACTTCGCCGTAACATCAAGCGAGGCGAATAACAGCGCTATCCGCGGCAGTTAACTGCTTTGAGACAGATGGGGTAATTATAAGTTCAGAGTATCGATATATGAGTAGGCTATGTATGCCTGAAGGTCGCTAACATGTTCATTTAGTTGCTCATGTTGGTATCTGGCATATAAGATTGCTTTATTGGGTTGTTAGGGAGAGTTAATTAATGATTAGCTGTTTCAAATGTGTGTGGGTGTGTGTGTCGATGTGTACCTCTCTGTCATTTTAAGTTTTTATTCCTATCAAATCTGCATAAAATATAAAATGGGATTACAATAAATGCACGTCTTTCTGTGATATAATATTTTACGTCCACTTGATAACGCTGAATAGATATATGTATACATTATTTAGCTTTTATATCATCTTCCACGCCACTGCTTTTGTATATCGCTCCTCTTTGTTGGCCTCCATCCGTATACTCTTCACCAAACCGCTTATGTTATCATGTTTTTTTTTATCATTTCCGCTTTAAATGTTACTGTCGGCCTGTATGATACATGCTTTTACCCTCTTTCGGTTATTCTACTTGACTTCATCTCCACAATGTGCATGATTTAGCTATATAGAAGTCCTCAATGTAATACCTCCATCATATTTTTTTTATTCATTACTTTTTTCTTGAATGCAATTCATATTTTGAATTCATATTAGTGATAAACTTTGTTTATTATGTTAATTAAAAAAATTATATGTTTTTGTTTGTATTCTACAAAGTATTTTAACAAAAGAAATTGGTCAGAGTTTACAAGAGAGTCATATACATAGGTAAATTGAATAAAAATCTAGTGTTGTGCTAAACGGTGAAATCTTGGTAACCGGTTACTGGGTAGCGCTTGAGTAGAAATAACGCGTTCTAGTAATAAGTGATTTCAGTAACTGGTGATCGTGTTTTGCCGTTACCGCTATCAATCGCTATTAAGCGATAACCATTACAGTTACGGTTTAATCTACGCTCGCTCTATAAATGTGTAGCCGCAACGTATTTCGCTGATGCGTGTGACATGATTCGCACATGCGATCACACCTAAAACTTGTTCTTTTTGATATTTCTGTGATAAATTTTATTCATCATCCTAATTTTGGGGATGAAAATGCTGCTGTAAAAATATCTTTTCATGGCGAGCATAATGTCTAAATTAATATAATATAATAAATAACTCTATTGACTACTGACCAATAATAGCAATAACAATTAACAAATTTATGAATTTCTGCTTTTAACTGTAATAATTAGGAGGAGTTTTTCCAAGTACATTTTCTCTCACGCAGGATTCGAACCTACATTCCCTCCTTTGGCGGACGAGCGTTTTACCAATTTGGTAAAGCGCTCGTCCGGCAAACGAGGGGACGCTTGCAATCTTTGCAACAATAAAAATGTTTTTTTTTTATATATATCTATACAAGTACATAAAATCGCGCTATTGGGAAGCTATAGCCATCTTTTTACTATTCTCGACTGGAACTTCAACTGATAGGGCCTGATGATGTAAATTATATTTACGAAACCGGTCGCAAGCGCATCAATACAAGAATTTGCGAAATGGTGACGTTTTTTCATTTTATTATCCTATGTTGTTAAGATTATTCATCATTACAAGAAATTCTCTATATTAGCCTAGCTTTTTCTCGTGGATTGTTACTGTTTGCTGTTAGAGTAACATGATACAGATTGTTAAAAGAATCCTCTGTTCCTGAAGCCGGTGTTCGAGTTCGAACCTTTTCTTTAACATATTTGGTTGGTCGCTGCAAGGAATTCTGTTTAAAAATATGTATGTTAACAAGAATTGAAGGTATTTCCCATGATTAATGCTTAAATTAGTGTTTTGCATTTTCTACATTTTGAGGTTAGATATTCCTACTGTTTACAGCTTAATTGAATTCTTAATGAGTTAAATTGGTATAATAGGTGACAAGTTGACAAGAGTTGACATATAAATAACGGGAAATTAGAATTTTGTTTTTAATTAAAATTGAAAATTAATATTCTAAAATATGGTGGATAATAATTGAATGTTGAAAATAAGTGTACTTACCTGAATAACAGTCGTTATCTTGGAGAAAAAGAAAAAAAGCAAATCTGCATATAAATGATAACGACAAAGCTTCAAATATTTTATATTATACGAATAAATTATGTAAAGCAATGGAGCAAAGGAACTCCCTTAAGGCACGCCAGAGATGATTGAAAGCGGAAGAAACAAACGATCTTTACATGAGATCTGTTGCTTTTCTATTCGTGAGATAAGAAAGCAAGAGCTTCACTGAATCATTACTGAAACCAATATAATTAAGACACCAAGCAGCAAGATGTGATTGATTGATGGTATCAAAAACCTTGGATACTAACACCAATACCGTCTCCTACTTAACATTCACAACACGGAACATATCATCCACAACATGAGCCATTGCGGTTGTACGTCTGTACTGTGGACGAAATTTAGATTGTTCGCTGAGTAAAACATTAGATGTATTAAAGTACCTACATAATTGATGGTTTAGAATTTTTTCCATAATTTTAGATATATACAGGATAACTGGTACTTAAACCTACATATTAAAGGACAACGTAATACAACTCATTTACAATAGATTTAGCTAAATTTGCCTTATACAAAAGTCAATAGTTTTCGAGATATTATTTTTTTTTTCTTCAAAATTCGATACTTACTGACACTCATATTTTAAATTAAAGAAAATAATAAATCTTTATTTCAATTTTTCAGTTTTCCTAACTAAAAGATACATTGCATACACACATTACATATCAAACAATATGCCAAACACTTCAAAATAATAAAAATAGAGAAGATAAAACTTTCAATTATGAAGAACAAAATGGAAATAATCTTTACGAAGCTATATCTCGAAAACTATTGACTTTTGTATAAGGCAAATTTGGTAAATCTCTTGTTAATGAGCTGTACTACTACGTTCTTTCTTTTATATAGTTCGTTAATCTGTGTAGTCAAATGGGGTGGTTACTTTTGGAAATGGAGTTATCCTTTCAGTAGTAAAGATATTCTCAAGCAAACAATTGTTGATAACACGCGCAATGATAAGCAACACAGGCATAACATTGTAATTGATACATAATCGATATCAGTAGGTTGAGTTTAATAGAGTTGGCTATAAAGCAACTTAAGCAACTGAAAGTTATGCAAAGGATTTCTTTTTTTGTTAATAAGTATAATAATTAAAGTATCAGAATTAGCCTCCGTCATAAAACTGGAAAAATGGTTATTGTTTTCACTAACGTTAGTTAAATGAATAGGTAAGTTCACTTTCTTACTTTTATTGTAAATGCTTAACTATAACTGGTCCAAGAATTCCTAAGCTTGGAGTTTCTTGTAAGGTTGTAAGTTTCCTGAAGTCTTAAATTTTTGCAGTGTCTGATATCAAGCCATGGTCTCATGAGGCAGACGCACTTTGGGATCCATCGGTTGGATGAACCAGAAGTCAGTAAGTTAACTCTCAGCCAGATTGCGTACTTTTGTGATAGGATGCAACCTGATTGAGAGGGGGCACAATAGATCTTTCTGGCCGAGTTGCGCCCATAGACACAAAAAACTCTCATAACTGAATTCATTATTGAACCAGTTTCGGTGATGATCTCTACGGTTTGCTATTTTGATAAGTATAGAAGCCCTTTTCAAATGTGCTACGAGTTTAATATTTTATTAGACAAAACTCTAGGCATTTACGTTTCTATTACTCTTGGGTTCATTTCATACATACCAAAAAACTTTTACAAAGCCTTTTTTCGAGATTACATTCTAATAGCATCCACAATGGGGCACATCCTACAACAATGAAGTCGCTTTATTTGACCTCGACCAAACCAAATATATTTTAACTTTTAATCATTTCATTATATATCCACCCCCGTATTCATTAATCGAAAATACATCCATCCCAGAGCATCAGCGGTGTTTGTCTGCCTTTAGGATTCGCTCATTGTAAATTAAATAAATAGCTCGTTTTTGTTATCCACTATTGGCAACTTTTAATTAAACACAAACAAGATTTTCGATGTTCTGGCCCGGAAGCCGAAACGAAATGTACGTCAATTAGTAAAAAGCTTTGTTCATTTATAACGGAATTCGTGTTTAATTATAAACATCATGGAATACGGTTATTGAAATGTGTATACTCGTTGCTTGTAGCGGTACAAGGGAAATGGGGTACACGCACTGTGAAATATGTGTAGGTATAATTTAATTTGAATAACAACGTGACAGAATTCCACTACTAAATTTGGAGCATGCATAACAAAAGTATATTGGACGTTTGGTATAAGCCAATTGAAACAGATTTGCACAGTCATGTCAAAAATGTCATGTCAGGTTTGTTTAAAAGTTTTATAAGTGTTTTTGCAATAAGGCCCTCAGTACTGAAAAAATTCCTCTAGAAGTTTGTTTTATAATTATTTGAAGTTATTTAACCGAATTGCGAAAATTTCTATAAATTAAGGATGGAACACCTAAAAATGAAAATTAGTGAGCATGAAATGATAACATATTGTGCCATAATAGATCTCTTGTTCGCTCTGTTCTTATTGCATTTAAAACTATCCGTCTCCAATCTCAGAAAGCCTGAGATTAGGTAGATTTTGCCCCTTGACTTGCTTCGAAGTATAACGCCATTCAGTTGTGTATTGTTGCGCAGTTTCAGAGAATGTGGATGGAATTTCTTTTTTTCCATCGTGTTCCTCACACTCTGATTTTCTGCTATTTCAACCGTAGTCACACATTATTTCAGTCAAGGGCGGTCTGACAGGATCCCTGTTAGCATGCTTTTTCTGCGTAGGTTGATTAATGGATGTACTTTTTCAATATTTTTATTGAGTATTTACTTCACTTTCTATTTTCTCCAGTGCGGTGCTGTTTATTGATAATGATTCTAACCTCCGATGATTTGGCTAGCTTGTTCACTTTTCTTAGCACTCCTTAACCAACTTATTGCTAGTGCAAATTAAGGGCGAGGTCAGTACTACGATGCTGCTCAACTGTTATAATTATTTCTGAACGTTGGTAGTTCTGTCAATATTGAATTGGGTGTATTTTTGAGTTGCGTGTGTGTGCGCTTCAAAGACACTCAGCTATTTTCCTAGGGTTTCCGAATGTTCTATTCTACACCCATACACATTTTTTTCTGACATACGCTCCAAGAACATATACCGGGGTTTGGTCCATCTTCAAGAGTTTGAAGACCAATAGGTGTTCCTCGAACATTCTACTTGTGATTCTATCCTCTACACTCTCCAAATGTACAAGTGGCTAAAGTTCAGTATACTCTCAGGGCTTTAGTTATATAAACAAGCAAGGGCCCTAGTTATACAAACACAGACTAATCTTTATGCTTTCCTTCTTAAGGGTGTTATAAGTGAAAATTGTCTTACTATTGCCATGTACATTCAAATCAGCATTTTTAGATCAAATTTTCAGTTTCTTTTCCTACAAAGTTTCGGTGTACCCATTGGGCGGTTATGTGCTCTTGCTGGTTTATTTAAATTTGCGTGGCTCCAGAACATTTACTTTTTTATTTGATCTCCATCATCTAATCTGTATCTATTTATGGCCTCGAGAACATTTTCTTTTCTTGGTAAACGCTTTTCAGCCAGTCCTAGGGTGTTCACATTTTCTTCATGTAAAATCAAATCCTCATTGAACTATATCACAGAGGATATTATTGAATCTCTCTCTTATGTGCAACCAAATTATCAGCATATCTTTGTCAGGGTATGCCTAGATCAATCAAGCTGTATAGAAGTCCATTTGCCTGAAGGATCTGCATGGGTGGAGATGCGTTTTCATCCTCTAGCAGTGCTGACCATGACCGTATGCTTAACCTCTTCTTTTACTAATCTGTCTGTGAAACAATTGCGGCATCCATCTAGAGGTCATACCGTCTACTCCATTAGTAATAATTACCTTTTTTGACAACTGCATGCAGAGTGTTTACCTTTTTTGACAGTCTCATACGGAGTGTTGTCAAAGACATCCTTTATGTTTAAGAAGTTGTGCACCATAGTTTCTTTATTCGTAAGTGCATTTTAGATTTGATCTGTCAAACCCTGCTATCGCAATTTCAATAGATTTCTTATTTCATAAAGTTCTTAGCTCTGATATAGTTACGGCCTTACCACCGTGTTCAGAAAGTTTGTGAATTAGTATGTAAAGTATTGTATTCTTCCCTGCTGCTGGTATGAATGTGACCTTGGGCCATCTCCAAACCTCTGATAAGTGTTGTAGCAGTAAGGCATACCTTGACAGCACTCACTTAAACTTGTAGATACCATTTAATGTATATTTGCATAGTATGCTCTGTAATATAAAACATTCGATAAAATAAACACTTTTCATAAAGAACAGTAAGGTATTCCCAGTTCTAGACTACCCCGCGTTAATAAAAAAATTCTGGAAAATAGTAATGTAGATATTAGAAAAAAAAAAAAATAAAAGCAAAATCATATATATTATACATATAAAAGAAATATACGAAACCTAGCAGTAGTATCAAAGTTTATACTGACACCTCAAACCCTTCTGCTGAGAAATCTTTTCTTACTTAAAGGCCATCCGATTTAGCTCGGACTTGATGCATACGTTCTATAATAGATCTGGAATATTTATCTGTAAAAGTTTTGAAACACTATTTGGAAGCTTTGGTCTTTAAACATTAGTCCTCTTCAAGTGTTCTTTATTGTTTGAGTATCAGTAAGGCATGCTTCGTTAGAAAGAAACAACAAATGCATTTAACTTTCGAAATAATTAAAAAAAGTGCTATTTACTTTTATGCCTTATCTCTTCGCGAGACGCGATAGACCAGACAAGTGAACGGTAAGTGCACTGCCGAAATCGTCTGCCAACTATTGCTGTTTGACGAACTCGCCTATCCATCAAAATTGAAAAAAAGGCTCCCGAGGCGAATGGAGACAAAATTCTGCGCCTGCGGCGGCACTATGCGGTCTCCATTACGTCGCCGACGACGTCTTACCAGGAAAATAAGTCTGCCTACTAATGTATCCCTTGGCAACGCGGTTCCTAATGAAAAATATCTGCAAGCAAGCGAATGATCGATTGTTGTCGCCCGTAGAGCCTAGCTTAATGAAAAACATAGTCATTTGTGACGACACTTCCATATAATCGCAATGTTGAGTAGAATAGAATATATATTATCCTTCCGTGTAGTCAAGGTATTCATAAAACAGTGTGTAGATTCCATTCTAAAAAGAAAAAAAAATATGTGGATTCATATTACAATGCGAATAGCGTGTATATTGAGGTATGAAGACGCATGAGGAAAGAAGTGAAAGTAAAACAGTATTTTCTTGAATTTAATTGCGAAAAAACTATTCAAAACTAACCACAGGGATTAAATTTTGTATTAAAAATTAGTATAAATGCATAATGACCGGAACTCTTTAAATACAACATAAAATGCAATTCATTCCATGTAATTTTGAAACTAATGCGTTTTTATTTTTTTTTCAGGTACAGATGACACTATGCGCTTTTGGTGCCACCGAGATCATATGTTAGACCCAATTTCAGACACCTAAAGACGAAGAGACAGTTGATGAGATGTTTATCAGCTCTTTAGTGACAAATATGCATGGTGGGTTAATTTACTATAATAAAGTTATTTCCCTTCAATAACTCCAAAGCTTGCTTGGTAAATTATCAGTCATTTAATAGTTAACTATTATCAACTAAACTCTGGCAAATTCAAATCACTAGCACCCTCTGTTAAGGCGGCCATAATTTAAATTTTAAAAGGTAAATGAGGAAAGTTGCTTGATACTCAAATGTTATACAATAAATCACTTACCAACACCAAGTTGTCCGGTTGTTAAAAGTGTTATGAGATATGTTTTTTTTTTTTTAATGAAATAGACAGAGTTAAGTTTATGTATTTACTAGAAGCTAGCCATACATATTTTCATATCGTCTAAGTTAATATTTTGTTGTGCATATGATAGAGAAAACAAAAAGCGAAATAATTTTATTAAAAATATTGGAAAAAAAATATTTGATGAAAAATTTATAATTTCATTTCGAACTTTTTTTTCTTTCAGTCTTTGTTCTAAACTGTGTCATAAAACCATTAAAACTAGGACAGATTTTTGATCATCACTAATTTAATAAAACTTTTGACGGGGAAAATAAAGATGTCTATTCATGAGGTGTGCTTAGGTTGGAAGTGTCCGTTTAAGGAAGTTTTACTGTATACTACAGACCCTATCCTAAAGCTAAAGCGCGCCAAGAAATAAGGAAGAGAAGTGTGTGCCTAGTGTAGTGAAAGCCAGTTGCAAACTATATACCTGTTCAGAAGAAAAAATATACATACAAATTTTTCAAATGAAGAGAAGTAAGATACAGAAGAAGCAAGTTGGATCGTCCTGTGATTCTTCTGATTTCGACAAGCCTTCCAAAGAGAAGAAAGGAAAGCACACCATATGCGAAGATTCTGGTCAGGACAATGTTTTTGATGAAAACTTTAATGAATGAGATCTTTGCCAAAGTATATTGGATGATGAGAGCATATTCTTAGCAGATTACATTCTGGTGAAGTTTGCTACTAAGAAAACCATAAAGTGGTTTTGTTAAAGTTGGGGTAGTCTAAGAGGTGACTACTGTGAACTTAGAACCGGTGCATAAGGTAAAATTTTTGCGCAAGAAAAGAGACTAGGATTTGTGATATTTCTTTTATCAATCGCGACGATATCGTCTCCAAGCTTTCTCAATCAACTAACATTAGAGGAACTGCTAAACAGTCTGTATTTTTCAAATTTGCTGTAACGTTTAATAATTTAAACATTCAGTAATATAGTTGGCTAGTATTGCTTTTTATTTGAAATTTTAAAAACTGTGATTAAAAGAGTTGTTTATCAATGTTTTTGTGTTTAATTTAGCTATATACGAATGTGCCCCATGTGTTGTCCGGAAGTGCCCGGTATGGGGCAGATTCGGAGAATGCTATTTTGGGAAAAAAGGCATATTTGAGAAAAACCATGCAATATTATCGTATATCTTATATAGTATCTCATACAAAAATGTGTACGTATTAAAGTGTATATGAGAAACTTTCCATACCCCATTAAATAACAATATAATTCGTTTTTAAAGTTTTGTGTCCGAACGTGCCCCACTCTCCCTTACTTAAAATGAAACGAGAAAAAGTTAGCTGTTGAAACAACCGCAAAAAACATCCCGTAATATCGGGATGATTCAATTGAATTCGATGATCCAATAATTAAACAGAATTTTATTATGTAATCACCAAAACTTTGGATGCCTGTATGTTTCGAGCTAGGTGATATTATGAGTTGTTTGCGTTGCCGCTATCCTGTTATAATATGCATACAACCGCCCAAATGAATCCTAAACAATGGATAACACTTCAACTAAATCTAGAACACGATCGCCATTGTAACTAAAGTACTTTAAAAGCTATTAGCGCAGCTGTTTTATTTATACCATAGCAGGTATGCACTACATGTTCCAACTGGAATATTTCTGGGATACCGATTCATATATTTGCGTTTACCGAGGATTGAATTAATATCGCAAATCCTAACAATATTCTGCAGATATTCCATTCTGGATCTGGTCAGTATTTAGCGGATGATTGGAAACAAGCGGAAATGGTTCCACAGCATATGCCACGTAATCCAGGCCGCTATCCATACCGATTTTGTAATATAAACTTTGAACAATACGATTCCGTTATACTTAATATTTACGAAGCACAATAGATAAATAAGAGTATCTGGAATGCAGTATTCGTTCGAAACAACAGCGTTCAAGATAAAATAAAGGCTAGAAAGAGTTAGCTTGCTTCGTTAGGTAGTAGAAAGGAAAGAGAAGATGCCTTCTGGATCTGTTGTAGATAAGGTGGGAGTGCGGTTTAGTAATACAAGATCGAGATCCTGTTTCGAATTAAAATGTGCGAGTGGGGATTGCGCCAAATTACATCGGCACTCAGTAAGCCATTAATCATTACTAGTGGCGATTATGCGCTGGTTGAGCAAGTTCGAAGTTAATTAGAGATTTATTGGGGACAAAAAGCATTGTTACCAAATCGGAATTAACCTGTTTTTATATTCTCTGGCAGTGTAATGGATTTGATGGATGAGTAATTCAGCAGATTATATTGATGTTAAACAATTAAAACGGTCGAGAATGTCGTAAAATAGTCTGCCAATATTTTAAATATAGAAGAAATTTCTATTTTATTTAGCCCCTTATTAGACATCACTACCATTCTTTCTTTTCCATGTGCAAAATTTTTTCAATCAGTATTAAGCTATATCTGATGTTACTGATAGTGATCTTTAAGAAAACATTACATATCCTGAAAATAAAATATAAAAATGGAAATAAAATACATTTTCATATTTTTTATTGTGTTCATCTTTTTTGACACCCTCCAAATCCAGTATCCAGTATCTGATTGATAATAAAAATTTGTAGTTTATACTTAAGTGTATAGGTCTACACCAGGTATTACAAGCGAGATTTTAGGTAGATGTATTTTTATATAGGGATAGATATCTCTAGCAGCGTGGTTATTTGATTATAGAAATATATGGCAAATCCAAATCACCAAGTATAGCTATTTTAGATTACGCAATGCCATTGTGCATTAAGCTGGTAGGTATCTACCTCTGAATGCTTCCTCCAATTGCCCAAAACCATTATTTATTCTTTTTGCTACCGTGTGATTTTTTAAATTCACTGCATTATAAGCAATATTAGAGGAAGTCATATAGTGTTTGAGGATAATTTCACGTTGACATGATAAGACTTGCCTTATCTCTTCATTAGTTAATGCCATTCATAATGGCGATTTTTTGGTGACGGATGAGTTTTTTTTCATGTCAACGTGAAATTATCCTCAAATATTGTCTGACTCCTTAAAGCAACACTGGGTGTCGGCACCTTTGATGCCTTTGCTGTCATAAAATTACTTCTAGCGCTCCTTCAATGGCCGCGTTCGGAGTATGAACATGATACATATCAGTAGAGGTTTCCGCTACACAAAATGGCGACCGGTCCATCGTATGTTATTGATGTAGTGGTTTTTGAGACGAATTGTCAACAGTTCTCAAACCGTTTGTGAGCAGCTACGTAGCTACGAATGATAGAATGGAACGGCTTTGTAGGTTAGATTTTTGTTTGTAAAAAATCAAATAGTTTTAGGTACAATTTCACCCACCTATGCGACACTGGCGGGATGCGTTTGAAACCCATGTTTTCGACGATGTGAAACTGCTGTTTAGATGTATATACTGTGCCCAAGCTGTCCTCTTTCTTTAACAGCAATCATAAATCACATGTAACAGAGAGGAAAGTGCAAGCTCCGCTCAAAATGGCCGCTATTTATCATCTGCCGTTATTTGCTGTGTTAAACGTAGATAAATCATCGTAAGTACAACAATCAATTAGCGGGCTGTAGGTTACAGATTTTTTGTTTTTTGAGATCAAAGATGCCGAGGTTCTTTATTCGTTCTTGTGAATAACGCGGGAAATTTAATTTACCGGTTTGACAGGTAATAATAAATTCTTCCATGTCATTTATTCGGTAACATTTGCTGTTTTCCCCTCAAACTAGAGTAAATAACGGTATGTTAATGACAGTTACTGGTTATCCATTTGAATTCGATGTTGGCTTACCTGGCAGCGATAACAATCGAAGGCAGATTACTAGTAATTTTAGTTTAAATTCCCATTCTGCCTGTTGCCACGAAAGACGACGGTTTTTGGTGAACATCTTACAATGATTCTTATGCCACACTTTCAGAAATATCAACGTTCCACAAAGTGTTTACCTAAAAATCAATTTAACGCCTGAATAATTTAAATCCAAACTTTGACCTGTATAATCGTCGACAATCTCCTACAAATTTTCCTGAGAAGAATCCTGGCTATAATACCATCCTATGTTATGACCATTAGTGGAGGTCCAGACATCCAACCTGATCCAGAGAATTACCTGCCCAACAGGTTTTTGGAGCTGGCCATTCGCACCCAAGTTAGTATTTCATCAAGTATATACCACCTAAAAAAAAATACTTAACTAGTTTTAATTCAATATTAACAGTAAATTAGTTATTTGTAATTTATGTTCACAATACGTTAATTTTGGGGTTGAGTTTATATGAACTGCCATTATATTAGCTACTTAAGAAATGTTAATATTTAAAGGTTGTCTTAAAACTTCTTCTAGACCCCTCGCCACAAACTGCTAGGAGAAGTTTGTAGCATTACCAGTACCACAGTTTGGTGTATTTTTGTCATCGTCGTCTTAAAAATTGATACTCACCGAGATGGTCTATGGTAATAGTTATTTTTAACATATATCGATAACACGGATAGTGAAGGTTACAGAATTCTTATAAATTTAGTTTCTGTCATTTATAGGTAGATGGCTCTGATTTAAATTGACTGAGTAATTTTGGTGTTTCTTTAACCTCGTTTATATAAAGTGTTAGGAAAGTTTAAATACGTATTTTTGTATTAAATAAATTATTTTATACAGGCTATTCCACGTAAGTAGTTCATTAAAAGTTTATGATGTTCTATTATTTACTTATATTTGATATTTCGGCACCATTATCTATTCGATTGGTGTGGAACTATAAGTGTGAAATACCTTAACCAAAATATCACTTCCGGTTGACCGGAAATGGACGTCAACTTTGTTATTTTAAATAGAATCATCTAACTTTTTGTTCATGTTTGGATTCTATGACCATAAATACGTCAGTTCTCATTAGCTATTCCTATAGCCGTTTTTGAGTTATTTAAGTTTTTCTTTTTTTTTTAGTCATAATCATTGCATCATTGAGAAATTAATATCTCGGTTAATACTGCAAGTAGAGACTACAAATTTCCTATGTTATTAGCGTAGATATAACTCTAAGAAACGGTATGCACACTTTACATTCTAACATACAGGGTGCTCAAAACTGAGGAACAAAGTGACATAAACTTTTAATGAACCACTTACGTGGAATAGCCTGTATAGTACTTGTGACAACATACGTATATACCTGTGATTTAAGAGTCTCAAAAGTGGTAAAATATAGCATTTTGGTTTTGAAATAGAGTTGTGCTTGTTCTGTTAAAACATTCTTTTATTCCACGTTTAATGAGTTTTTATAACGATATTTGCGAATTACATTTTTCACAAATTTGTATAATAAGAGAAGAGGCTTTAGGGGCGCGCTCTTTAAGTAGGGACTGCTTATTCGTTAACAAGCGCCTGGAATGCTAAATTGACAGGTGATTTAGTGCTCCCATAAGTGGCCCGTGCTACTAACTAGGAAGCAGGTCAGTTTTCACAATATTCACTCATTTATCAGAGAGGTCGCTAGGTGAATAGAAATCACTAAATTGTTGCATTTTATTTTTATTGGAAAAAAAAGAAAAAATTATTGAAGTATTGAAGCACGAAAAAAAATTAAAATTTTGAACGTTTCCTTCTGAAAAAAACAGAGCATAAAAATATATATATTTTGAGCACATGTTTTTCTGTTTAGAAATGCACATCGCTTTAAAAAGAAGCTTTGTTGCCACTATTGTGTACGGTAAAATTTTGAAGCGAAACATTTCAACATACAAAACCTTCATATCTCTCAGCTTTCATTGTGCAAACATGTAGTATTAAAGTTTCGAGATTTTCTAAAACCCCACTAATCTTGCCCTATTCTTTCCGGTATATAATATTCAGTCGTTTCCGTTGAAAGTTTCTAACCACACCCAGCATTTAACCCGCCAGGAACAGACGCGGAGGAGCTCATGGGAAAACTTTCACGTTCGGGCGTCAATTTCGTTAAATTTTAAATTAAGGGAATCGCATTCGTCTGCTGATGCTCCTTTACCGTTGTGGATGGAACCCGGGGCAAAGAGCCGCCGTTCGCCCCTACTTTTTTTCCCGTTTCAACGACTGCTTTGTTTTCTTTTTTTTTCTTCAGTTTCGCCGTTTTATTCTATTTCTTTAGCGGGTTATTTCGTAAAGATCGAACTTCGGTGGTATCCGAATTTTCCTCGGAGTTCTATTTGTCGGAGCTGTGAGTGGTCGTACATTTAAATTACTGCTCGTTTGTTATTGTCGTCGCATCAGTGATCGGTGTGTCGTGCTGGCCTGGGGGATATTTGGACATTCGAATTGTGTGTGGCGCACACAGTACTCTCGTAGTGAATTAGTTTATTGTAGCTGAGCATTGGTGATAAATTGTATGCGGTGTGTGTAGCAAGGAACAGGGCTAGCCCAATATCTCGGGCACGAATGAACATTTTAAAATTTTACAACAAACTATTATAAATAATAAATAAATAAATAAATAAACTATTATAATAATAATAATAAATCATGAATTGTAGCTTTTAACTATAAGTAATATTTAGACTACTTTACTAAAAGTATATACATAGATGTTTTGTTAATCAGTTGTAAGCGAGCGACTCATGAAGTAGAGTTAATAAGGGAACTCACGAGTTGTATACACGCGTGTATTTTTACAAAATCGTAAAATTCAAAACAATTTCGTAAATCTAGTAAAAATTCTCAATTTTCATTAGCTGTTGAATATACGAAACTATTGTATTTTTACACACCGTTACAATACCAGTACAATACTCCGTATATCCTATCGAATAATTTAAGGTTATGTAAAAATTTAAGCTTGACAGCTAGTGATACGCATTTGAAGCGAAGAATTACCCATAGTTACTCAAGATTTTCAGTTAAATGTAATTTTTTTGCACAGCCAGTCAGATCCGTACTTTCGGTGCAGTAAAATGACGATTTTTCCTATGGAATTGACAAGTGATGAAAGATGTATTGGTTTTTGGGGTTATGTTTACACTACATCCATGATTCATTAATACAAATAATACACAAACTCAATTAGTGTTTTGTGTGAAATTACGAAAAAGTACGAATTATAAATACAAAGGTCGTGAATTCCCCTATTATATTTAGATGATTTTGACGCATTTGCACATGTCGTCATTTGATTCGTTAAGACTCCATCGAGGGTTACTCAAGATTATTTTCTGTTGCGACGATACTTCAACACCGACTTACTCCGTTTAGGCGTCCTGTCTGGATAGGCTAGTTATTTATATACAGGTGTTATAATAAGTGCGAAATTTGATCGAATTTTAGAAAACCGGCTACAGTCCGTTTTTTTATCTTCAAATGTTGTATACAAATGTGGGTTACTTAATTATACAGGCTGTCCACAAGGTTAATGAATTTTGCCATACTCTAACAACCATATTATTTTGGTCAGCACTGTATATGGTATTATCATGTGCTTGCATTTTATTTTTCAAACATTTCAATTTTCAATTTGCATGATTTTTCCTTTTTTTTATGCATGGTCGGGTGTAACAACTCAGGTAGAAAGACTTACTGATGAGATCAAGTAAAGCGACTTCATTTTTGTAGGATGTGCCGCATTGTGGATGCTATTGGAATGTAATTCCGAAAAAAGGCTTTGTAAAAGTTTTTTGGTATGTATTGCCACGAATCGGCCTTCAAGAGTGGGGATAGCGCTAAGCTATATAATTACTGTAATTATAGTAAATGAACTCTCGGTGAAGGAGACACTCCGCGACATTCCTCATGGGGTCTCTGTTAATAAAGAGTTGAAGTGTATTGATCTTTTGATTGATTCCTGCCCCTGCAACCCAAGGTAGGTGTAATTATTATATGTATTACCTCTGAGCTACCCCCCGTCGCACACCCAACGCTACAGTATGAAATGAACCCAAGAGTAATAGAAAGGTAAAATGCCTGCAGTTTTGTTTGATAAAATATTAACCTTGTAGCACATTTGAAAAGGGCTTATATATTTATGGTATATGGTAGCGTAAGGTGGTAAAAAAGGAAAGCTTAAAACATCAAGACAAACACTGAAAATTTATTATACATTTTAAATAAATTTGCACCTTTATCATCTGAATAATATTTATTTTATCTTGTCATAACTTTTCTAAACAAGTGCTCCGATCTGAGCATTATTATAGCAGTTTTCTCTCTATATAGTATAGCGAATACGTTAAATGCTTATACATATTACAGAAATTGTAGCATAGATGTAGCTTTTCAGTCCCGGCAAATAAAAACAAATCATGAGGGTTCTCAATTACTCACAAGCAGTCCTTACTTAGAAGGGCTTAAGGCCAAGGCAGTGGAAAAATAGAAAGTCGAAGAGCATCGTGCTGCAAAACGGGCTAAAAGGAATTTAGCTTCAATGGATGATGAGGCAAATAATGATGAACCTCATGCAGATGAGGATGATCATGACCAAGATGCAGCTTGCCTATATTGCAATGGACTCTACAGTCAATCTAGGTGAAGGGAGCTGTAGATGAAGTGCACGCAGTGCTCTTTGTGAGCATATGGCGAGTATGCAGGACTATCTGCAGGGGCAAAAACCCTTGTGCGCGATTTTTACCAATAGGAAATGTGGATATGTCATTTTACCTACAGTCACTAGGATAAAATGACACACCAAACCTTTTGTTTAATATAAGAAAATCATTATTATTAATAATGTTTCGAGAAATTTGTTTGCAATAGTGGATATGTAAACGTTTTGTTATAAAACATTATGTTTCAAGAATTTTATTCATTAAAAAATAACCAGATTGAAATATTTCTTGTTTAGGGTATGTAATTTTAGGTTCTCCTATTGCCTGGGGCTCGTTAATAATTTAATGAAAACGACCTGCTAAATTTAACATTCTTTTTTTTTCTGATGGATCATGGTTTCATCCTTCCGGAGACTTAAAGTCCGCATTTGTTTTTTAATAAAAACAAATGCGGACTATGGAGATATAATTATCTCCATCACATACTGAGAAAATTGGTGCACTGCAATCTCTCGTAGAAGAATCATTGGACGATTTTTTAAAAAATTTACCATATAATTTGTTAGTGTCCATATCCATCGCTACCGATTTTTTAAAATTTTATCTTTCAATCCAAAGTGCTCTCACTTTACCAAACATTTTCTCAAATATCAACATAACACTAAGAAAATTTTACGTTATATTGTTTTATATACCTACCAGAATGTAATAAACTTTGACAACACTTTGACAGTAAATTTGTGTTTTTCTAATGGATGCCATAATTTATTATACAAAATTATAAAGAATTATTAACATTTTGTTAACATTACAATTAATATTGAATAAAATATATCCAATCAACATAGCAAAGGTGCTTTTGAATATCATAAAACACAGAATTTAACAAGGAATTATATATGTTAATTATTACAGCGCTTCCAGTTTAAAATCTCATCTTCCGAACTTTACGACCGCGTTTCACACATCTGCCTTATCTGCGAGAGACTAGTTATTGTTTGTCCCGAATAACAATGGTGGCAACAGCTACAAGAAATGCAATTAAGGGGCCGGGTCGTTAAACTTATAGATAAACGCATAATAAACTAACTATCAGATCATACGAGGACACCAAGCGCAAAGCGCCATCTCTATGTACTATGTAGGGAAGCTTAAGTGGTTGAGTTATGCGGGAGCACACTTGGAACACTTAACGAGTCGCAATTCTCGTGAGTTTTAATTAGGACGTGTATAGTTAAAATGGAAAGAGTTATTACTGGATGTTATGTTTGCACGAGTTTTTATTTTTTAAGTTCTGTTTCATCTACATAATATTTTCTTTTGTTAAATTTATGCTACGTAAATTTGTTTGTGCAAATACGAAAAAGAATTGTATTAATTTTAATAACATATCTCAATTTACGATTAAAGCTGAACAATTCAATGCAGTAATGTTGTTTTATTTATAATTTCTGCTATATTTTCAAATCAGTCAGTAACAATCTAAACTAATAAAAAGTTTTTGTAGCAGTATGGTAATTCATACTAAAATTTCCAGACGTATTATATGATATTTGCTCATATTAGTTGGCAGAATTCATTGAATGGGACTGTTTATTTGCAATGTAAAAACGTATGTATATCACCTAAATAAGTTTTCTCATTTCAACGGGGTGGTTGCCATACCAACACTACGGGCAGTTAGTTAGCGAGAACTAATGAACTTAGGTAGGTATTTCGTGACCAAAACATATCCACATTTCAACTAGCACATTAGTCAGTCGAAATCCGAGTATTTGATATTCCAAGTTTAATTTCGGTTTTAATTAAAACCGAAGCGGTCGCTTTTTTAACCCTTTTGTCCGGTTGAAATACCATGTCGCAGGCGAATCTTCTTCGGACAGTTTGGAGTTCAAACGTTTCAGAGCCTTTAAGAGTTTGTTGTTTGTAATTACAATTTGTTTTTTTTATCAGTAAATGTATGGTAATTCTGGAGAAAACAGCTATTTGCTTTCACTTTTCTATTTATTTACCCATTACTAGAGCCGCAACTTTTAATCGAGAATGCAGTGTGAGTAAGAATATTGGGATCGTGATTCTCCGCTCGGTCGATGAAATCTTAACCAATCTTTAATAATAATAGTAGTAAAAATAATTTGTGGGGAAGTAATCTACCGTACAATCTAGGGAAAGAATGGAATTACTCAGGTATGCGGTTTGGAGACTGAAATTGAAAACAGTGTTCTATTTTTAGACACCAGGGTCATTCGCACTTCTACAAATAGTATCATTCTACATTGGTACCAGAAGCCCACGGCTTCAAGTAGATCCCTAAACTACTTTTCTAATTATCCTAAAAATGAAAAATTCAACACAGTGATAGCAATGAAAAATAGGATCCCTCACATATTCGATGAGAAATTCTTACGGCAGAATTTGAATAAATTGTTAAATATCTTTTCTAATAATGGTCTTCCAAATTGAAAACTAATCTAGAAATAGGGAGATAATGGCAATGCTGTGCACCACAGGGTAAGCTTTCGAGGTTGGGGAATCGAATGGTGATATCGCCGAACCCTTATGTATAACCATTCGAGAGATATTTGCAATTATGTGCCAAAAATTGCTATCTTGCTCGTTCTTTTCTCTATTCAAATTTAAAACTAATCTAGAAATAGTGAGATAATGGCAATTTGGCAAGAATGGCTAGTTTCCTCGTTTTTTCCCTATTCAAATTGAAAACTAATTTAGAATTAGGAAGATAATGGCAATGTGGTCCACCTCAGGGTAAGCTTTCGAGAGCGGGGTATCGATTGCCTGCATCGCCGAACCCGTAGGAATAACCATTCTCGAGATATTTACAAATATATGCCAAATAACTTTACAAATGAATTTTTAACTTAAGTTTTTACGATGGTCCGCTGGAGGAGGGTGCTACTACTGAAATAATGTATAGAAAGTTGCCGTTTGTTGACAATATTACTGACAACATCATCAACATTTTGAATATCACACCAACATTAAAAATAGCTAAATATAATCAAATGGGAATAAGAAGTATTTTCACTAATCTCGAAGATGTCATCCCACTTCCATTCGAAACTAATTCCGTTTACAAAGTTTCCTACCTGGATTGTGATGGGTGTCAAACTAGTCAATGGTTGAAGCACCGAATTAGCCAACGTAGAAGTGACGGGCAAAAGATCTTGCGCCTTAGCCAACCACTCCAAAGAGAAAAACCATAATTATTATCCATTGGTACTCCTAAAAAACCTAACCTTAAAGGGTTTTCCCCTTGTTGTAAGATTCAAGAACTTGGGTTTCTCAGAAATTCAACGTATTGGTAAAATGTTTACTATTCTATCGTTTAACTCGACAGAACCCTGCGGCACACCTTTCACTATACAACTTCTGTTAGAGAGAGAACATCCACAACACCCAACACCTCCTTCCAATCGTAGAGGAAAGATCCAAACATTTATAATGCCAATAACTTGATTCCGTTTCCATTTTTTCAGAAAAAAAGATTTTATGATTTATCACGTCAAAGGCGTTTGCAAGATCAAAAAGGAGCCTACACACTAGATTATTCCCCTATATTTATGTGTGAGCGTAACGTTTTTGGTTCGTCTAAAAAAAATCGCAGCTCTAGCTAGAAATATTGTTTGACAGTCTAGATATACACACTGCCTTAATGATTTCTGTAGATTTTGATAATGCAAAAAATGATTTTTTGGCTTTTTCAAAATTATTGACGCAGTTTCTCATCTGCTAGCGAATATATGACCTATATCATCTTTAACATTGTTGTTTGGGTTTCCGTGTATAATATAGATTTTGGCATAAGTTCCAACAAGGTGTCAGCTTCAGTCTATTCACTGACAATTGAATCTCCTACTATAGTTCTTAGCTTCCCTGCTTCTATTTGTTCCTTTTTATATCTTCAATTTGCTTAGGTCATTTTTTCTTACGTCTTTTCTTTCCTTCTCTTTTCTTTGATATTTTCAAAAGTTCTCACTTTTATGTTACGATGTTATGGATATCAATTCCTTTTCCCAATTGTTAAGAAGTGAATTCACAAAATCGATTCATTTTGCAACAGTTCAGACTGCATGCCGTCCCAGTACGAGGTCCAATTCATCGACGTCGTGCATTGTGGTAATTGGATAATTTCTGGACGCAGCACGACACCGATCCGCTAGCGGATCACGGCGCCAATAGCTCGGGACCGCTTTATTAGGCGTAACGCCGACCGCCAATCATCATAAATTGGCGTTCGCTTTTCCGTTGTTATTGAAGGCCGTAGAAGGTTTATTATGTTAAGAGGGGTAATCGTAAATTTACAATTGATTTAAATGCTTCATACGACATAGGAGTTGTGCTACTAATGTTTTAGATAGTATGGAACAGTCACGGTTTTAAACAAACGCGTAAGTAGGAAATGAAGCTAAAAAGAAATTGTGAAGGCATAGCATTTCTGCTTTTGAGAAAATTTGAATTGAGAAGTGAGAACCAGTTAAATTATGTAGGTTTTTCACAAAACTGAATTAAAATGTAAATACTTCAACTCCTCTCTGACGAATTTTCTTTGAGTTCTTAAGGTTTACTGCAAGAACTTTTGCAAAGAATTGTAAGTTGTCTATTTCCTGATAGTCATATAATATTTAAAGCGATCATTCCCATCAGTGTTGACTTCAAATTGGTGGGCTTTCATCATGAAAATCCTTCATTCAAATATGGGTTGGTGACTGGATTATTTCTACCCTCTATGAAAAATTTGAAGAGTACCATGGACAAACGAAACAGTCCAGTCACCAACTCCTACCCATCCATCATCGTAATTTAACTGATTTAATTGGAGACCTTCTAATACCAGCCGTAGCTGGTGCTGAGCATAACAAAATCTCAAACAAAACGTTGACAAGAGCTTTAATGTTGGGAGCATTTTTTTAAATAAAAGCAAAATACTGTACAGAAAACATCAAGTCAAATATGTAGGCCATATAATAGGAATGAAATTGAACCGAATACAGACAAGATAAGAGCTATGCTGAACTGCTTGAGGATCCTAAAGATAAGAAAGGGTACAGAGTATATTTTTTTGCACTTTTAATAACGTCTGCCTACATACTGTTCAAATATTCTATTTCTGTTTTATCTTATAAGTCAACGATTATCCACAAGAGTGCAAAGTATAAAAAAATACGCAAATGATTACGCTCGCTCCCTTATTTTTAAGCATTTACGTCAATTTAAATAGCTGTTGTTAAAAGCATCCGTAGGCAGATTACTTTTTTTCCAAATATAACCACTTAAAGGCAATTTAGTATTTTATATCAACACCCTACGCAAATGGCTACAATTTCTTTGTCGCTGGCTCTGAAACTGTTTGTATTTTACCTGAAATATTCCTTTTTAAAGCATTCTGTATGATATTCTCGCGCAATTCTAATACTTTGAACTTTTTCAGGAAATGGATTGAGGTATTGCTAATATCAAATTTCTTTAAATTAGCTAAAGATTTTAATGGTTCTAACGGCAATTCTTGCGAAATTCTGGGGCAAAAGCGTGCGATAATATTAATGTTGTTAATGTAAAAATAACTCCAAATTAATAAAAGATAATAACATTGCAAAAGATACATCGCATTGCTTTACTGAATTTATATGTTGTTACTGCCAGGAATTGTTATGCATCTTCTAAAGTTTGCAACAAAACCAAGAAACCGTCTTTCGTTATTGCGCTTCCATTGGGGTGGCATCGTTTGTTAACGCTGTTGCATCACATGCAAAGTCCATTAAAGCATGAATATATAACAGGTACCAAGAATAACAAGGAAATGAACTAGAACAATGACAGACCTAAGATCTCTTGAAAAGAGTAAATGATTTACAAAAAGAAGTTCGGATAACAATAGGATTATTATTGCCTAGCCATTGCAAGCTGACAACCATACCATCAGCCTGTCAGAGAACGGCTATAGATTGTGACAAGAGGAAATCCTGGCCCTTATTCTGCGCCAATGCGTTTGCTTAGCAAAAGTAATGGCGCTATTATTGAATTCGGAGAGCAAAAGAACAAATAACCAGGTAAGATCGTTTCATCTTAAAGCACTTGTGAGCATTTCGATAGGTGCTGATTCCTTATTACGAAACACTTTTTATGCCTTCTTCAACACTAATTTTGTGTTAATCCCATATCTGTTCATTTATATGACACTCCAGCATGAATCCAATTTGTTAAGAATGAGGATCATAATAATAAAACACCCGGTTCATGGGTGGCAACTGTGAAGAAATTCACTTCACAAGAACAGTAGCTCCCTCAAGGTTACCAATGAAGCGAAGAACCAAATCAATATTCTTATACCACGGTTCAAGTACTGCTACACACAGGTAATAGCACATAAAATATTATCACAGGTTGTTATAAGAAACAATGTGACTGGGCAATTTTCGAAGTATTATTGGAGAAAAGACTTGGAGGAAATTGTTCCCAGATGCAACAGCCATTCCATGTATGATAAGTCCAATTGGTAAGGTAAAGATAGTGGGTGTCTTCTAGGGTAAAGGAAACCGCAATACTTCCAAAAGCTTTAATTACATTGTAATCTATGCAATGTTGCTTTCAGCATTTGGTTCAATTCACTTAAAAATAGAATGAGGTGAGATAGAGCTGAGCTACTGACTACATACCCACTTGCTTTATTTGCTAAAAGGAACGGGTTTGCCTCACATTGCTGTTTGCACCATTTGCATTGGTTTCATTCCATTTTGTTAGTATGATTACGATTTTTATTATTGTTTTGATTGTATTTTGTTTGTTTCTTTGCTTTTACGTTGGCCTAGCTTATATTACGTTATGTAAATGTTATAAGTTAAAAAAAATATGTAAGTTTTATACACAAAACTTACACACACAAATATTCTTAAAAATTCGTAGAATCCTTTGTTTAAGACAACCCATCACAGGTACGTATGTTGGAATCATAAATACTATATGAAACAAATTATATAACTCAAAATCCGTATACAAATTTGCCTGGTATTTTCCATAAATAAGGTTAAAGAAACGTCAAAATTATTCAGTAAATATTTAAATCAGAGTCATCTATCCGTAAATGACCAAACTAAATTTGTAAGAAAACTAAATTCATATTCAACTATCCGTATTATCGATATATGTAAGTAAGTCCCTATAATAATACACCATATTAGAGTCAATTTTTAAAAGATTAATAATTCTTCAAATAACTAAAATAATGGCGTATCATATAAACTTAGCCCCCAAAATTAACCTATCATGAAGATAAATTACAAAAATCTAATTTACTGGTTAAATTTGAATTGGAACTAATTAATTATTTTCTTTTTTTGTTGGAATACACTTGATGCAATACCTTGGAATCAAATATGGACAGCTCAAAATACAGGTAATTCTCTGGGTCAAGTTGGACGTATGATTCGCGGGGCTCCAGTAACCGTCAAATCATGGAATTGTATTCTACCCAGGATTCCTTCCAGGAAATTTTATAGTAAATTCTCGAAGATTATTCAGGTAAAGATATGGATTTATATTATTCAGGAGATATATTGATATTTTCTAGGTAAACCCTTTGCGGAACTTTGGTATTTCTGAGTGTGTGGCGTAAAAAAATGTTATAGGAGTTCACGAACAACCGTCGTCTCCCGTGGTCACAGGAAGAATGAATGATTTAAACTAAAAGTAACAGTTATCTGTCTTCGATTGTTATCGCTATCAGGTAACCAACATAGAATTCAAATGAAGAACTAGTAACTGACATTAAGATACCGTTGTTTCTCTAGCGTGAGAGGAATAAAATTGTTACCGAATAAACATCCCGAAGAAAGAAAAATCTCCCGGAGCAAAATGTAACAAAGAAATAGCAGGTAAGTTTTCAGTAACATATATAATAAAGTTCACATTATATATAAGGCTATAATTAGCACCTCTTGCTGATATGGTTTTTATAGTCATTTTTAATAAATTCAAAATTTGCCTGTAGAGTAGGCAACCGAGTATGCACTTCAACTTACAATTACTCATTTCTTAAGCTTAGAAACTTGTTTTAAATGACTAAATTAAATTCAATACACCTATTTCCATAGTAAAATATATATAATAGGAAAAATTAAAAGAAAACCATTTTTTGACCTCCGAACTGCCCGAAATCTCTAAAAATAAAAAAAAATAACACCGGAATGACTTGTTATAGCCGAAATTTAAAAGTTTAGAAAATCGTATACAACACCTGCGATATATTAATGCTATTTTTCGACGTAGAATCCCTATGTACGACTTTCACTTTCTCTTAACTTCTTAGTGAAAACGGAAAATTTTTCGTCTTCATTCCAACTTTCCGAGAAAACAAACAATTTTGTACATATTTAGTTTGGACCGTCATTACGAAACCCAACAGACAAAACATTTCGCACAAAATTCTAGACGAAGTCGAAGAAAATTTAGCGTAAGCGTCTGGTTGTATATTGACATCACGTAGGCAATAAACTGTGTCTGGGATCAAGACCAAATATTACTTTTCCCTCATACGTCCGAAACCGTGATGGCGATGGCCCGGGCTCCATCATAGCAGGCTCGTGTCCCATTGACGTTTTGCGTTTGTTCGTCTTTTGTTTTCCCAGTTCTGCTTCGGATCTTCCAAATCCGGTACGTGCCTAAATAACTGCGCGGAGCTACAATCGATTGGGCTGAGGGGATGACATGGTGTGAGGGTTTGGGGCGACAGTAAACGGAAACTGTGAATATAACGCCTTCGGTGCTGGGGGAAGTGGAAAAAAATATTCTTTTAAACGAGGAATATGACGAATTTTATTGGGCGGCGTTGGATTTCTCCTGCTGCGTTTTCGGTTAAGGAAAATTTAGGTCAAGTAGCACTCGAGGAGAGACGACGGTGAAAAGCAAGAAGGAAAAAGTGATGAAAACAATAAAATCACTCACGCATTGGCTAATAAGTATACTTCTGCACGGCTGCCATATTTAGATGTAAATATTTCATTTCTAGAAAATTGGAATTTGTTTCTAGTAAAAAATCTTTAATCTATATAGTCCTCTCGGAATAGTCACAAAATCAATTTAGAGCTAATAAAAGAAAAGCTTGCAATGAATAAGTATGGCCCATTGCAGTTTCGCGATGATAACCATCGTTTTGAATGAAAGCAAACCACCACTTTAAGTTTCAAAGGAATCCCATACACTTGAAATTTCAACCATTTATCTCCTGTTTATATATCCGTAGTTTTGCAGAAGAATGGGTCTAACAAACAAGCAGCAAATATCTGTTCCATTCATTATTCGTTTACAAATGTATGCTGCTGAACATATGCGTGGTTGATGATTAGTTTTAAATTTTTTTTTTTTTTGAGTAATTGTGAGTACAAAGCTGGCACTCATTCATTCTTGAAAATAAGGAAGCAGATACTCTTGCGAAAATGAGTGCTGCGGAGGGACCAGTACCTGCCAATTAGTATAGCACCTGCGGTACCTAAATATCACATGAAATTTTGAGCAAATCAGAAATTGCTCTAATATTGGACCAACTGCCATGGTTTGGTGCATGCGAAAGAGTGTAACTCACCTAATTATGCCAGAACTAAGCAACTACTTGAATTTAACCATAAAAGTGTTAAAGTGGTTGTCTCCATCTTTAAGATCACTGTAGATTCAGAAAGTACTTACGTAGAATCTGAGGAGACTGAATGTCAACTCTGTTCAGAAGACGAGGAGACAGTTGAGCAAATTTTCTGCCACTACTCTGTCGCTACAAGAATCATACATGAAGGTTAACTCTTCTCCAAAAGATATAAAAATTACCTCATTTGACAAGATATTAATCTTCTTGGCTGAACTTTAAGATAAGATGCGCTCTACAACAGTAGGTTGCAGTAGACTGGACGATTAATCGAACCTTGCGTATGCTATTTTTCACTGATACTATACTATGGATACAAAGAAGCAAAAAAGAATTGATGATTCAATCCATTTGTGCAGAACCTTATACCTAGCAATCAATATAACAGGCTCGATCAATCTTTTGGTCCACTATCCTATAACCCATACAAATAGCCAATGGTATTAATTGTACTATGTTAAACTTTCATCCATTAACACACAAGAAGATGTAATGCATGTTGCAACACGGCTTAAATGTCAGTTTGTAATTTTGACAACACATCTAATCATGTTACGAGCTTATTGCACTTTCTATTCCAATGTGATTAATTAGTTACTAACCTTTCGGCAACCGAATTCTCAATTATTATTAAAATTGTGATCCGTTATTAACATGCAAGCGCTATTTAGAACCTCAAAGGTAAGTTCATTTTAAACGATTATTGTGTCCAAAACCTTTAAAATTAAAATTCACACAACATACACAAGCGAGTGAAACAAATTATTTAATTTAGACCACCAATATTTAAGAGACGAAATCAGCCAAACTTCCACACCAAATACTATAATTAGCTATAGTATTAGTGGCAGACATATGTTTGCAAAAATTACAAGCTTCTTACCGTATGAAATCATAAACGAATTAGCAAAAATATATTAATTCGTTAATGATACATATTTGCCATTTATTGATCGTATTTTCCATTTTCTCTTTTTTATAATTTCAGCAAAAAGTAGAATTACAGAGAAAAGTTGATGTGCGGAGTAAGTTCGTCATATACGTTTAAATTCGCTCGTCTTGAGTTTCTAACTTCATCTGAAGCAGCTGGGTAGCTACAGCTACTTCTATATCCTATGGAGAAATCAGACGGATTAGAACAATAGGTTAGAATTTATTACACAAAATTTGGTTATTTATCCAGTGAATGGCAGCTTTATCATTCTACTTTAGTGATCGCTCATACATAAGAATGTATAACTGCTTGTGGAATTTAAAATAACATTACATGAATTATTTTACCTCCAATAAGTATGTTTATTCGTGTGAAGTAGAAATTTCTGCATTTATTCATTGCGGCGTCCTGCAAGGTTGCACATTTGGGCCGCTATTGTTTTTGTTATATATATATATTAATGTGAACCTGTGAAACAAAATAGCAAGTAGAATAAGGCTGGAAGTTAGTCTAAATAAAATTATATACTTAATAATTTAAAGTTGAACGCTAAAAGAATTAAGGGTTTCTCAGAGGTGGTGACAGTGATTTGTCCTGAAAGCTTCACATTAATGAATTGGCCACTTTTGAATTGAAGTTTCGGTTACAGTCTGAAAAGGTTTCACAAATATATGTTTTACTACTGTGCCTCCAGTTTGGAATCATCTTTTGGGGCAGTGCTGGGATGTTAGTCGGATCTTTTTGCTGCAAAGTGTTTGTATCAGCACAGTCCCTCAATTAAAGCTTACAAGGCCGTGTAAGTCAGTGTTTAACGGGTATAACGTATTTACATTGACAGCACTATATATTTTAGAAAGAGCATTTTTGTAAGAAGAAAACACGTTTCTACAACGTAAATGGATTTTTCAAATGCATCTCCTATTTTCTTTGTTTATGCCAGATCACGATTTTTAGTTTTATTCTTTAGTTTGCATTACAGTGTGATTAAAAATGCGCTTACATTTCTTTTTATCAAATAAATACACGGAGCTCTTGTCACTTCTTCTCGGAAACACCGGATCTACACACATTTCACGGAGCGAACGAGCAAACGATCGTCAGAGAGAACTCGTATTTTATTGGTTGGCAGCGTGAAAAATATGATGAAATATAACAAGGTACGCTTGGTCAATCGGAAAATCGTTCCTGGAAGTGGTACGGTATGAATTTTATTGGCCTTCCGCTGATGATGTAAACGGTAGACATTGTATTTTTATGTTTTATATACTTCGATCCGTCGTTTATATGTTCTGAGCGAAATGTATTGTTTGGGAATGTGTGACCCGTATAAAATAGGATTTGATTTAATAATACTGATACCAGGCGGGAATATATGTATGTTGAGGAAAGAGAAACGTTTATTCTACTGCCAATTCAAGCAAGAAAATTAATCTCGTGATAAGATAATTCTTTGAATAAGACAAATAGAAGGCGAAAGCATAATAACGCTAAAGGAGCAAGACAGGCAGGAATAACGTGTGTACCTCATTATAGATACAAAACCGTTTGACACAAAAATAATCACTTGTGATTCGTCTTTGTTCACGACAAGTTCAAAGACTGCTTGTATCATTCTTACATGATTTATATTCTTAACCCTCGAATTCTTTCGACAATTTGTCAGGCGCTTCGGCTCATCAATTTCCGCAGACAGGGAAACATTAAATCAACATAAAAAGCGTGAGCTCCTAAATATAACCAATTGGGAATAAAAAGCAATTTAGCTGTTTTTACTTACGATAAAAGGTCGCCTTTGTTTCCATTCCCTTTTATTATTTTTGTGTTTTCTCGAAACTTTCCTAATTTAAGCCAACACACGTGCAAACGTGAAGGTAGATTTCCACTAGCAGCCGATTTGAAAGTTTCATGAATGGAAATGGAACGAACTTACAGAACATTTATAAGCAAAATGCTCCGACGTGATTAAACTAGTTTTACGTTGTACCGTATGTCTAATAGTCGTGCTAGAAACTAGATTTGTCCCTTGCTCAGGTAACAAGTACCTACGTGAATAATTTTAACTCATTTGCATCTGCGTCAAATCACCACTTCTTAACATGTCTGGGCCGTATAAAATGTGTGAGAATATTCGTGTTTATACATTGATAATATAAGCATTGTGTTCTTGGTCCATATGTAGTATTCGTTTATGTAAATTTTGTATTTTTAAAGACAGTTTTTAATAGATAGCTGCAGAATAAATTGAATAGAAATTTGTGGTTCAATTTTATTAATATTATTCCAGTAGCTTTGAAATTTCCATATCCCTCTATAGTTATTTGATGAGATTGAATTGGAAACAAATTAAATTTGTTCGAAATTATTAATCTGATATATGTAGGAATGTCCAGTAATTTGTTTGCGAGTAAACCAATTATAAATTCAATCGATTTGCAAACCAAAATTGCGTCATATATGTTCGATCTCAATGTGTGTTATCCGAACAAAAAATATATATAAATATTGTAGTTATAATTTAATTTGGCATTATACAAATGTGATTGATTTAAAATTTTGAGCGGTCCAGATAAGAGGAAATTTCAATCAATTCCAAACAAACAAATTTGCTGGAAATTTCCAAATGGTCTTCTTCTTCAAACTCTACAAATTTACCAATGGCATAGCAGAATGCTCATTTTACTTTGTCAATACATTGTGGGTACTTTAATCTTAAGCTACGATATGCAAAAGGAACAAGATCTTAAAGTTCTATGGGTTTTAGGACATGGGGCAGTGGATGGAAATGAAGTAAAATGAAGATAATCTCGTTAAAAAAGAAGCTAGAACATCATTTCTGCATTGGAAATCTTGTGGGTGCTAATTAACAGCAAAGAAAAGCTAGAGAAAAAAAATCGTTACAGCAAGCAAAATTCATATTTTGGAATGAAATGAAACAAGCCAAAATTGTTCTCTAAAGCTATAAAAGCTAAAACTCGAAGATATCTACAGAATGCATCTATCTCAGTAAAAGCAATATCCACATACTAACAGGAATCCCGTCACGCTATTGGAAACTGAATGGATGTTTGAGTAGGGTTGGAATAAGGAAGTGTGCTGATTGTAGACTCTTTGGGGAATAGGGTAAAACACCTACCCACATTTTCTCAAATGTGCAACTTAAAGGCATTGCTGCTAGGAGCATATACTTAAAATCAAGAGAAAGATCTATTTGAGGCCTCTCACGTCCTATACTTTTTAAATGGAATAGCCAGCAATAGACTCTGGGAAAATAGGAAAAACGTGTTATTATTCATATCTATTGTAACGCTACAAGGTAGCATACAGTCCGATATGAAAAAAAAATTACATATAATACTTTAATTAAATTATTTAATGTCAGATTGTAAACATCTTAGTGTCATCTATATTCATTACTTTTTAATCTTAAGTATGCCGTCTAATATACCAGATGGCATGCCGGGTGACAATTTTTGTCTGAAATAGGCTAGAGGAGTAGGCGTTAGGAAAATTACTAATGGATAGTTAACCCTTCTTATTCTTTAGTGTGACTGGAGATGCATGAGGAGAATGTTGTTTGTATGCCCTCTACTCCGATATTGGTATTTCTAGTACTTAGTTTAAGTGATATAATGTGCATGAGGATCGGGTACAGCAATTACGATCGATTTTGTACGACAAAGATAACATTTAAGTTCAAACAAATGTGGTTTTATTTAGTAAAGTATTCTAAATGTAGAGCAGTGAGAAAACAACGTAAATAAGAAAGTAAAGATCTCAGGTACATAAAACGAGTTCGCTTATTGAATAACAATTACGTTTTTGTTGGTAATTCCAATTTTTGCAACATAAATTCATCAGGAAAATCAATACGGTTAAAATTAACTTTCAAAATTCCCGCATTTTCGGGACGTTCATCTGAGTAATTCTATGCTTAAAACACGGGCAAATCAGAATATCCAATAATTGAAGCTGAAAATTACTGGATATTCGGTTGGTGCCGTGAATACATATTGTCTAGTAACATTAGTACCTACTACCACCTTATAAACGTTTTTCCACCGGTGGTTGCAAACTCTTGAGCAGTTATAAAAAATTTGTAACCAAACATTTGCCGACCGTATTAAAATGATATTTCTTATAAGTATATTAAAATTTAGATTAGGATTAAAATAAACTAAAAATAATTTTTAGGTTGATTTGGGCGAGGAATGCCTTTGGAGGGACCAAGTTAGCAGGCATCAAAGTGGGCAAGTCAGGTAAGGCCTCGAATGGGGGCTCTCATAACGGAGAATAGCTCAGGACAAAAACAAATCTCAGAAATATCGTCGCTGGAGAAAATTACCCAGCAGTTATTTAGGTAAATTGTGGATAAAATTAATACGATAAACTTTGTTTAACAATTTGGATTTGAATTTGAAATAAATTGGATTTCACCAAAATAGCCGTTAATTATTACAAAATCAATCAAGACACGTCCGTCTCTCACGGAGGTTGGCTAGTGAATCGTTTTGAATTGAAATTCTCTAATAGACTTTGATAGCGATTGTCTTCGCCAGGTGGGCAACTGCGTTTGAAAGATCCTAAATAATAGACCTCAAAGAGGTTTCTAAACGCAGCACAATAAGTAAATGGTGGCAAAGATACAATAGAAAATATTACAGTAAGAAGTGTGGATTTTTGATAAACTGATTGCTACTCTGATTATAATAGTTTTGTCCTTTTTTCAATTTAGTATTTGGTTTGTTTTTAATTTCAACTTAGTTCTTTTACAATCACACTGGAGAAGAACTTATTTAAATGTTTCTAAGGTATACTTTTCTAAGAGTTTCGTGTAACACTAGTAGTCAGCACCTAATCCCATAGGGGAAAATAAAAACACTTCAACTATCAGCAGGGTTTGTAAAGTGCCCCGCTTGGTAATAGATATTGGCGCTTATCGATACGTCTACGTTTAAGGGAACTAATTAGCTAATCGTTCGAAATTTATGAGGTAACAAGAATGGAGGTAAATGACATGAATGATTAATGATGAGAAAGTACCATCAAATTAGTACTAAAGATTATTACATGCATATTTAGACATATTCCGTAAACATTACAGTATGTTCTAACGGATTTTTCGAATCCATTAGATGATTTATACTACATTAGCTGTTTAAAAAGAAATAAAGCATATTTGCTTAATTTTGTGTTTTGTTTAATAATTGTAATAGGCACAGAGAGATTAGCAATAGCGGAAAAATATTTTACCCCCTTGAGATTTTGTTTCAGCTAATGTCACTTCCCCTCTCCCACAATAATTCTAAATGGTTGGTTAAAAATTTATTATTTTAATGTAATTATTGCTTGAAAGTAACCGTACTCTTATTTTAGATATACATTCATAAACGCATTTATTCATCTTACATGCACCCAACTTAAAAAGTGTCAAGGTGGCTTCCTATACGTAAACGCTCTCAAGCACTACTTATATTTACTAAAGTGCGAACTGTGCTCGGTGCTCAATATCCGGGAAGGTAGTTTTGATATATTCTCAGCAAAGGGAGAGACAAAATATCAGGGTAAGACTGTATACATTATACATTGTACATTTAATTCCAATGTTTGCATTAGAGTACTGGGAGTACTTTTTGACGATCAATTAACATTTTCTCCCCATATTTTAGGCGTTTCTTCTAGTGCTGCCAAAAATCTGGGTTTTCTCCTGCGTTCTTGCAAGGATTTTACCAGTCCATTGGCGTTAAAAGTTCCATATTTTGCGTTAGTTAGATCGAGATTGGAATACGCGTCAGTTGTTTGGCATCCGCATTACTTGTATCAACAGTTCGCCATTGAGCGTGTCCAAAGGAGATTTGTAAAATACTTATCATTTAAGGATGATGGAGTATATCCGGTTCGTGGGCTCGATTATTCTAATTTGCTTGGGAGGCATGGTTTCTGTTCACTGACGCAACGAAGGAATGAAGCTAGTGCCAAATTTCTTTGGAACCTAAAACATAATAACATTGACGCACCAGTTCTCTTGATTCAGTTGGATTTTGGTGTACCCCGCCTTAGTGGTAGATCTTCCGCTACTTTTCCCATTCCTAGAGCTCGTACCAACATATTACTTAAGGCTCTCCTAACACATATGTCTAGAAACATCGACCAAATGTTCACTGATCCGTTTTAACTTGCACCTCTTTTGTATATAATCTTTTTTACTTACTTTTTTTGTGAATAACTTTAATTTTGTAAAATAGCTCTAGCTTATTCTAACAATGCTTCTCTTTTTTCTTTCATTTTGTTTGTATTATTATTGTATTATTGTTATTATCGAACGCTGTACTTTACTTTTTCCTATATTTGTCCTTTAATTGGAATATTTTCTGTTGGACAATAAAGAATATTATTATTATTATCATTATTATTATTATTATTATTATTAGAAATCATATTGGAACTGAAAATTTGGATCTACATATTGCCTAATCATGTATATGTAACAGTTTCATAAAGTGCTACTACATATAACAACAACAAAATAGTCGAAGTAAAGTAAATTGAAACTTCAACTTGCTTCAGTTGGCTGAAAAGATAAGACGTTAATATTTAACGATCGCCAGCGACAAGATATCACTTCAAAAGGTCCTCATGCCACTACATTCGCGAGAAATATCATTTCCTATCGCTGTTAAGATCCCTTATCTCGTCATAAACCGGACAAGATTTATCGAGGTCGCGCCACGAATATAAAGCGTCGCCCAGTTCGGCAGTTGCGCTACTGAGAAAAACGGTCGAGGGTCAAAGTTTCGCTATCGGACGATGCATCATCGCGCCTCTCAGGATCATTAACACGGTTATCTGGGGAAAGGATCGTTACGCGCTGCCGGCGCGCGGACGCTAATCGTAAAAAAAACCCAGCCCTCAGCAATCGAAACACACAACAAACTGGTATGACCCAAAGAGCAACGCGCTGTAATAGGGAAACTTTTATTGCGGTTTTTTTTTCCTGTGCGTTCCTTAGACAAACTTAACTCGACCATGGCCGGCGGGTGGGTTGGAATGCTCGTTTTTTTTTTTTTCCCGTTCGCCTAATTTATAGCGGCCGGAATGCGGCATTAAGTTTGGAGTTTTATTTTTTAATGTCCCATTAGGCGCGTCTTAACTCGGAGACCATTCATCATAAGACGTGCAACGAGAACTGCGGATGGAATTTTCTTCTTCGAGGGAGAAGATTATTATGCCGCCCTGTACGCTGTGCGTGCTTCGGTTGGTATCTGCGAATGTTTAATTTATGTAAGCCGTTTTATCAATTTTACTAGGCCGTGATTTTTATGTTAAGTCGACGCGCCCTATCGCTCTATCTTTATCTTCTGTTCTTGAGAGGATAATTTATACCCTAAATGTTGTGATGTATGTGAAAGTTTTTTGCATTGCAAGTTAGTAATATTTCGGGCCAACATGTTTCTAATAATCCTGTCTAAGCAAATGAGTAGAATAAGGGCGCTTGCTTTCTGAGTTATAATAGTATATTAAATTATCTTACGTTGATAGAGGTACATATATTTGTCTAAAAATGTATAGTGGACATGTCAAAAATGCATACTGTTATGGAATATGCATATGATCAGTTTGCAATCATAATAGTTGTAATTATTATTTTATGTACACACCCGTTTGTAAATCCAGTATATATTGGGTATTAATTAATTTGCACGGTAGCTCTGGTAATTAGGTGTATAAATTTACCGTCTGGTAACTGCATGATTTAAATGTAGTGTCCTTGGTATAAATACTATTTTAAAGGGGTGGGGACTCAAAGTAGCTCGTATTAAATATATGAGTTGGGGTCCATGGAGACGAGATGGTTATTGATAAAAAAATTCTTTAAAAGGATTGTTTCATTTTTCGTCAAGTCAAATCAATTAAATTATATTTCTGTAATATATTCGAAATTAAAGTTATATGGAAGAAACGTCAAGATTTTTCGAAGAAATTTACTGTATTAACATACCTTGGTACCTTCTCTTTTGTGGAACCATACATGTTTTTGCTGTCTTGAATATAAAGATACACTTTGGATGCTTTGAAGGAGTTTTTTCCCTGGATTTCCTGATACTGGTGTTGTACTTTTGATGTGGATTCTTTTCTGCAACAGTAAAATTTTAAGTATTCATAGTATTTTGTTTAATTCATGTTTAAATTCCTGTGTAAATAAGTATTTAATAACATTTCGAAAACTTTGAGATTATTTTTCACATTTGTAAATGACAGTTTATATTGAAATTTTAATATGTATAAATTCGTAAGCATGGTTGATGAATTCATCATATCATAGCGGGAGATTTAAAAGTTGTGTTGATATTTAAATTGCAATTAAGTATCCAAAAAAATACTAGATAGTAGTTGATATTTTACTTAAATATTGCAAACAAGTGTACTCATCTTGAGTAAGAGTCCTTATACTCTTCAAATATTTTGATATAATAGTGAATAATAAATTATCCATGTTACTGATATTTACACGGTTTTTATTAATAAAAAAACATTCAATACATTAAATGATTAAAATTAAACTATAAATTTAATATTTAATCAAGTGAGAGTGTAATAATATACAAGTTATTGATTTAGAAGGCACAACACGTACAGCCACTACGGCAACCTACCTACTTCTGGTAAAAAAAAAACTACTCATTGCCTGACAAGAGGCGAGTTTACTAATGCGCATGATCTGTAGTAGTGAAATCGGGAGGTATCGGCCACATTCATAAGCTGATAGCCATCTACCATCTAGTGAAGAGGGAATGCATTTTTGAATATCATTAAACATAGAAGGATAGGTATCTGTAAAGAGACGGCAGATTTAAGAATAAAAGTTTATATTTGTTAATAAGGAAAACATTAGCTGGGAAATCCATTATAAAAATCACAATAATAGCTACATATTATGAAGTTTAATGTAGATAATTAATATGAAGCGGTGTCTGTTGGGACAGCTATCGATTTAGGTGACTGTGTAAATGCGAAAGAGTTCAGAATACAAGTTTTATAATGTGAATCATGCTCATCGCACACTTTAGTATTAAGTTAGTTATAGGCATTTTTTTCCATTACTTTCATTATTCCTCTACTAAAATTCAAGGGTAAAGATTAAAAGCAGGGTGATATCTCTGGTATCACATCTGAACTTTCCCTTGCGGTTTTCTGCCAGGACAATTTCATTAACCCCTTTATTATTATTCTGGTTAATTTTTCTTTTTTCTCTCACTTGTTACGTAATGTTTTATATGTTTTTAAAATGTATACCTGGTTGTGCCTGAAACAGAAAATAAAGACTATTATTATTATTATTATTATTATTATTATAAATTGCAAAATTAAATTAAACAGAAACAAAATTAAGATTTGTTATAGGAACAATCTGAAATTAGCTCTGTTTTTAGTATTGTATGAATGGACATCACAATTTATCAGAAATTTATTGCTACAGGTATAAGATCAATTGAAAGTGACTAAAATTGGTGTAAAAAAATATCCATAGACTAGATCATATTTATTTTAGTTGGCTATACGTGGCTGGTCATTCTTGCTGTTTTGTTATTCTTTAAATCCTCATTGTATTTTATCTCGTTTCTTCGCGTTTATTACCGAATAGAATTTGTTTTTCCAAAGACATACCACACCATTTACCCATGCAGCAAGACACGTTTATCGTAGTGGCTCATTTTTGTGCCTCAATGTCGATGGCACATGGATGTACTCTGTACAGACGTGCTTTCAGCAATTTGTTCCTGGAAATCCCGGTGTCTAAATATAAATCTATACGAAAATTCTCTGTTGAAGCAAATATATTTTTCGTTATTACTTTAAACTATTATGTTTATGCTATCACTTATTCACAGGTATTTCCTATGGAACTGCTTATACAGCACCAAAAAAGAAATTGCATATGCATCCATGTAAAGTTACAATTTCTCAACACCTGCGTTTTCAAGATTTTGATGTAAGAATTATTGTCAATGGTTTAATACAAATTTACATAATCGTGATTGAAATTTAACTATCTATTCTGGCGAAACTTGGTTTCATTTATCTGGCTAAATTAACACCCAAAATTATCACATATAGTCACTACAAAATCAACATGTTGCGATGACTCATAATGGGGCTAATTATTTTCCACGATATTATAAATGCAGAACGTTATAGGGAGCAAATTCTAACACTATTTCTAAATAACTTGCATTATGATGAAATTGGTCGTGGATATTTCCAACAAGATGGTGCTCCGTCATACATTTTATGATGACAAACTTAATTGGACGGCCAGCAAATTCACCCGATTTAACTCCGTTAGATTTTATTCCTTTTTGGGTATTTAAAAAACAAAATATTCCGTAACAGATTTCATAATTTTGACTAATTGCAAGCAGCGATTTCTGAGGAAATAAATAATATATCACTTGAAATGCTTCAAAATGTGTTCGGTAATACGAGGAGAGAGACAAACCTGTGGTTTACGAGGAAGTTTTGAATATAATTTATTAGCAAATATATCATACACACAGATACAAGAAAACGATGTAGGAAAACATTAGAAACAGCCAACAGATATCGAAAAGCTATTTTTGTTAAAAAACAAACACTGGTTTTTCTTTCGGTTGTTGTTATGGTTACATAATGCAGTCATCAATTTTAGCACGTCAACAAATTCTAATACACATATTTTAAAAAATGATGTTACACTTATTTCTGCTGGATATTAATCTGCCAGTTTTGAAAACCACATTTCATCGTGATATACGAGCATATCCATTCATGTACAACACGCATAGACAATATCCGAACTACGATCACATAAGAGCAATGCAGCGATGTCAAAGCTGTCCGCCGTTCGGCTCCATAACGCCGAGGCGATTATTTATCCCATCCGTCGAAACAATGGTCAGCATCATTCACGGCCATTTCGCGTGCCACCTCACGAAAGCTAAAAGTGGCGTCATTTTTTGCGTCTGTCCATTTTTCTCGCAAACAAATTACCGCGCTCCTACCTGCCCGCACGCGCTATCAATCTTTTTTTGCCTCCACTACCGCCAAAGAGAAAAATGGACTAGCTGTAGTTGTTCGTCATCGCTTCGAATCTCGGTCGCGGATCACAGTTTTTTTTTTTTGTGGTGGGGACGAGGACACAGTGGTTTGTATTTTTAATCGAAAACAAATGTTTGTATTTATTATGTACAGAAGATATCACAAGAATTGTACCAAACAATGTTGAAAGTGCGCATGAAGCGGATTAATAAGAAAGAATGTTGCGGACTGTAGATGATTGCTTCACACTGGTGTTTCCGCTATTTTATGGACAGGGTCAACAACTGATTTAGGTAGAGTAAAAGCTACACGTATGTTGATATCCTAAAGAGGCACTTTAAATTACAATTTCAGTTCTTTAAACTGCATATTCACTTATTGTTAGTGCTAAAGCAGGCAAACTATTTGTTAACTATTGCAGTTGATTGGAAGCAACTGAGTAAACTGAAGGAACTTACTGAATTAAAGTTTTGACAAGCGAATGTGTAAAGCTCATCTGTGCATATGCAGCACGCCTTCCCTTCATGAGATATGGTGGGCAATAACGCCGCACTGTGAAACGATACAATAGACGAATGCGGACATGGCAAATTTTCGAAGAGTATTGAACCTATAAAATTTTGTGAGATATTCAGGTTATCGGTCTGCTATAGATATATGAAATTTCAACATAATTCTAAGGCAAAAAGCAAAGAAAATAATTATTTACATATTAAAATCTAACTTTTTATTGTTTTTTAAGTTTTCTTCCTCAAAAAATAAAAACAAATTATTGTACGGATAAAATAAATTAAATAATTAATCTCAATTTAAAATTCTAAAAACCAATAGGTATACATGCTGATACTATTTGCTCTAGTACCACAAAAAAAATATATTTTAGATTATAGAAAATTACCTCATTGTTTGTTGTGTCGCAACAAAGTACGGCATTTTTTCACGCTGTCTTATGTCTGAAGGGATATGCTAGGTTCCGTCTCCTCACATTCCATCCCGGGTATTGCTAGCTTCCATAATATTGTTAGCTTGATGATAATCTTCAATACTTAAAAGTTCAAGCGCTTCTGGAAAAAACTTATTATTGGAACTTTCTAACCAATTTAGCCTTATGCTTGATATAAGAGGGTCGGATGTTATGAGCAATGCAACTTCTTCATTACTTCCTTGTCAGCTTAATTTCCGTGCTTTATATTGTCTAAATTTTCTAAAATTCTTTATTCCTAGCCTCCTGTGCTTCCTCGAATAATTGGCCAATTGGCAGCAACACATTTTTGATTACTTCCTCGCCATGGATTAAAACTTTGTGTACTGTTACTGGCATATAATACCATGGGTACAAAGGCACAAAGAGTTGAGCTGCTTCTCTGGCGAAGGAGCCGAACTTCTTTGCAAGAATGTCCGTTCCAGAGGCAATAACTGGTAGAATCTAATCTCCTCTATTCCAGTGATTTTTGATAAAATTCTTAGATTTTGGAAGAATTTGCATGCAATATTTCCATCATTCGCAGTAGCTTTTTCCCTGCCTGACTTGATCCACAATCAATCCTAATTCCATGCGAAATTTATTCCGAATTGATAATTTTGACAGATTACAAAGTTTTTTTGCTCTGGAGTTTTGGCTGTCCATGCTTTAAATTCCGTTAAGTTATACGAAATGTGAAGAAGGCACTCAAAAAGCAAATTTTGGCGTGTAAAGGAGATAAACCGAAGTTCTTAGGCTTTTTTATTTCTAAGCTCACTAAATTGTTTATGCCTGCTAAACATATATAGCAGCGCATAGCTGAAGAATTTTGGGTTACTACATTACAAATTTTCCCATCCACCATCGTCATGATTAATTCGTGTTTAATTTTAACAGGGCCTATCGTAGTGGGTAAGAGTGATGATATCTCACTCGTTCCTCTGTTTATCTCTTCAGTTATTACTTCAGGTGTTTCTGTACAAAAACAAAACGTAATTGGCCGGCAAAAACTGATTCACGAGCACTTTTGATTTGCCCATATCAGATTTGATTCTTCAAATGAATCACGTAATTTTATGGAGACAAAAGAAGTTACAAAAATGGAAGAATCATCCCAGTTTCTTTCCTTGTCCCAAATTTTGCATATACAAATTCTGACCAGAAGCTCCGTCACATCCCCATTTACTAATTTTCTTCAGCCTTCAATGCAATATTTAAATCTTTAAAAATACATATAATATATAGTGTCTTCCATTAAAAAAAATGCGTCTTATAGCACTACTCTTCTACTGAACATTCTGTATTTCTTCAGATAATTTTAAACTAAAAGCCTTCCTCCGACCGACCTGTTACAATTATTGAATAAAATATTTTTTTTTCCAGCAGGGAGAAAAGTTATACTTTTCCTCCCTAGGGAGGAAAGTTGTACATTACCTCTCTTGGTTTGAAATATACTATTGTTGTATGTTCTACAGAAAGGGTGTTATATTATTTTTTCACACTATTAGCCCGACCTATATGTATACAGCAGACACATTTTAATTCCATATAGATCTTGTTTTAATAGGGCTTTATCAATATAAATATAGACGTTCTAATGCATCGATACAGCGTTGATGTCAAAGGCTCGTTTGTGAGTGGGGGCAAGTAGAGATTCAGTGAGAGTCAATATACATTCTGAGCACAATCACCTCTGCGATTCCGTTTATTCAAACACGTAGCGAACGGAAATTGAAAAAGATACACCGCTGCTTATTCCGCAGCTACAGCGCCTCTAATTTTTTCTTCCGTGCTTAATTTATGACACTAAGCTAACACATGCCGGTAAATTAAGATCGCTCAACCTGACGGCCGCAGTATTATTTCAATAATATTTTTTTTTTTATCGCGCAAGAACTAAAAGTCGTACATCATTCCCGGAGGGGAAGTTACTTCTTTCTTTTAATAACACAACCTCGGAACGGTTCGGCGCGCTAGCGGTAAGGAATCCATAGTAAATCGACGCCAGAACATTAATCATACTTGTTTTGTGTGAGTTTGGAGGTTCGAAGAACGTGTTGGTGGTGTATGCCGTTAATGTATTTAGAGAACTGGGCGAAGTAATAAATGAGTTATAAAGAGGATGCGGGAGATTAATAGAGAAACATAAACATAACGGGAAATTGGACTGGCGAGAAAGAATGTTTTTGGCGGATGGTGAAAGAAGTTTTCCGTATATCTAATTAAAGTTTGAACAATGCAATCGCAGAAATAAAAAGTTTCGGGGATGTCAACTTAAGAAGTCCGGAATTCAAACTTCATAGATGGGAAACTAGAACATGTCGCAGTGCCATCAATATATTCGATATGTCTGTAAGTAATGCTGCTACCACTGCGAACTGTAAGCTAAAATTACCGAAAATCTTGAATAAGGGTAATTCAGGACAGCTGTCTGTCGTCGAAATGGTAATTCTTCGTTCAACAGCTGCGGCAAGCGGGACAAAATTCCTGGTGACGGTGTATCTGCTGTAGCAGGAGCAGTATGATGACGAAGCAGCTCAATGGAGATGGGGGTGGACTATCTTAGGGTGTTGGTTTAAATCTCGGTAAAAGCGAAAAGTCTGTGAACAGTAGAATGGAAAGAAAAGTGGCGTCCTAACTAGTCGGTGCTATCGTACGAATCAGCTCCCCTTAATTCTCATAAGGGGTGATGAAGTGAATTCATCAAATTTACAAATACAAAACTAACATTCCTTTAAGTGCGGTAATAATATTTAATCCAAAACTTCACAAAACACAACAAATTCTGTGATTCGAATGGGTTCGAAATGACGGTACGTCTACACGCGACCAAGGTAGTCTGTAAAGTGGTGAGGACGGAAGGGCGCTGCTGTCCCGGAAATCAAATATCCTACGCTGATTGGCTAAGTCAAGGATGGGGAACTAGTTTCCTACGCGCGTGCTGCTGTGTACTGAAGGTACAAAAGAAAATGCAAAATGGATTAATAAAAATGGAAATTAAGTTAGCTAGCTCAACGGATACAAATAATAAAGGGTGCAAAAGAATAATTAAACTCAGGGTTACCCTCGCAAATTAAAACTAATCACGAAAAGTAAAATGTGGTTGAAAGAAATCTGACTTTCTTTAATTACTCCAAAAATTGAAAAAGGTTTAATCAAAAATAAAAGAACAGAATTTAAAATGACGTTAATTGACAAACAAATTTATTAAATAAAAAAAGAAAAAAAAAACATTAAATACAAATTACAGAAAAAAAAAAACCATGAGCTTAGGGCTCTGGCCGAAATCAAAAACTGCATTAGACTCTAAACCACAAAAGGACAATGCCAAATCCTTTAACAAAGCAAAAAAGGTATAAATATCCAGGAAGATAATTCTTTTTATATCAAACAATCCACGTGGTTTCAAAATTATTACAAACTAAATTAATCGTGGACAAATCAAGTAAATTTACAACAGAAAAATTTAAATACAAGCACAATGCTTCTATTCACTCAACCCGAGGTGATTAAAAATAATTACAAAACAGCAAAATATAAAAAAAAACCAAAAATTAACTCTTTAAACTTAGAAATATCTTCCTGCACGCAAATAATAACTGATCTTATACCTAAATTGTGTACACAACAATACAACAACAATTATTATTAAACGAGTTCCTAGATGGACGAAATAAATCGCAATACGCGAATTCAAATCTTTAAATCAATTGAAATAACAAAATCGCAGCAATGAAATACAAATTTACATCTACTTACTCTTTAACGTCTATCGAGAAATTAATTCTTACAATGCTAAACAGTCGCATACATATATCAACAGCTGCGTGCTACGCAACGCGCAAGGATCATCGAAGAAAAATATACAAGAAAGGACATAGAACAACATGAGCAAATGCTAACAAATTAAAAAGTGAAATTAATTTTAAACAACTGAGCATTAAAATAAATAAATTAAACAATTCAAAACATTAACTAAATCTTATACAAAAATTAACATTAACTTCTAAGAAAATTTGCCCGAAACATTGATAAAGACAGATCGGAGTAAAATAAAAACACTGAATTTACGAAAACCGGGGTGCCAGGCCACAGCAGTACGTTCTGATTGGTGTTCCTTAAATTTGGCGGAGAATTGCGCTAAGTTCAAATTGGACCGTAACAATGCGATCTGTAATATCACATGACTACGAACGTGGATTCATCTATTTCGCGGGTGCGGCGTGCGTTACTTCGGGTATATTACCATTGGATTTGCGTTTGAAGGACCTTAAATTTCGGAAGGGCGCGAATAGGATAGGATAGGGTTTGTAAGTTGACGTTTTTCTCCGTACGGCTACATTAACCGAATAACATTTATCTTGTTTTGAAAAAGAACAGGACAAATTAAAGCGAGCACCGAAAAACTATAAGTGTATTATAACTAGAGGTAGTTACAAATACAATATTTAGACGAAAATGTAATTGTTTCCTACATAACTGGATAGACAGATTCTATTGAGATTATTATTCAACATATTATTCTAAGCGAAAGAGGAAATCCAACTGACTATGTAGCTTTTTCTAACATTTTTCATTACATTAAAACCTTTCCGCTAAATGTAGAAGTTCGTACAAACAATGATATTGCAATTCCAGATTTTGCGATGTATCTAAGAATTGGAGAAGAACAAAGAAGTGAATTCGTATTTAATATAACACTTCAAGGCGGTATCTCAGATATACCATTCAACTACCACTAAAAGCTTTAGTCAAGTAGGAATTGTTGAAGCACTAAGACATACACGTTGTATTTCCTCAATTTCCGCTTTCTGTACGTCAGTGATGTCACGACGCTTAACAAACGAAACGAGGTAGATAATATACGTTAATACAGCAGGAAGGATAAAGTTCAATATTCAGTTAGTTATTACGTAGTTACTGCCGGGTTTCTCTTATATTGTGTATTCTAGATGCAATATACCTATGAAATCTGTAAGTTTATATGACGCATGCTAGTTTCTCTGAAGCGAACGTGGGAAAGGTTTCCAATAGCGGGCTGAGGTTGAATGACGCTTCTCTTAATCTCGACCCCTGTGCAGTACAGAACAGACGCAATATTAGCTTGAGTTCGGTGTTTAAGAGCGAAGCGCGCGCCTTGTTGGACGTTTTAGTTATTTCTTCTAGGAAATGGGCGGTTGAGGAGTACGAACTTCAAAAATAATGCAGTGGACTATTAACATAATTCCGCTTCCTGAGATAGAATCGAGTTTTGATTGGATTTTACAACAATAGCTGTAAAAGTTAATTAACTTAAGTTTTAATTGATATAGTAGGTAACTTTTATTTGTTACCCACTAGTATGTAAGAAAGAATTAAATAAGCTAATACAGTTTTGTACAATTTGTCGACGTTTTCGACGGGACTCATGTTACTGCCTTGAGGAACCCCATATGGCGGAAATCTGTGTAAATAACATAAATTTACTGTTGTTATTATTCATAGCAGCATGAGTAGCAAAGCTGATAAGAGCTTCTACGAATATCATATTTCTGTTGAATATATATATCTGATTATTGTCTTTGGTTTCGGCAATCATAATGGTCTTTCCAATTTTCACAATTATAAATAAAAAAATGTCTGTTGTAGGCAAGAAATATATACATAGTGTATCTAATTTAACTCGGCATTTCTAAGCCTTTGACGGATCGAGAATGGATTTATCCTTAATAAAGCAAATAAAACACTAGTACACAGTTGAAAACTTATTCACACAACGGTCAGTATAGTAAAAAAAATGTATTTTATTTTGTAAACGCTGCAATAAGGTAAGTGAGATCTTACTACAAAACTATAATAATTGAAAATATAAGTATATAAAATAAGTATAGACAGCCAAGGTATAAGATAAGTCAACAACAAATTGTATAAAACTTTACTACAATAACTAATAGTTTATTTTATAATGTTGAATAAAAAAAGCTGGCTGTTCTATTCAGTTGTTTCATGCAAATTATAAGAATGATTACCCACAAATTTAGTCTAACAATTTTACTTGACCCTACAGTCGTAGTGAAATTACTTACATTAAAAAAGAGAATTTATACAACCGCTTTTGAGAAAAGTGTATTTTTAGCGAAAGAAAAATCCAATGGTTTTAGAGAAAATATTAATTATTTTTATATTTTCTTGATAAATATTACAGATTAGAGATTCTCATGAAGTAATATCTGGACGATAGCATTAAATAGGTTAAAGTAACTAGATAAGAAGTCGGAAACTCCAATATGGTCATAAATACAACTCATTATCAAATCTTCTCGCGTTGACCAATGACACCATTGATATCCGGATAATTTGGAAATCGATTCAATAGATATTTGATTTTTCTCGTTTTTGTTTTAAGCTAATAATTCCATCACGATTTCATATTGCAAGTTTCAAAATCAAATTCCTTCTAGAAGTTCGAAAAATTCTAATGACCCGGTCCGGTGGGACACTCTGTATATTGTAGGTTAAATAATACTTGAAATGAAATACATTTTAATTATTTCCAAGGGGCAGCATTATCTGTACCGGAAATCGTCGATGATTTGCCTAAATTGGCATCAAATTAACTTTAAGATCATTCTGCTTGCTCGGTATTAATTCCCAGGCGAATACATGCATAATAACCAGAACTAAGAAACTGCAATCAGCACAGACAATTAACATAGAACGCGAAGCGTATCTGACGTCACCTATACAACGGTCTGATGTAAATTAAACCCTACCCGCCGAAACAATTACAAGAAACATACTGCCGGCGACTCCACCAGAACTGCGCAGACCTTGGTATTAATTTTACAGAATGCAAACACGCGGTAGGGGTAAAACCACCATTCTGAAACGGTCGTTTTTCGCGAGAAGCAGAGCTGTAGAAGCCTAGATATGAGAAAGTGTATCTCAAAACGTATTATGCTAATGATTACAAAATTGTATTCAACCTGTTTATTTAGGAAAGCGAATAAAAGTAGCATTAAAACAAAATGTAATAAAATGAAATGATAATAAAGCTCTTAATGCATCCCTATTTTTTTTACAGAATGTTGAATAGAAATCTATAATAATTACGGTTGAAATATGCAGAATATTTCATCGGCAGGGAATTCTTTTATAGCTGGTAAACAGTAACAAATAAGAAAAAAAGTTTATATAAATTATTGTAAGATTAATCTATAAAAAAAATTATCTGCATTTGAGTGTTTTGCAACCTAAGCACATCCTCCAAAATTGTTTTCTTAAATACAATATCTCTAATATTGGTAAAGAAAACAGAAGATAGGAAACTCAAAGTTACATGCACTTATATTGGCTTACATCTCGACTGTTCTCTTCTCACGATACAATTTTCTGATCTTGTATCTGTTTAATTTTATCGATTTAAATTTTATATTTTGATAATTTTAATCAACGTTTAATTAATTTTAATATGTGTAATTTTCCATCGAGTTTAATATTTTTTACCTCTGATATGACACGACTCTAATCAATCGAAGCATGTTGGCCAATATAAGTAGGTACTTGTAACATCGATTGAGTTTCTTACCTACTGTTTTCTTTACCATTAAATATTACTCGATTTGGACATAACCATGCAGCACTAATATTATTATATTTTCAGTAATAACAGTAAATTTTATACAAATACGCACACACCTTAAGCCTAAACTCCTTAACTTTCGAAATCTCTTTGTGAAAAATTTTTTTTTTTTTAAATTGTGTCATATTATTTGAGAAAGGCGGTTGCAATTTAATCAAAAGTGTCTTAGTGCAGATTTACTTATACTTTCAGATCCTTTTTTACATTAATATACTGAATGTTTGTTACAAAGGTATATTCTGTCAACTTCATTTGAAGATAGTTCTATTCTTAAACAGAACACCGTGTGTATGTTTATATGTTGTATTCCAAAAATAAATAATTACGGGGCCATTAGTATGGTGATAAATTAAAAAAAAATAGCCATGAATCTGAAAAGGCGAGGTAGGATGACATGATATGCAAAAAAAGTAATTTGAAAAAAAAATTGTTTAATTGAATTACAAATTTCCATTCTTATCCATGTTTTGCAGCTCAGCTGTAGTAATATTTTTAAACTTGGTTGATGTTCAAACAATTTTGTCAATTTTTGCATAATTAACTCGGTGGAAACTAAAAATTACGTCTGTAACATGACAGTTGTTGCTAGGGACTGTATTTAGCAGTAATAAATCAAATTTTACAAACATTTTCATTCTAAACTACTTAGCAAACATTACTTTTGTTGAAATGTTTTTCTTTGTTTTCTTTTTTCTTTTTTGGACATCATGTCTTCTAACTTCATTTTCTGGAAATTTATGGTATATTTTTTAAATTTACGGTCTATTTATTATCTATTTTTCAAGTTTATGGTTTTCATTAATTTTGCGTTATTGCGGTCATATTTATAATCGCAGTGGCTGACGAAAAGCATATTGCTAATAATAGAGGCCTTAAGACGGTGTGCTGTGGGAGATGGTTCAATAATGTGTACTATTTGCAGAATGTTGAACCATAAATGGGCATATGCTCTGACACCGTAGCACTTTATCATCTACAATATTTTTGGCAGACTCTGCTGTCACATATCCTCGACAGATTCAACAAGAGATTGCAAAGAATATGCTGATTTTTTTAAACTACAGTTCACATTCTAGCAGATTAAATAAAGTAGGCCAGTATTTCCATCTTTAAATTCATAGATCATACAGTGAAAGAATTAAAGTATCAACAGAAATAATGACGGGAATACCGCTACAGATGTACATGAATTTCTGTTTATCACGCCTTGCCAGCGTCACTCCGAATACAAAGCCGCTTTTAGTGCTATTGCATGCTGGATGGTTCACTGAAATTTCAGCAATTTAGATACACACAAACTAAGTCGGTAATGCAGACACCGATGTAACTCGATAATTTATGGACAAAGCTTACAATATCGATGAAGGTGGGTTTGCATTCGTAGTGACACCGATGACTGGACTCTGGTAGCCAGAAGTTAGAGTTTGTTTCTAAGCCGCTCTACTTTTTTATGGCTCTTGCAGATATGGTAGTTACTGCAATAGATTATGAACTTCGCCATGACATTTCCTCCACTAATTCTATATATTTAGGTGGTTATTTACGCTATCATCTGCCACGTTAACATGTTTTATAAATCACGAAAATGAACCATATTCTATTTGACAAAATCCTAGGCAAATTGATAAAGAATAAAACTCTTTCAGATTCTGTACAGTTTTTGCGTTTAGTACATAAAAGTTATTGCCATCGTAAGAAGATGGCGGTGAGTGTGGTAACTACTTAGGAAATATCGCGGGAGTAGAAGCACTTTAACTTTTTTTGCATAGGCAGTTGTGTCCAAACTAAATAGGGCATAAACTGTCAAAAGTATCAAACACCAATTGGTGATTCTCGTTTGTATTAAACGATTTTAAAAGCCGATCGACACCCTTTCAACCGCGCACTATCTCAACCCCATTTTCGTTTTCTTCCCTAACGTCCTTCAACAATCGAGGAAGTTAGGAAACGCTTTTGGGACACGTTATCTGCGCTTCGAAGTCGTGTCCATAAGAAACATCTGGGACTGCTACGGGTCCTTGTTTATGTCCTTCCTTTCGCTGACAGTTAAGTGATATTTCAGTAAAGGCAGCCGGCAATTTGCACCCGAGGGCGCGAGTGCTCTCGTTCCACAGGGCTTACCCCGACCTTTTTCTCCGATACATTCTTCACTTCGTCGGCCCCTTAATGATCATATTTCGCCAGATGTATTTATTAGAGTGTAGCTCATGGGATTTTATAGTAACGGAATGACGGAGCGAAAGTAGATTTGATAGGGAGACACGTGTGTCCGTTATAGTGGCTGGCACAATATGATGCTGCATTTTTTTTTGAGGTTTTGCTTTCGGTATGTCTCTGTTCGAATTTAATGCGATGATATATTTTCCTTTGTGAGAGTGCGGAACTATCGATACAATATGGTGTTGATAGATAAACAACTGTGACAATTTTCGAGATGGAAAGAAATATGTAACTTTGTGAAACACCAGCATGCATAGTGGATTCGATAATAATGTCATAATTATATTCATTGTGATGAGAAAAAAGAATGGAATGTATACTATATTGTTTAAGAAAATGATGTCCTTTCCATTCATTTGTAGATTTCCACGATTTTAGTAATTGAAGATGACGAAATAGATGACTAATAGAAGTGAATGGAAAGGATTTTCTCAAACCAAATAATGTTATAATTAATTATATTTTTAGTTATGTGTTACCAAACAAACAGTGCATTATCAAAAATAAACTGCTACACATTCAGTCTTTTACAAACAAATTTTAATGCGGTTTTAGAGTTTACAAAACGTTTTCGCCATGCATCAGCTCTTTAAAAAAGGACTTTCTCTGAATTATTTCTGTATCATCTATGTTTCTTTCTAGTTTTGTAACATTAATGTACTCGGCTCAATATTGCAATCCAACCATTATCTTATATCTTGGGTTTCATCATCACATATCGCGCTTATTGAACATGAAATATCAGGACGCCAACGAAGAAATTTCGAGAACACTTTAAAAGTTACTATATCCAATTTCATACTCCAGTCAGAAAGGAACTCAGCAAAAGATGAGCCACACAATAAATCTGGAATTTCTAGCAAGGCAAATCCCAGACACTATTACATTGGCGTTCAACGATAACTGCTTCATGGTAAACAAGCGAGTCTCCAGGAATGTGTCCTGGTGGATCAGCAACCTTGAAAGCATGAGGAGGAAAGTCAGGAAAAAGTTCAACAGAGCTAAGGAAACGTCGGTCTGGGGTGAATATAAAAAGGCCCTTACTGATTACAGCAAAGCTTTGAGAGATTTAAAAAGGGAATCCTGGTGGACGTGAGGGCATTGAGAATGTTTTGAAATGCACCATGCTCCCTAGGATATTATCCAAAGAACCTCACAGCTCAATACATATTCTGAAAACAGAAAGCGGATATCACACAAAGAATGGGTATAAGATCATAAGAGAGTTCTATCGGGTACATTTCCCGGATTCTAGAATTACTCATTTAGCGCTGCAAGACTACATTAAAGCAGACTTGGAACTCGTGCGGTAAGCACCCAAGGAGCACTGGTAGGTAGCAATGAATGTGGTGGATATAGAAAAAAGTGAAATGGGCAATTATCTCATTCACACCATATAAACCGTCAGGATCGGATTATTTATCCAATTATGCTACAAAAGGGTACGGAACTTTCGTTGTGCAAGCTTAGTCTGTTATTCATGGAAAGTCTCGTACTGGAATACATACCAATGGATTGGAGGCTGCTCACAGTTACTTTTATTCCAAAATCTGGCAAAACGGAACAGAATAGAGCAAAACGAAACAAAAAAAGCCGATGAGTTAGCAAGAAAGGAGGCATCCGTTTCATATATATAGGCGCTGAACATTCGTCACATACAGCTGTCACACAATTTCTTGTGAAATTTGTCCAGATCGCAGGATATGTTGATTCGACGCCATGTGAGGCTAAAATTGAGATAATGGAAGAATAAATAGGTTAATAAATATTAACAAATAGTGAAATTATATTAAATATGCTAAAATAGTTAACATTTAATTGCAACAAGTTTTTGACTTGGCATAATTTAATATTAATATCTTTCTGACATTAAAATTAAATAACTGCGGATTATAATGTATGTATACCCTGCACTCACTTAAGTATGAGACGAGGGGGAAGAACCAATAATTTAAATTATTTTACTAAAAAAAAAGTTTATACAAAATAAAACTTGGTGGTTCCCTAATTTTTTTTTTTTTAAAAAAACCAATAAAAAAAAGATTGTGTTATCTGTTGCTGTTGTGTATTTCTATAACTTCAGATTAAAGGAAACACTTTACAGTTACTTGCAAAACGTCCTTGACTAAAAAAAAACCTCCTTGATTACTTCAACATATAACTCTAGAATCATGGCGTCACATGACGTTCACTTTAATTCCCGTTTGTTGGGTCAGGGGTTGTTGTTAACCGCTATGGCGCGTATTTTTAATATATATAACAGTTTCATGCTTGTTTTATTTATTTTAAATTAGGCACATTGCATCAAAACTTACGTAAATCCAAGTCTGTAGCACGAAGAACACCCAAGGATAACCAAATACAGATGAACACACCTCTATACTGACTTATAAATATATATTTACTGACATAGCGATCTCTAATGAACGAGTTTTTATTTACCTTACTTGCAATTAATTAATTCTGGCGGGCAAAGATACAAAAAAAGGAGAAGAAAGGGTTTTAGGGTACATTTAAGAAGAAATTCAAGGAGAACGAAGATTTGGTGGATAATTAATTTATTTAGTTCGTTAACATCGTCATTTTTTTTTTTATTACCGACTTTCATTAGCTGTTTAAGTTATTAAATTGGTATTATTAATGAGTTAATGCGCAAAAGTAGTACAGTGTTTCCACCATGAACCCAGGGTGGAAGATATTTACAATTGAAAACTGACGTTTTTAAAATGATTTCAATTCTTTCTTACGTATATTATTGTTAAAGTTTAAAAATTTATTATTTTTTTATTTTAGTAGCTTTACTAATAAAAGCAGGATATAATACATAATAAGATGACATTAAATTTCAGACAAGAGCAATTTATTCAAGGACACTTTGCCGAAAATAGCCGTATGACAACTCGATGCAGGTATTGCTGCGTTTCTTTTTTTTCTAACGTCTGTCAATGTGCGTGTAAACATGAATGTAGTTAAGACATAGAAATAAATCAAATAAAAAAATATGAAACAAAGCAAAATTATATATGTAGTGTCACACATAAAGTCCGCATCATGTGAGGTGTTCATGTTTACACAATGCCATCTAGATATTCAGACCCAGGACATTGAGTGGGAGATACCTCGACACGATACCTACCCCCACCCTATAGCGTAGTCCTGTTGTAATAAAATTACTTATCTTTCGGAAGAGCAACGACCACACACGCCACCCTTCTCAGATTTGTCACTAAATGACTTCATTTCTTGAGTTATATCAAATCTAAAACTTATAACAATATTGCTATAAAAAATATTTGGGAGTTAAGAGAGTGCTTATTCAGTGCATTTAATGGGCTGAATCCATTTTTCTTAAAGCAGTTTCTGCGCAAGCCTCTTATAATCTTTTAGCGTATTGTTCAAAACGAGAAAGGGGTGACATCCAACAATTACTTAAAATGTTTTTATTTACTCAATTGTTTCGTTATTAATAGTTCTGATACAAGATCTCAAAATAAATAAAAAACCGTGTTATAATTTTAAAATATTACAGTCCGTATGTTGGTGTTGCTGTGAGTGAACTGTCAACGTACCGAAGTTACCTGCTCTCAGTTCACAACCGAATAAGTTCGTTGGGTTTAACACAGCCCAACAAATTCACATTCGTAGTAATATTTTTTCTGTAAGATTTTTAACGAAATTATGGTTATTAACCAATAAATACTAGTAAAAGCATTTACTGACAGTGGGAAATATTTATATGGGGGAAATATTTATATATTTATAGAACGCGTGCTTTTCGTGAAGCTTTCCTAAAATAGCCTATCAATTGTTGTTACAACGACTAATACTAGATCACAAACTTATATTCTAGTTATTTGTATTACTTATTCTCGTAAATTCGTTAGTGCTGTGCCTATTTATGTATTTAGTATACGGGCTTCCCTCTCTGTGACAGAAGAAAGAAGTATAGAAGTCCAAAAGAAGTGACAGTTGAACGCCGCTAAGGCTCAAGTGAGACGAACAGGGGATTGGAGAAACAGAACAAAGAACTGAGACAAATGGGGGCTATAGGCCTAAACAGGTTGCAGTTCTTAATGATATATCACACTTATCTTGCTGGTGGTATTTTCTATCCCTCTCATATGGGAATTTCGTAACATCTGCGTCCACAATTTCAATGTACCCTTGTATGTATTCAGCTTTATACAAGGTTATGTCCTTCTACCGACGCAATTATTACTTGCGCAAATACAGAGCGACCGCCACAATTGGTATCGAATTAGACTCCCCGCATCTTAATGTTCCTAATTAGAGCCGTCAAGTTATACGGTAGTGGGATACCCCGAGGTCAATTTATTACGTCATCCGTGTCGGTAACGCGATTGTTGTATGCCGCCGGCGCCCAGTGTGGTTCGGACGTCGGTCGTGCGGGCGAATAGAGCGCAAAAAACGACCACAGCGCGCAGCGGAATAAATTACCCGCCACGAGACCGTCGGAAAACTGCCGCTATGCAATGCTACCACCACGGGTTGGCGTTTTCTTTGTCACGGACGATGCTTTCCTTGGTATGCATTAGATGGTGCGTTGCGCAGCGCCACCTATTCTAATGTTCGCGGGTGGAAAACGGATGCATGGATATAATCGGATAGGGAAATCCTTGTAAATGTCTGTGTTGCAAGCATTAAGCGATGAGTTAAAGCTTATTTGTTAGAGATAGAATTGAGGAAATTTGCTTAAACTTGCTGTTGCTGTTAGTATTTGTTGAGAATTGAAAACATGACTTGAATAAGGAAATATTATAGCAGAAACATTAATGCAGGGCCAACATGAGAGAAACGGTTTTAATTATTGTTTTGTTTAAAGTGTGATGTTTCATTTAAGCTTTAGAAAATATCTTTTATTTAATTTGTATGATCATTTCGATGAAAGCAGCTTTAAATTTATTTCTAATTAGATTTTTTTTAAAATTCGATTCAATATTAACAAGTGAATTCATGAAGTTGAAACTGTATCGCTGGTTATGGCATGAGCGATACATATTAATATTCAATTAAAGTTTAATAACTAGTTTTTATTTGGATTGTTAATAGTAACTTTTTATAGAGTATACTGTTTAAATGTTTAACTAAATATATTTTTCGCGGATAGTCTAAGGTTTAAACGAGACGTCGCATTTTAACAAAATAATTTCCATATTTACTGGCATTAATACAAGATAGACAAATAAAGTGATCATGCTTCTTAAGTGAATCGTGCATTGACATTGACTACAGTAATCATAATCCAGTTATTAATATTGCTAATAAAATTCTCAATATATTGTTCCATATTTTCAAATTCAATGTTTTGTTTCAAAAATATCAATTTTCAGTTTTTTCTGTCCTTCGAACTATTCGGGATAATTTTGTTTTTATACACTTTATTAGTATTTAAACCTGCAACTTTTCCTTTTTTAGGTGTTTCTATTTCTTATCTTGCGGATAGCAACAGTACCTTATCAACAATCTGTATTCTGAACGAGTCATTTGCAGTCCAGATGCATTAATATATTGTGTTTGAATATATCAGGTCTTTATTCTAAGCTTGATCGCTTGAATTACGCTATTTATTCTGGAGAAATGAGAACTGTAACATTGTATGATATCGATATTTATTTCGGTGAGACGCATTGCATCTGTTACTTGTCATAGTGCTATCAATATTAAATTACTACTATTAAAATTCAGTAAAAATAACACTTAAAAAAAAACAACACTTTATGTAGACCTACATACCATTAAAAATTTACAGTCCACACACTGCTGAGGTCGTAGAACACATTCTCCCGCAAGAAAACCTTAATTCTGTTTACGAGCCAGAGCGATCATATTTTCCAATATTTGGTAATTATGTACAACTTTATGGCTGTAAATCTGAAAGGCCTCCATACTCTTCGTCAATCTAAAATGCGGGGACCACTGTCTGAAACTGGTATCATACGCATCTGTCTAGGCAGTTCGTTCTTATTACCATAAGCATCACTATGCCTTCGTAAATATATTTCATTAGGTGATACCAAATCTCTGCAAATTCTGACCAACATTACTATAGTTCGGCTCGTTTTTGTAGATAAAATCCTATTCACATATTTGATATCCAAAACAAAATACCAGACACATTATGTTATGAAATACAAATACGCAAGTATGAGTTTCCTCATTACAGATTGGTTTAAATTTCTCAATAAATATATACAAGTAGATGATTCTGCCAGAAATATTGTCAATGTGTGCTTGCAGGTCAATTTACTATCTAAGAAATCCGTAATATTTAACCGGTTCATTGTTTAGAGTTAATATCTTACGCGGATTAAATTAAAAAATTAATATTTAGATTTATCATTGTTTAGGGTCAATTTAGTCTTTGAAAATAAAGTTTTGCTTCTGAAAGGTTTTCATCTGATAGTAACATATAAATCATGTAACCGTTTAGTAGATATTAATAAACAAGGGTGTCTGCGTACTGCTGTGAACTGTTTGTCCAAGCATATAAGTTTAAAGAAATTAAAATGATAGACATTTAATTTAGCTAGCTCAGCAAATATGAATTTAAAAGGGCGCCAGAGATTCTTATATTTCAGAGTAACTTTCATAAAAAGTAACAGTGGGCGTTTGCAAAATTGACTTTCTTTAAAATCCCAAAAATTGAAATTGCTGATTTCAAAAATAAAAGAACTATTAAGATGATATTACAATCATTAAATTTATTGTAAAAAAAAAAACATTTGAAACAAATTACAGGAAAAATTTAAACCATGAATATAAGATTCTGGCAAAAACACAACTGCATAGATTCTACAATTAAAAAGGCAATGCAATCCTTTATCAAACAAAATGGTGAATTCGTTCTAGAAGGAATTTCTATACCACAAAAAAATTCACGTGGTCTCAAAAATCCCAAGCAAATAAATTTAATTCAAATAATACTAAACGTGGAACCAAGTAAAAACAAAATAAACTAAAACACAAGCTCAGAGCTTCTCTTACCTCCCGGAGGTGGTATAAAATAAAATTAATTTGAAAACTACAAAAAACGGAAATTTAAACTCTAAACGCGATCACTTCTAAACGAAAAATTATTTAAAGGCTTACATGTATATTGTGGCACAACGATATAACACCTATTAATAAACAAATTACAGATGGACGATTTTAAAAATTCAAACCAACGAACTAATCTTAAAAGAAATGAATTACAAACGGTAAACCAAAAAAACTAAACAAAAGGACACGCGCTCGTCCGTCTGGAAACTGCCCCGGGCTCAAGGTAAATTCTCATATATATGAAATTTACATCTGCGTGCGATGACGGCAACGCATCGCAAAGAAAAACTAGCATATAAACTATATACAATATACAAAACTGGAGTACGCAAAATGTACAAATAAATGAAATTAATATACACAACTGAACAATAAAATACTCAAACAAAACTATTAAATCCTTTCTTACAATTACATCTAGTGAGAATTTGCGAGCGGCGACGAATGCCAAAACTTGATCTTGGAAATTTAAACAGCATAGAGTCACAACCGGGAGACATACCACAGCAGTAACGTTATATATTTAAATTAATAATCTGTATATATTATGTATAAATAATAAAACCGGTCCAAGTATCGAACCCTGGGATATCGTATTTAACATGTTGTTCTATTTTGATTTTCTCTTCTAATGTCAACAGCCTGAATCTGTCATTATGTAGCTTCTTATAAAGGAAAAGCACATCTCCCTCTGATACAATTCGTTCAATTTTGAAAGCAACAAATCATGTGATACGCTATCGAAAGCCTTTGTTAGATCCAAGAATTTTGCTTGGGCATATACAGGTATAGAATGGCATCATTTTGAAAGCGCGTTGAAAGGTTGTCAAATCATACTGATCATTAAGGGAATTGTACGGCCCACTTCCTCCCTTCGTCGACGTTGAGCCACACTTTGCCTAGACATTCACAAGCCCGCTCTCACGGAGTAAACATTTCAGAGTTGCTATTTTTACCGATTTACAGTATCTATTACTACGCTATGTGATATCTTTATATAAATCTAAGTTATGTTACAAATACACATGATTTAAAGCCCAAACATTTTATTTATCACTAGCTTATTCAACCAATTCAAAATTTGGGATATTTCAAAATGACTCTAAGAGGCCACTAAAATATCCCTAAAAAATAATTCGCATGTACAAGTACAAACCTCGCATTAATTTCAAATCGCACGTAGACCAATTTATAACAAACGTGTCAATTCCATTCCTGTGTGTAGGAAATATTTTGCAACGTGATACAAATGCAATTCCAATATTCAGCCAGTGATAGAATTGCCCGGGATATCAATCCAAACATGGAAAACAAAAAGAATATATCGGCTCATGTTTGAAATGAAATACCTGTGGACGGTTTATGGTGTGTCGGTATTAAACAGAAATGCAAAATAACAATCGCTAGCGATTTAATATAGGTACATACCCAGATATATAAATCAAACAGATTTTCGAAACTTTGAACAGAGTTTCGGAAAGTCTATTCAATTTCGTCTGTCACTAACAATAAGTCATAGTAGTTATATTAATATATGGTAGTTTGTTAGCTTAAAAGGTATTTTACGCAAGCATATTCAGCGGAAACAGTGTTTGTTTGAACGCTTAGTAAAACCGATTACGTCTGCGTCAGTTAGCTGTAGAACTACCGTACATACGTCAATGTGCGCGTTTCGTTGTGTAAATGTCACGGGGTGTGAAGCCGTTCCGAATTTAATTTCTAATCAGATTTAAGCAGCCCGACTGGTTCGGCCTGGACGTATTTGCCTCGGAAACTGTCACGGTATCATCACGATCGGGTTGTATCAGTTCGAATTAATTAAATTTTGTGTGCTTGTTTGGGAATGCTGCTGGATTCGTGGCTGATGATTGCTTGCCTAACTACAAAGGCACATATGGTGATTCACGTCTAGTCACAAACTTCATTAAAACTAAATACTAGACTGTAAAAACAGAAAAAAAGGGATCCGAATTAAATGTTCTACCAATGAAATGTTTCTGTCAATTTTAGAGGGAAACATGTGAAACTAATATGTTATGTTTCAAAACATAAAATCTTTAATATTTAAAGAATTTGTTTTTGCGTCTCTGCTGGTTTGAATAAAAGTACAACACTAGGGAATAATTAAAAAAAGTATATTTAGAAGTAACACAAAAATTAATTGTCTATTGCCGGAAAGCTTAGCACACATTCTGTAATTATTTCACACTGTCAGTAGAGAATAATATAACACACAAACGACAATACGTTTTTCATAAAAATTCTGGCACAACGTCAGCTGCAAATGATCTATTAAACGGGATAAAAATCAAAGTAGCAGAAAATAATACTGTTGTTATGATCTTAATTAATATGAAAAAGGCGTTTGACACTATCAAAACGAAATTTAATAGAAACACTAGATAGCTTGGGTATAAGAAATACAGAGAAACATCTAATACAAACGTATTTGTCAAACAGAATCCAGACCACACTAACAACTCTGAAAGCGACCAACTAACAGCAGAACACGGAATCCCACAGGAAGAAAACCTACCATCCATTCTGTACATAATGTACACAAATGATATATTTGCTATCTAAACACATGGAAAAATTCATGCATACGCAGACAACATATGCTTAATCTACTCAAATCAAAACGATCAAAAATTACAACAAAACATAGACGAGGATATTACAAAAATAGAGGAAAAATAATCTCATAAAAATAAACGAAATCATTCAGGAAACCACTGAAACAAAATACCTAGGACTAACGATACAAAAAAAAAATATGCAACAAAATCATCAAGAAGAATCTTCTTCCGCAGATGATCGCACCCTTAAAGGTACTATGCCAGCGGCAAGTAGTGTGGAAGAAGCGTTGTTAAAGAAAATTAATCGTCGTACATCGAACTCATACGATTCGGGGCACGAATCTAATGATTGATTCGAAAAGGCATACAGTCGCTTATGTAGTTTCGGCTGGACAGCGCGCAACTCCAGTGCGACCAATAGGATGCGAGCAGTGCACGTGTGAACGCACGTGTTGAATGCAGCTGCGAACGCAAGTGTTGGTACAGATATTCACGTACGTGTTCATGCACGTGTTCGGTGCAGCTGTGAATGCGGTATTCATGTAGTTGTGAATGCACGTGTGCGATCGATAATCTGTTTACAGTTTTAGGATGCATTAGACCGAAATTGTTTTAAAATAAATGAAACTAAAACAATTAATTGGGAAACTATTTGTGGATGAATTTTAATGAAATTTCACAGGGTGATGCGGACACTCACAGATAAGAACTGAAAGAATAGTCAGCAATAAGTATAAAAAAATCCAAACATAGAAGCAATTGAACAATATAATAAACTGTCAACAGAGATTAAACAATTAAAACACGCACAGTTTAAAAAAGAAATCAAAAAAAGAATCCGAACAAATAATAATCATTAAATAGAGAAAGAACAAAAAATAAAGGACCACATCACTTTCAATACCGTAGGGCAACCCTCCAGTTCCATCATCTCGAGGCTAGGAGGAGAGCGCCAACTTCACATGTATACAGACTAATTGCAACTGCAATATTACTTGTTGTAGTGTACATTTGTTGTAAAAAAAGATATTGTGAATGAAATGTTTTTACTAGTATTTTTTACTGGTAAATATTTTTAATTTTGTTGAAAATTTTACAGAAAAGTGTTACAGCAGTTGTGAATCACGTTAGTGCCAAATCCAAACAAACTTATTCGGTTGTGAAGCCCTCAAATAACTCTTGAGCTTTGAAACTTCACACACACACACACCAGTGCCAACATAACATAAGTAATATAGTGAATGTGTTGTCATTTCATTTTACAGCACTTTACTTATATTGTTAACTCCGGTACTCTTAGGAGTGTGTTTCCTGACAGCTGGAAAGGGGCAATAGTTGTTCTTTTGTCAAAAAATGACAATCCAACTGAACTTAGCGAGCTCAAACCTATAAGTTTACTTTCTGGTTTACTTTCTGTGCTATTAAACATATCGGAAAAAGTGATGGATTTTCAAATAAGAAAGCATCTTATCGCAGTGTCGGTCAGGTTTTCTTTCTTGGTCCATTTTAAAATTAAAAGTAAGGCGATGTTAACATTATAAGTTCACAATTAAAATGTATGTGGATAATAACGTAAATTGCAACAAATTGTTTGAAAACACGTCATTCAAAGAAAATATGTTACAATATTTTCAAAATTATTCTTACCTGCAACAACTTTTGCGTTTCACGTCGCTAAGCTATAGTACTGATTATTTGATAATCCAAGTAATACATACGATATGCAATTTCACGCTGAATTTAGAAGTGCAATCATATATAGGGTGTTCCACTGCAAATAACAAAGTTCGTGGTAATTTGGGATTAGTCGGAAGTGTATAAAATATTTTAGAAAAAAAGTGTCTACCCAGTTGTTACAAACCCCAAACTTTTATGGCTTAGGAGTTTCTTCATGCTGGAAAACTTCTAACTAGTTTCTTAGTGAACTCTGTATTAATATTATACACGAATAGCGAATAGTTTAACTTATCTACGCATCCGATTTTTGAATTTAGTACACGTTTTAACAATTCTTTGTGCTCTAATGTGATGTCACGTTACAAGAGAGCATCTGTCGAGCCTCACTAAAACGGGATACACAAACGAGAAGAGAAATGTAAAGGATGAAAGGCATAAAGGAAATTTATTCCAATTTAAATTGAATTACCTTTGCCAGCACACACAAAAGAAGGGAACGTCATTAGATCGTTATCCCAGGATGTGGCATGGCAAAAAAAAAACATGTTACCTCTACCGTAAAACAATATATATTCTACATGAGCCAAACCGAATTTCTATTTACACTCACACATATCAAATAAACACAAAGAAATACTTTGCGATAATCTTAAAAATTTGCAATGATTTAGGCATTATTTTAAGCTAAAGCTTGAATAGCCTGGTTTAATTCGTTGTGACAGCGTTGTATACTACGAAATTTTATTTTAATTTGACCATGAAATCAAATTTCGTTACCAAACTTTCTACCTCGTTCTGGGTCCGTTACTACCGACGTAACTGCCGGTAACCACGTTTTTAGTTATCGCATCCAATGTTGTGAAACACGAAACGCATGTATAAATTTGCAAATTCACATCTGCCGTTTTGATATTCTCGACGTGCGGCATCCATTTTAATAACTGTTATCACTGGTGATACGATCCCATAGCGTGCATGCTTCGATTCTCACTCGGCTCGCGTTTGAAACGGTGTGCAATTTATTTTAATTGTACAGCCGTGAATTATCGGAAACCTGTGAGTTTAAAATTGTTATTGTCGATTACTGTTTATTGTATATATTTTATATTTTTGACGTTTTTATATTTGAATACAGTGACCGGCAGAAAGTGCGCAGCATATGAAAAAAAATTTTGTCTGAATTTAGTAAATCTTTCTTCTTAGAAATTACCTCTGCATGTCTTGAAACTAAAATAACACTCATCGAATCTACCGAAAATTGTATACGAGGGCAGATCAAAAATATGAAACTACGTTAGAGTAAAGTATCTTAGTTTTTGAGTTTAGAAGATTCTTTTATTAATAAATGTTCTTACAAATTCTGAACCATATCCCAATATCAAATTTCGTTTAATTTTAGCAAAAAATGAGATTTTATCGTTTACCCTGAATACAAAATTGATCGAGATGATACAACTGGCATATTCTATTCTGTGTATACTTTTTGAGAGAAAATCATGTATGCTATATTAAAAATACTATCGCCTTGAAAAAGAAAATTTCAAAATGGGAATTATTTTTGCTGCACAATATGTTGCGCAATTAGTTTAACTTCGTCTTTCTTTTTATGTAGCTCTTAATGTTGATCTCCACAGGCAAAAGATAAAATAAAACACAATGCATTTGCAACAGATGTTAATCAACGTAAAGAATAAACAATGAACTTCTACATGCCGTCTTCCGTATGGTAAACATTTTATCGTTCTAGTATTAAGTTCTCTTAGCAATATTCCGCAAAAAAGAAACAGGATTGATTTCCGCGGTTCTATGTCTAATTACATTTTTTAAGTGGTCAATATTTCTAAATGGTCGAAATTTGTAAACGTTGTTTTTTTATGTAGCCCCAAAAAGAAATCCATTGGGGATAGGACTGGCGACCTTGGAGGGCCGAAATTTGAAAAACTTTGAAGAGGAAAAGAAAGAAGCATTTCGTAGTTTGTAATTATTTTATTTTATTTCGAAACAAAACAAGCTGTGCAGCAAAAATAATTACCATTTTGAAGTTTTCCTTTCAAGACTAGAAACATTTTTAAACTAATTAATTTGCCATAGTTATGCATGATTTTCTCTCATAAATTATGCACAGAATAAGACATGAATACTGTATGACCTCAATCACTTTTGTATATGGTAAGGTACTTCCAAAAAAGCGATTAGATCTACTTTTTTGCTAAAATTAAGCGAAACTTCGTATTTGGATATAGCGTTAGATTAAAAACAACATTTATTCTTATATATCAGTTTGACACATTTCTAAGCCTTTTTCCTTTTTTTAACTTCTTGGTAAAGATGCTTATCTAAAATACTAGACAGTAGACAACAATTAAACAAACGCAAAGAGGTTTTGGAAGCAAATAAGGCTTCATACCAAATTAGTCAACCAGGCTACATTGACAATAAGGGTTTAAAATTGGATCGGATACATACCGATGTACCAAAAGCGTTCGGAAATCGGTTAGGTTATGTAATTACTGAAAAAAAGATGTATTTAAAACGTTCGAAAATACATGTACCAGTTCCATCTACCATCTGAACCAGCTGATTACCGATAGGGACTCGGTAGATACCTTACGATCCAATTTTCGTAAACCCCAAATATCAAGTATCAAATATAAAGAAATTATAAATAATTGTGGCAGGTTATCTCACAGTTATGATGGTTCAAACGTCAGTTTTCTGTACGCGACTTTAGCGCCAAAGGTAAAGTCCACTCGAACTAACAAAGTGGCGTGACGGATATGACTAAAGTTTTGCTATATAACCTTAATAGTCCATATACTCGGTCGACAAATTTAGTTATTTTTCTATAGATAATTTCCTTATTTATTTTAAATTATAATTATGTACTTACATCACTGTATATATTGAAGACCAAACGTAATATAACTCAATAAGCAATTACGCGGTATTCTTCTCTCCGGATAGGCGATTTTTTTTTTATTCCACTAAGGGAGCAGCGCTCGTCCATCACATGCGGCTCGTTCATAACCTATTAACTCGTATTTTCTCACTGGAAACCAATCCGAAGCGGTCCGTCGGCTTGTTCATGCCCGGCTGCTACAAGGTAGTTCATCATGTAGCAGACACATGTTGGAATAAATCAAAACTTTGCCGGCAAAAGGAAAGAGAAAATATTAACGTCAGAGGCGTTGGGATTTATACGTTTCTGTAAATATTTGAAGATTTCTCAGTAGGAGATTTGTGATATCTACACGAAGTACAAGTCGTGTAGGTAGGTAGGTTTTTAGGTAAAACAGAATTAAAAAAAAATGGTATTTTTTTTATTCTAAATAGATATAACTGAGTAGCTTGTCTTGGGTCCGAATTGAAACTGGTATTGGCAGGTCGAAAAATAAGGGTTTCCATAATTTCTGCTAAATTAGAAGTGTCAGAGAAGCAACAATTTTAAAATTGTTGCAAGAAAATGTAGAAAAGGAAGAAATACTGCCACCTTGTTAAGCAATGTTTCATCTCAATCTTTTAAAGTAGCTCTACTTTAAAGGTAAGGAAAAAGATAAACCCAAGGTAGAAGACTTAAACCAAACTAAGGGTGGCAAGAAGAGCATTCTAATTTTGTTTTAGAATCTTACTTAGGTCTTTTTTTTTATTCTCGATGCTCCTCTTACTGTCCTTAGTAGTTTGTCTTAAGTCTCCCACTTGGATTTATCTTTTTTTTTTTTGCTTTTAGAGTCTGGTTTCTGTCTTTCGCTTGATTGAGATATCTGTAACTCGAAGTAGAGGCCCGCAAACCTCGAAGATGAACGTTTGAGCGAGGCAGCTCAGCGTGAGGATTATAGATGACGGTAATAGACAATCGTCCTTTGAAAGAAACAATGAATCAAAGATGATCTGATTCAAAAACGACCCATGATTGCAATACCCGATTGCTCCGATTGAGAACGCATCAATTTCGTGCAATTCGCGAAGAAAATCTTCCCTGAAGAGTATTATAAATGACTTCCACAAACACAAGATCAACCCAAAGATATCCATAACGTTTCTTTTAAAGGGCACGAATGTAACTACTGTTGAATCGATTGACCTTCGAAAGAGGCTAAGGGTACCAGCTTTAAATCCAAATCAGCAGGGACCACTAAGGGCAAGGTAAAAAGTCTGGAGTATCGGATGGAAAATGGTTTATAGTAGAACCTCGGAAGTATCCAGAAATACTTAAAAAAAATACTGTCGTTAATCAACTTTGGTCTAAGACAAAATAGGCCATGGGACAAAGACATGTCGAACGATCGAATTGGCACATTTAACTTGATGTCATGACTTAAGATGGACCAAGTACTGACTAGGGTGTTAATATTTCCATTAGAACTAAACTAACTTCAGTCCAAAGGCCAAGGCAGTGGGAGAATTAAACACAAAAGGCTAAGGGACTGCAGTGTTTCTAGAGTCCTATGTCAGATGCCTACTATCAAGCAACAAAAAAAGACACTGGACAAAAATGGGTGGGAAAGAAATTTGTGAGGAAAACATGCTGTCAATCACTGATGAAAAAGATCTTCAAAAATTGTAATTAGTAGTGAGACAAGAACGAAAGAAAGCGTTTTATATTAGCAAAACTGGTGACTAGAATATTTTGCGCTGTCTAAGGGATATAAGTGTTTGAATGGATGGACAAACATTTTATAGATCTGTAAGGAACAAACGAAAAAATGGTATTTGTTATTCAATAGTAAAGACCTCAGAGTTGTGAGCAGAATGATACGATCTAATTTATTTGTTCTATACTACCTTGGTGTTTGGGGCAACTGAAGCTTTAAAAACCATGTATATTAAACTCCAAGAAAGTTCAACAAGTGTCAAAATATTGAAGAATGATACCAAACGAGTTAAAGAAGCCTTTTTTTTAGCTAATTAAGCTTTCGAAATATTTTATTTCTTCATTAGTAGTTACTACTACAATTACTATACACAGAAGACGTAAACATATTAATATATTAAAAGAAAACGTTAGGTTACTTACAAGTAGCGTAATTGGGATGGCAAATTTAAACATACTGATTACAGTAAAAAATATAAAACACAAACATGGTTAAATAATTAATTAAATCTGCAACAATCAATTAAACAATTATTCGAATTTAAGTAAAATTTGAATATTTTGTTTATTTCATTGTTTAGCAATTATAGAAGTACCAGTAGAAGTACAAAATGACCGCTACAAAAGAAAAAGGAGGAAGAATACATAAAGAGAGGTATGTTCAAGCTAGGTAATTTTGCGGAAATTAGTTTAATTAGATTTATGAATGTTTAATCCGGGTCTTTTATATATACAGGAAAAACAAAACAGTGTTAAACCGCATTCTCGTATCCCAAACGCAGGTGTATGTAGTCTCCATGATAAACGAGCTCATATAATCAGCATGACATTTGTAGCCATTTCTAATAGCTTGTATGTAAATACATGGTTCTTGATGTCATATACGTACATATGTACACTGTCCAACACAATTAATGTCGTCTTCTACAGCGAATTTTTGTATTTTCCTATCTGAATTTTTTAATTGTCAAGTGTTTAGCCTCCTACCTGGCATAAGCTGATGGCAGACAAGCACGTGTCTGTTCAAATGAAGAATAGTTTTGATAGCTACTGCACTATAGATTACGACATTAATTTTGTCGGGCAGTGTACATAGAATTCAAGTTTCAAAATCGTCGTTGAATACGATTAATTCATGTGACAGGGACCACGAATGCCCCATTGTGTTAGAATAAAGTTGGTATTCTTAGAATCCTTGTGTGTATTTTGTATCATTAATAAATCTTGCAATTTATTCTTAGGTAAGAAATAAGTAGTGCACAACCACTCCTGAGCATTACAACAAATTAGTTAAACAATTTATTTAACCTTATAAATGATCTTATGGGCTGGATACTGACGACATTATTCTCTTCTTGAGAAATGTTTTTTTTTTCTTCTTTTTTTGTTGAAGTTGAATATTTATTTGCGAAAATTTGAACGTACGATGCCCGCATTTAAAAAGCGTATCGATTTCTACCCCCAAAATATAGATAGTCTATTCAACGCCGCATATATTTGCAGAGCTATTTCATGGAAGAGACTCTTATCTATCATTACTACAATATTATACTTACTTCCCACAAATTATTTCAATTTATCCTGCATAATATGTATGTCAGTGTATTAAATAATAACGTTTATTCAGTTTTGACAGTTTAAAGTACTTTCACAAGCAGTTTATTATTCACGAATGCGAAATGAAATGTTGCGAATTTAATTGCCCAGAAAATTAAAATTTAATGAGTTTCGCATGAGGGTTTAGATTTTGCGGCTAGCATTTTATTGGCAACTACCACAGGTTCGGGTTAGTATAGTAGTTACGATAATATGTACATATGTTTCAACATCTTTTCGTTATAAATGTACGTTTAATTTATTTTACTCATGATTATTGTTATGAGTATAAAGGACTAACTACAACTAAGTAATTTGAACAGTAAGATTATCTGTATATATAATAAAAGTGTGCTAACAGATTATGGTTTGAGTAGTGGTCATAAGTTTAGCTTCCAGAATGTCTCGATCATATAAAAAAAAGATGAATACAAAAAAATGTTTATTTTTCGAAATAACTGTTAATTTCAGAACGAACATTAATAATTTAAGTTCCATTTATTCTCTCCTTCTTACTATGAATAATAATAAATTAAACATTAAAGAAAGCAGCAACCACGATCAGAACTGAATTTCCTTGTTATCCTTGTACATCTGAAGTTGTTCACTTTAGTTTAGTCCATCATTTTACTTTTGTTTTCGTAGTATTGTGTACATTAATACTGTCATATGTTGTTTCACCGCTCATAATTGTTTAATTCATTGTTTTGATCGCAAGAGATATGACTTAGCTGTGCCTCTACTCTGGTGCTATCATTATGAGCTAACTTATATTTGGCAAAAGGGTTCAAGCACTTATCATAAATGACACTCCACCTTCGAGTATGACGGCAAACTCAAAATATTGTAATCTCTAAAAATCTTTCGGAAGTCCCTTAGTTTTAGTTTAAATGCGGCCTGGACATAAATCTTTTTGATGGAAAGGTACTAATTATAGCTACCGCTTATCTCCACAACACCATATCACAAGCTTGAGTGTATGCTGACACAGTACAAGACCTACGTTGCATCCCAGATTGGAAGATATCGTTTTCAGAGCAACCCTAAGATAGTACACGGTTCATCCTTAATCCAACAAAGATTTTATTCTGTATAAAAAGTAAGTCATTCGCCATGATAATAGATATTGACATCACAATTTCGGCTAAAAATGATAAGTTGCGCTTCGAAGATATACTTAAGTTCTGTGCCTTGATGCAAGAAGGGTCACTGTCAAAGTCACTGGTTTTGAGATAATTGGCTGGCAAAGAATTTATTCAAATTTGTAGCAACATAAGACATAGAACCCAAAACCACAAAAACATTAGATTTGCGCTTCTTGCTCCAAGCAACAGAGTTATTCCGTACTTACCATTCATTCAAATTTATTGAACATTATTAAGAACTAGTATTACTAGAGTTGTATCTACTGAGGGACGGACCTGGACAACTACTGCCGAATCAACTGCAAAGAAAACAGTCTCTGAGTGTGCGCCACAGGGATTGTGTAGGTTATTTAACAAAGTGTATCACATTTCTTACCTTTTTTCTTGTTGTGGAAGCTGTTTGCCATCAAATCTTCGGTAATGACGTGGCTTTTCGTATTTAGTTTCCCATTGCTTTTACCCATTAAATTCCAGCCATTCCGAGATCTTAGTACCCTGCACATACTGTACAAGTCTATGTTAGTAATCCTCTGGGTTTATTTTGACTTGACAGAAATTGCCTACTTCTTTTGAGTCCAGAGCCTCGCATTCACTCTATGCGTTCTCATCTCATTACACAATCTGCAGTTGGTATCCTTAGCGTTGTTCCAAATTTTCTGTACATGTTCCGTCAGTGTACAGTGTATCAACTGAGCTGCAATAGCTATTCAGCCTGGGGGTCTCTTAATAAAGGTCTCACTTCCTTCTGTCTCGTTTTGACCCAACTCCTTATCGGCTCACGTGCTGTGGTTTTAGACACTCCTGGAACAAGTTATGGGCGTATATGTATATGATTCCTTCTTAGCGTGAGTAATGCTTTGTATAGACAATCAAACGAAGCATGTCACAATGTGGATACGAAAAATATGTACCTACTGTTTGAAGCAATTGTATGCCCCACGTTTTACCCTAGTAAAACATTATCTTTAATGAACATATGCATAGTATATCACACTTCATAAAACGGTACTTGAATAAAGTTGCTATACATTTCACACAAAGGCTGCTTTAGCACGTCCTTTAGCGTTTATATTTTATGTACATATATATAGAGTTATTTCACAGTGCCTCTTCATTGTAAATTATGGACATAATGCAGGCGTCGACCGCCTCGATGCTATACAGTATCGATGCTCGAGCACAAAGAGGACGCGTTGACGTAATGCAATATCGCTGCGTGCGGTAGTGACACAAACGCGAACACGGTCAATCGGTATCTTTCAGCGCAACGTAAAAAAAAAATGCCGGCTTTGCTAAAAGCAGTTCTCCATAGTCGATCGACATCCAATGCGCTCACAAAGCGTGTCAACTGTACAAAGCTGACGTTGGTTTATACTGACGTTAAATGCAAATAACATTAAATCGTTCTTTTTTTATTCACACAAATCGTCGTAGGATTAAAGCAACTAGATGAAGTATTTAGTACGGTCATATTTATGTTATAAACATAGGAATATAGTCGAGAAGTTAATTACTTCTGGAGGTACTTTTTCGACTACCATGACTTGCTAAGCTACTAAGAGCTGAAGATCTATGTAGGAGAGATGACATTCATTTAACCCAATAAATCTATGGACACCTAATGGTAAAGAGGATTATTGATGTAATTAAAGCCTCTTCTCTTGTGTTTCATTTCGTACGTATCTAATTCGCACAGTGGCAAGTTACATTTCCTACTTTCTGTTTTAATCTTATGTCTAGTATCATTTACACATTGTACCATCCTCGATTACTTATCCATCTTATAGCGATAACGTAGGTCTTTTAGAGCTTACTGAGGTCACATTCAATTTTCTGAATGCCCAGTCTTTCACCATAATTGGGTTTATATCTCCGGCCACCTAAAAAGTCCGTCAATACTTTAGGGAAATAAAATATCTATCCGCATTCTACTCTTCAAAAACACCTTTCGAAATTCCATGGAAATTCTCAAAAAGGTAATTTGGTAAACATTATATCGTAAATTTTTACTGAGGTAAAATGGTGAAATTTCTCACATAGTGTTTATATTAAACTTTATTTAGATTCCAGATAACAACCATAGAAGAGTAACTTTATAAACCACTTCTTTTTCTCTTGCAATCAGAACTGAATCCACGAAGCACATAGCACATTGGCGCTCTAGGCGGCTTGAACTATCGAGCCTGGCACAATAGGTAAATGATGCCCGACATAGTGTCAAAATCAAAAATCTCGAACTATTAATAAAAAATGTAATTTCACTGAGGAAGCTAGACGCGTACATAGAATAGTTTGTTTCGCAGTGAGTGCAGTGTTTAATGGAATATTGATCAGAGTATTATAAAAGTGGAATTTTCAGAAATTGTAGTGGAAATTCTCACTGTATGTTAATAAGTCTGTTTTTACAAAATAAGGGGAAATGGTGTCTAAATGCTCCCTAAGTAACTAAACTAAATTTATAATAAATCTGTATTTGAAAATAATGGTCAAGTAGAATGGGCCGTTAACGCTAAATGACTCCACAAAAGTAACCAATAAACCTTGGTCAGCCAAGCGTGAACGAGCTACAGCGAGTTAGAGTTTCATCTTATATTTGTGTTAATATTGAACATTTCTTAATGATACTTTTGCAGGCAGATGAACAGTACTATGAGCAATATTATGTGGAATCATTTGAAAGTATTCTTGCAGTTCCTACTACAAACTCAGCGAGTATACTTGAGTAGTGCTGTTATCCGGATCAGGATAACTTTGGATCCGGATAATTTACTATCCGGATATACGAATCTCAATGTTATCCGGATTCAGTATTCGAAACCTTAGATCCGCATCTGCTTTCCGTAACCTCGAAACCGGACCTACTATCCGGACCTCAGATCCGGATCTGAGATCCGAAACGTCGGAATCGAATCCGCTATCCGAAACCTCAGATTCGGATCTGCTATTCGAAACCTTGTATCTGGTGCAATAATGACTAAGATTTATTGAATATTTATGTAATGTAAAGTCAATGTGTAAATATGTAGTACATATACAAATATTGAGTTGGTGGATAATTTATCTTTTTCAGATCCTAATCCGAGAACCGGATAGTGGATCCGGATTCGAAAACCGGGGAGTAGATCCGGATCTGAGAACCGGATAGTTGATCCGGATCCGAGAACCTGATAGTAGATTCAGATAGTGGATCCAGATCTCAGGATCCGGATAATTTCAGATCCGGATATCCGTTCCAATTTTATCAGATATTTACAGCACTACACTTGAGGTTGATACATCCATAGCACAACTATAAATTCATTTGTAATAAATATTAAGAAAAAAGTATTGAATTGATAATGTGTAGTACTAACAAGGGAACACCGGCGGGTGTCCCCCTCCGATTTCGATGAAACTTAACAGATCGAAAGAGTACCTTAAAATAAGAGACACGTATTCTTTTTTATCGGCGTGTCCGCACGATTTTGGGGTACAGCCTCCTCCAAAGTTTGGACGATTTTTCAATTTTTGCAAATATTTCCTAAATTATAACAGATATTAAATTTTCTTCTTAACATAATTTGCAGCATATTACATGGCCCTAAGGGTAGCGTCGTCCGTATTCGCAAAAAGTTAACAACGGGGAAGGGGTACCCTGCACTCCCCATTTTTTTTACATCTTTTCTTTTTCTTATTCATCAAAAGAAGGCCGATTTTACATAGAATACGATGATGTATAACAAGTTTAGAAAATTAATAATTGTAAAAATAGAAAAATAATAATAAAGCTTCAAAATTAATAAATAAATATTGTCTATTGATATAAATTAAATGAACTATAACAGAAATAAGTTTTTATCCTTAACATAATACATGGTCTCAAGGTAGATATCTTCATAAAAAGCTAATAACCAGGGACGGGGTACCACATACCCCCGCATTTTTTTAACAATAAGTTTATTCATTATTCATCAAAAAAGGATCGCTTTTACATAGAAAACAATGGTAATAAATTTGGAGGATTAATAATAAAAATAATTGTAATAATAATAATATAGTACATTAACAACAATTATTTGTTATCGTTACTCTGCTGCTCTCCTTACTTAAATATTTCTTAATTTAGAATTGTATCTACTCGACAAGCTATGGTCAAACCTTTCTATGCCTACTAACTTATACTACATACTATACGAAACTTTTATCGGTGGTAGCAATATAAATCGTTTTATCAACTGCAGTTAGTGACTGCGTTTTATATATTTCCTTAATAAAATGTTATTCATTCTTAGAATACCATAATCCTTTAGTGCGTATATATGCACAAATTTGCTACACAGGACGAAGGATTAAATAATACATACATATATATTTTTGAATTTATTTCAAGTTTTTCGTGCAATGTAGGTGTACAATGTAAGTATTCAATGGAGCACAAATATAACTAATGTGTTTGTAACGATTATAACATTTCGGAAACAATAGAACAGAATTAGAAAAACATTATAATGCTTATAATTGTTTAAATACATGACATACTGTAATGCGATTATTGGTATATATGAGAGACCATGTATTATGCTGGAAATTATGTTAAGGATAAAAACTTATTTCTGTTATAGTTCATTTGATTTATATCAATAGACAAGTTTATTAATTTTGAAGCTTTATTATTATTTTTCTATTTTTACAACTTACAACAATTTCTAAACTTGTTATATAATAAGAAAACGAAAAAATGTAAAAAAAATGGGGGGTACGGGGTACCCCGTCCCCCGTTATTAACTTTTTGCGAATACGGACGACGCCACCCTTAGGGCCATCCAATATGCTGCAAATTATGTTAAGAAGAAAATTTAATATCTGTTATAATATAGGAAATATTTGCAAAAATTGAAAAATCGTCCAAACTTTGGAGGGTGTTGTACCCCAAAATCGTGCGGATACGCCGATAAAAAAAATACGTGTCTCTTATTTTAAGGTACTCTTTCGATCTGTTAAGTTTCATCGAAATCGGAGGGGGACACCCACCGGTGTTCCCTTGTAAGAGTAATCTCCAATATAATTTCTTTTTATTATTAAATTCGGTTACGGACAAGGTAGTAAGGCAGTAAGTTCATCGTGATTACGTATTGATTGAATAGCGGGATTTATAGATATATATGTTTCTAATATCTAATGAAACAAGTTGGTAAAAATTGCTGTTGTCGGTGAGATCCAGAAATTTTGTAAATGGGAATAATGTTTTTAATATTTTTGTGCTATTAGGTATTATGTTTACCAAGAATTTGAAATGAATTGGGCTCTGTATGCAGTGTGTGTATGTAGTGTCGGCAATCCTTAGATTTTGGGATATAAAGAAGTGATTGATTTTTAGTGCATTTAGTTAGAAATTTTAACAATATCCACGGCGATGATTTTCTTTTTTTTTCTGCTGCTAATAGCAATAAATTTACTCAGGATACTTAAGCAGATATATTCAGTGACATTAGAAATCTTACATCCAGAAGGAATAATTTGTTCATGATTACATAACATGCTTTTTTGGCACAAGAATGACCATATTTGCAGCAAGCTATTACTTACAGTAAGCTCTTCTGATGAGATGTGAGACATGTTCTTTAAACCGCAATTTATAATCAAAATACAGATCGATTCTACGGGTGCATTCAGAGTTAGTTAATATTTTGTCGGAAATCGTAGGCTTAATTTTGTCTATAATCGCTAACCTTTGTTTAGCATGACCAAAAACCGTGACTGTAGATTTACTAGGGTTAATTAGAAGAGAATGGCGCAAAGATTCTAAAACTATGGACGAAAGATCGGCGTTAATATTAGAAACAGCTTCCTCAATACTACTAGATGCGAAAGAATAGATCAACTGGTGTCATCAACATGCATGTGATATTTACAAAACCTAAGACATTTAATAATATTAGAACCATAAATAGTGTACAGAACTGGTCCAAGTATGCTTCCTTGTGGAACACCGGACTTTATAACGAAAGGCACTGATAACGATCCCTCATAAGCCACTTGTTGGGTGCGGTTACTCAAATAAGAACGAAAAAAGTTGATAGTATTTTCTGAAAACCCAGTGTAGCGTAAGATAGAGAGGAGCAGAGCATGATTAAGTGTGTCAGAAGCTTTTGAATAATCAAGAAGAATCAGTATAGTAATTAAATTGTTATCAGTAGCAACAAATATCTCGTGCAGTGGCACAACTATATCCAGAACGAGATTGTTAAAACTAGTAGGTTTATTGGCCATTGGAATTGGTGTGATAATACTATTCTTCCAACCGTCAGGAAATACATCCTCCAGTAGACATGTATTTACAAGTTATGTTGTGTGATAACAGGCAGCACAAACGGACAACAAAGTTATCATTTTAAGAGAAATTTTGTCAGCTCCGAGAGCAGTAGACTTCAATGATAGAAGCATGGCCTGAATTTCCGCAACTATTGTTAATTCAAAAGAAAAACGCTATTATCATAGAGAGAAGACTGGCCACAAACAACTATAAAAAATGATACAAAATGTTATTTTTGCAGTCATTCGAAACTAATATAATTAATATTCTACTATTCGCAAACTATTTACGTGATCACTTTAAAACTTTCCTGCTCTTCTCAGCCCCTATGGCTTATAAGTAATAAGATTGGGATTTATGTCTCATTTAATTCTAAGTACGAATACTCCAGCAACGGAGGCAGTCAGTCGGCGGTAGTAACAACGTAACTCGAGAAAACGGCACGGAACGACGAAGAAATTCCAGATTAAGGCGGAAAAAGGCACAATGAAACCATAACACGATTCCCAGTTTGAGTAAACTAATTTAAAGTTTTCCAGCGATGAAATTCACCAACGCGTATTGCTACCTAAGAACCCAGCTCGATTCTGGAGACGGAGGGATTGATAGATGCTTTGGATTACTACCAGGGAAAAATTTTCAATCGAATTTTGTCGTTACCTCACTTTCCCCTTTTTCAGTTGATTACTTATTGAAATTAGGACTGCCAGGGGGTGATTTAACGTCTTTACACAAGCAGGAACTACTCAAGTGATTAGTCTTTTTTTTTCTGTTCCCTCCAAATCCTGACTTATCGTACAGCAGGGCTATTTTTAAATCCGTTGTATTTTTGCGCTGAATGCGCTAGACTTACTTGCGTAGGCGCGGGAATAATTCTAACTCCACTAACTCTATTCCGAAAGCAGAAGATGTACTGCTCATTCTGTCTAGCCTCAAATGGATCTTACGGCCGGGTTTTTAGAGTTCTTGGCGTAATAGGAGTCATCAATTTGGATTACCTACTTTAACAGCCGCACAATCTCCGTGCAATAACAGAACTCGCCTAAAAATAATAAAATTAAGTACTTTATTTTCTCCTTGGGCGGGTTTCCAACCGGAGAATTAAAAGGCTAATCGTGAGATGTATGGCAAGCTAATGAAGTGCTTTTGCTTGAGTGTGTGGAGTCTGCTAATTACAATCGTCCAAATATCAGAAAAAAAGAACATTAACATCTACGTTCTGTTACTGGAAATTCTTTCTCTTTATCCTAATAAATTTTAATTATTGTTGTAGAACATTCTAATTGAAACAATGAATGTAATTCATTGATGCAATAATCGCATTTCATTCACTCAATTCGCTGTTGAGTAAGCGTTGCAGCTTTGTTTAATTGGATTGCAGTAAAAATAATATTAAAAGCCCTCATTTAGTCAGCGACTGCGGCGCAAGTCGGTGATTTAATCACTACTGTACTCCTTTCATTAAGGTATGTTATCTGTCGGTTCTTGCAATAAATTGCAAACCATTGAACTAATGAAGAAGGTATAATTTAATACTTGATTGCGTTCATATCGGGAATAATTTTACAAAATTATACGTAAAAATAATATTATATATTCGTTCATATTCATATGATTAACAAACTCATTTATTGAAGCTATGAATATATAGTTACCATAACAAATATTATCCATAGGCTAATGTGCTACAATGAAAACTAATTTATTTCATTAACGAATCTTGTTATTAGTTGACCAAAGGTTGTAAAGAATATTTTATCATAACAATAACGCATTTCGTTCTGTCGATAAAAATTCACTCAACGAATGTAGATTATTATTGATACCACGTCCAGTATTTTTCTCAGCTTAAATTCGTCGAATCAATGGAAAAGATTTTATTAAATGACGAAGAAATTTATTGGGTAACATATCATTCATCGTATTAAAACCAAAATCATTGAAAATAAAATTTGATTGGCTCAATAAACTGAATGACTGAATTACCGCGAGTTATCAATTTTATATACGGGTTCCAGTAGAAGAATGAAGAAAGGTATCAACGCAATGAATATTATTTTTTGCGCTTCCGTCTAGAAATACTCATTTTACAATACTTCAAAGCGGTTTATGGCAGGCAAAAGTGCCACTAAAGCTTGGCCACACTAGATTCTACATGACAGACGTGTAATAAATTGTCATTAAGCTACTGTTCAACCAAGCTAAGATGAACTGATGTCTTCATTACACTTATTATTGATAAATAGATATTAAACTAGAAAGAAAATTATAGAGAAACATTTATTCTCGGAAACGTCAAAATACTAAGGTATGTAACATGTGTGCCAACTTGTACTGTCAATTCCCTAGTGTCAAAATTTCTTTTCTATTTTCAATTCAAAATTAAGATTTGTCGGCCCAAAAAACATTGTGTATCACACGGCAAAGAGTTTTTCCTTTGCGAATATTGAGTATGAGTACTATATAAACCGTACTCATACTCGCAAAACTTTAGTTTCTGGCCTAGTGATGCAAATAACTGTGTTGATATGCCAATCCCTAGTGGTTAATTTAATGTGTGTTATTCATAATTCTAATAAATTTTTGTTATTGTAATTAATTGTGACTTGTAATTAAAATAATGAACTTAATTCAGTGATGCAATAAACGCATTTTATTCACTCAATTCACTGTTGAGTAAGCCTTTAGAGCTTGATTTAGCACTCCTTTTAGATTGCAGTAAAAGTAATGTTAAAACTAACAGGATTAATATCGAGCATTGGCGATTACTAAAAAGCATCAAAAGAAAAATGCCTAAACAATTAACAGTAAAAGTGCCACCATGTCAGTGGTTCATGGTCATTTGTAGTGAAACCCCGCACAAGTAAACTACAAAGCATCATAAGCGTTTCTCCGAGTGCAAGTTTACTCTCATCGGTATAGCTTATCCTCGATCACCCAGTAGGATAACATGAGTTTAAATGTGTACCCTCTAGCGGCAACAAGCCAAACTTCCACTCAGTCAGTGACAGCGGCGTAAAGTAATAATGTAATCAGTGACTGCTGTACACTTTTTATCGAGGTATGTTCTTGCAATAAATTGCAAACCATTAAAATAACAAAGAGGATATCATTTAATACTTCAGCGCATTCATATTCATATTATTGACAAAATCATTTATTAGGTATGAAAATATAGTTACCATAACAACTATCACCCACGAAATAATATAAAATGATTTTGTTTATTACTCATGTTATTTTTATCGTTTTCAGCATTTGTGGATTTTGTGTAATTTTGCTTATGTATATACCCACAAGAAGTAAAAGAGAACTTCTGGTGTATTTCAACTTCAACAACTTCTCCTTACTCCTTAATTAACGGTTCCTTTTCGACACAATATTACGTGTTCTTAATTTTTAACCCCCCATACAAGTTATATAACATTTTGATTATCACGAAAGATTTTTCAAAGTAGTTAATATATGGTATAAAGACTTTTTTCTATAAAATTAAAATAAAAATAAATCGCTTTTTCTAATGCACTCGTAATTATTTATTATCTACGTTTGGAATTTCAGTTTCGTCATTTACAATATACATTTCTAAATACGGAACAATTATCATTGTGGAATAGGCGATTTCATCTTATCTGCTCTTTTCTATAAAGTAACACTCCTCGTAAATTTAATTCATGCGTATTATAATGGAAATAGTCAGAATTGGTTATCTAATTAACACAAATACCAACGTTTCATATGACAACGGTCACAGATATAAATAGAACGCTAGACATTTCTGGAGATTAACCAAGTATGTGATTCTTTAAAGCTTCCTTAAGTGTATTTAACCATAAAGCTCGAACCTTGCAATTAGGTAAGAATAATCACTTCTGAATCCAAGATTACTCATCGCACTAAATAACTTGAATTCTTTATTACGCAATCGTTGTTGTCCTCACTTTATTTTATGCTTGGTATTGCGCTTAATCAAAGCGGAGATATTTGTTTTGTTTTATGTCTATTTTCTATTCATAGCGTAATCCGAGTTTATGATCAATTTATTACTTTATTTATTCTGATTAAATCTATCCGTCCCAATTTGATTGCTTCATATTGGGAATATGAATTGGGTTATTAATCTTTCATTGTTATAATTTGATGAATCATCGAAGATTGTTTTGCGTCATACTTTAATGTATTTAGGAAATACCGCGTAACCATAGAAGATAGTATAATTTAGGTTTTGCAAACATATTGAGTAAAACACGACAAAAGCTTGAGGAACAAAGTTATTGGGCAATATCGATAATCATAAAATATAATTGACTTTGAGTAGGGTTCTATTACACTTTGGCCATATAAAGTATAAATATTATACCATTACTACAAGTGACCAAACGTATGATACTTTTCATCTACATAGTGCACATTTGTGTTACTTGGGAGAAGCATGATGTGATCTTAAATACCTGTAATAATACAATAACTAATTGCGAATTTAGTGTATCAGAATTGCATTAGAAAATATTTAATAAAAATTAATCTAATTGGGACAATTATAAATAGAGATTTAAAGATGACTGCGACCATAACGCCACTTAATTTAAATTTTCAAGGGCATCCAGCCATGCTCAAATGTATTATGCGATATATATTTTCAAAAATGAGCAAAAAGAAACTTCTTAACTTCAATACATTCAAAGTAGTATTTTATAGTTCACTTAAGGTAACAGACAAGGTGCTACATGAGACAAGAGGCCACTTACAGTCATGCTTCAAATTTTCCACTTAAAAAATCAAAATGCATACAAACCATTAATTAAAAAAAAAGGTTCAAAGAACGATTTATAAATAAAGTTGTTAAATATCCGTAACCAAATAATACTTTTTTTTTATTTAAACCTAAAATCAATAAACGCAAAAACGAAATTATTAAACATTATAAATAATCATGAACAATCTTGAAATATTTATTTATTTATTTGTTTATTTATTACTTTAAATTATTAATACGAAATAGATCTGCGAATAGAAATTTTATATTCATTTTCTTTTTAATTTTTTCTTTAAATTACCTTAATTTGGGCCAAGAAAAGGTGTTTTTCTCTTCACTTAGCGAAATTGAATAATGATACCTAATATCAAATAAGAGAAAAAACTAAAACTTGTGCTGTTTTAACTACAAAATTAATACTTTCTTCTAGACCGCTCACCACAAACTGCACTAAACTGGACGTACGTTTCAATAGCAAAGCTATCATCAATTTGTGGTCTAGAAGAAGTTTGCAGTATTATCAGTCCCACAGTTTGGAGTTTAAAATTAATAACTATCACAATAGCAGTTAACATTTTTTTAATAAATATTTTTAATAGCAGTAATAATAAAAATAATAATTACAAAGAATCAACCAAAATAAAACAGTCCCTCAACAGCTTCCACCAATTACAGCTTCATGAATCGGGCACGAGTTATTTCTTAAAATCGTGAAAATCTCGTTCTGGCTTGAGTGATAGTCAAGCCTGCAAACTCCCAGCCTATCAGCCCTATAATAATTATAAACAAACCTAAATCCAATTCTCGTTCTTATGAGAACAGCTTTTTCATTCCTCGCCTTCTTTCTAAATAAAAATTCCTGGTAACAAATTTCTATGGTCGATATAATGCTGGGTCTTTAAACGCCAGTGATAAATAAATTTTACCGCTGGTAACCTACAAGGCATCATAAGCGTTTCTCCGAGTGCAAGTTCACTCTCATCCGTATAGCGTTACCCTCGATCTCCCAGTAGGATATCATGAGTTTAGATGTGCGCCATCTAGCGGCAACAAGCCAAACTCTCACTCAGTCAGTGACAGCGGCGTAAGCTAGTAATGTAATCAGTGACTGCTGTACACCTTTCATCAAGGTATGTTATCAGTTCGTTCATAAAGTTTAACAAGTTTGAATTTATGATATGATTCATAACAATTGTACTCATCTTCATTGCTTCGTATATTCCAAAATTCTAAAGAAGAAGGAGAATGATGTTGAAGCTGGAGCAATAATAATATTCGAGCTTGGCTTCGGCTTTAATGCCATTTTTATCTGCCTTTTAGGTACCTATTTGTAATGTTGTGTTGATAAAAACAGATACTAAATCTCTACTGAACGAGCACCTTTAAGTAATGGACACCGTTTTTTTTGTGGTTGCGGAAGTCGTCTGATATGGAGTCTCCGCATACACTGCAGACTTTTGGCTTTCTAGTGTCCCATTTTTTTTACTCATTAAACACTCACCACTCTAAAATCCTAGTACTCTACACTAATCTATACAGATCTCTGGCTGGTTTATCAAAGTAATCCTCTGGATTCTTTTCTAGCTTGCAAAAAATTCCCATTCTTTTTGCGTCCAGAGCCTTGTACCCACACAGGATGTGGCAAGCATTCTCTATCCTCTCATTACATAGCCTGCATTTGGTGTCTCCAATCTTCTGTTGCTGTCCTTCCAGTGCACACTGTTCTGTTACGATGCGAAGATGATTCCTACTGACAATGAGATGTAGTAGTTCTGCAGCCTTCTTTTTTTATGGTCTCTTGATAAAGGTCTTACCATGAGTTTGCCTGGTGTGTTCCAATCGTACATATCTGTCGCTCATCACAAGATGCCCCATTCTTGCTCGTCCATTATCACCAAATGGAGAGGAGGAAGTCTAGCAGGCATTGCATTGTCGCTGTAGTTCTCATAGCTCCTGTTATTCTTAAACACGCAAGCCTCTGTATCTTGCTAAGTTCAAGCTAACTCTTCCAGTTAATGAACAACCGTAAGAAGAAATTACATTGTAGTTTAGTGAGCATCCAAAGTCAGAAATTAATATGCTACTAAATGACTGACTTGTCTCACAATTAAATATTTATAATGAATTTAACAGGCTTTTTGACTGAATTGAAGGAATTTGCATACTAATTATTAATATATTAATATAAACCACATTTTCTTTAATAATTCCTTAAAAACAAAATGACACTCAATAGAGCTGTCAATATAATTCATTTTTGATAATTAAAAGCAAATATTGATTCTTTTAAATTTTTACCGCTGTAAATAAAAAAGTTGACAAGGAAATTATATCTTGGTATGCTAATTCTGATGTACAGTCAAATTCAAACTTATATCTCCCTAAAGTATTATTTATTTGTATTTTATGAATATAATGTTTCTTTGTGTTTGCTTAAGATGTGGTCCTTGTTTTATTAAAAGCTCAAGTTTTCGTAGAGTGCTGCCTCAGACAAGATTACATTTAACTTAGATGTACTATTCGCTCACGATGAAATTATAGGGAGACATGACTTTTGTATTTCAGTGTACAACATACGTACTTACACACAAAATTATCTTCAATCTGGACATGATTTGTAAATATTCCACAATATATTTTCTCATTCAGCATTTATAATTAACCACGATGTAAGTTCAAAGGAAGAAACGTCTTCCCTATAGGAAAGGAGGATTAACTATGGCGACTGCACGACATATAAAAAAGCAGATAAGGACAAAATTCCAAGACTTCAGCCGCAGGTATGCACAACATAAATACATGTGCCTACAACAAAGGGAAATGCGCTTAACATAGGTGGATCCGACTACACGGAGAAGGAACGAAGGAGCATTACGAGATTAAGAGAACTGCTTTCCTAATCTTCGAAGGCAATTACACGCCGGGACGATAATAACATTTGGAATACGAACCCGGCGTCTACCTAATCTAAAAATGCACTTTACATGTGTGGTAGAGAACCCAGGGTCCGCCATGTTTTACCGTCCCATGGCGTCGGAGACTTCTACTTTCGTGTAAACAATGCATTGTATGTATGGCTGGAGGTAGTTCTCGCGTTGTGCAAAATAACACGACGGACATGGCGCACATTATAATGAAACTAGTACAAATTTGTTCACGCTCCGCCGGAAGTAAATGTGTTAGGTGATTTACCGCGTCACGTTAGACTGAGTTTAATTAAAGTAAATGGCAACAAACATTGATACTTTTACATTCTATTACAGAACAACGATGTTTCACCCTCTGTAAGTATACTAGTACGCTCTGGCGGTTTCATAAACTGAGAAACATTTTTTTAACAGAACAAACTTATTTAAACTTGTCTTGACTAATGAATAGGAATATGAGTATTGCGGTGCTCCCAAATGATGGATAGATAATTTATTGAACCCCGCAGCTGTTCATAGATGAGATACTATACTATCGATACATACTTCTATACTATCTAATACACATGCAAAATTTATAAAAAATAGCAATTTGGGAACGAAAAATCATGATTAGGATCTCCACTTTCAGTTTTTACCTGACAATTAATCGTTCCCAAAATGTTCCTTCATGTTATGGCGCACAGTTCGTTCACATATACCAAAAACAGCGACGACCCCAAAACAGACCCCTGTGGGACACCGCGGGACATTTTAATCAAGGAAGACTCCCTAGTTGTGATCATGTTGGCAACTTCACCCCTAATGCTTACTTTAGAATACCTATTTGCTAAGTAGGAAGAAAATAAATCATAAGCTAGACCTCTTACACCCAATGAATGCAGTTTAGCAAGGAGCAACTGATGATCACTGCGTCAAACGCGCTTGATAAATCAAAAAATATACCAGCCGCCACACTCTTTCTAGAGTGTCGTATACCACATTCAAAGCGTTATGAATAGCAGTACATGTTTAATTTCCAGGCATAAATCCAAACTGCATAGGTGAGTCTTGTATTAATTATAATTTCAAAAATTTTAGAAAAAACCGGCGGTAACGATATGGGTCTATAATTATGTACTTGTCATGGGTCACCTTTTTTAAATACTGGAATAGTTTTAGTAGTTTTTAGATCGTCTGGAAAAATACCTTGTGCTAAACAAAGATTAATGCAATGGAGCATCGGAGCAACCAACGGAGGTGCAATACAATCCATATGTCATAAGGGACAGTAATCACTAGAACCACTTTAGTTTTAATGTTTTTTGTTTAATCATGAACAAAAGAGCAGCATATCTAATGTATGATGATAATTTGAATGGTGCTAGGTATCTGGAGATAATCAGAGGGTTTGTTAGTGATTTCCTAAATGCTCTACATCCACGTGACAGAGCAAACAGTTGGTATCAATTGGATGGTGCTCTAGCACATTACACTATAGATGTACATCAGCAGTTGACTTTGATGTTTGAGGATCGGTGAATTTGCCCACAGAGATCTTGCAACTGGCCATCCAAATCACCTGATTTGACGCCCTTGGATTTACAGCTCTGGAGCCGTATAAAAGACTAGTGTACTTTAGACCTGTACATATACAACAGAAGAATTTTTGAGTCGTGTTCACCACACCTTTACAAATCTAAGTCCAGACGAACTTCAGAAATCTGTTAGGCGAAAAGTATATGACAGAGTTATTCTTGAAATACTTTTCTTTACGGGTATCCTTAGTTTGGGGTGTTTTGGAGTATCGGACTGTTGGTTACTTTTTCTATCTGTGTGTGGTAACCTTCGGTCAGGTTGTTGACCGCAGAAGGTTTTCCGATAGGAACGATTTCCGTTTTCGATCTTGATACTGGACAGACGTAAATTTTGGGGTTTCTTCTTTTGTTTGTGCATTTGTGTGGATATTTTGGAGATAATACCTCATCATCCGTATGCAGTGTTGCATTTTGGCTATTTTGGGAATAGTCTTTTTTAAATTGATTCGGGTTTCTCATTAATCAGAATTAATTAATTTACGTTGTATCACGCCATTTTGGTGTACGTGTTCCTTGAACATGCTACTTCGTTGAATTAGTTTTATTTTTACCTTCTTGGATTTTGAATTTGAAACGAGTTCGCTGTGGAGTTTTGTATTTAAATTTGGGAAATCCGGCATTACTAAATTTTTAGAGTGATCTCATACCTGTAATTTTTCTTGGAAAGTAAATGCCTCAAATATATCAATAAGCGCTTGCGGACTGTTGTCAGTGCCGCAGTCCTATTTATGTATTTTTTTATTATTTTTGTTAAATTTCTGGATCAGTTAACGCCACTGATAGTTTAACTTTGTGTAGTTGCTGTGTTTAAAGTAATCAGATTGGAAAATTATTTATGTGTTAACCCGATCACATAAGCCTTTGTTTTCGGGGATAAATGCAAATTATTTTTATTTACCATCGCTTTTATACCGTAGTTAGTAATATTACGTTTCAGTAAACACTTGTTTATTTATTCGTGGCGCACAGCTATTTTGGCTCAAATTTACTGACCCATATGTTAGGACATCGTGTGATATTTACTCAACTATAGAGCGTCTCGACTTACTGTTTACCAACTACCTAATTTTATCTAAATCTTTAACTAAATTAAAGTGTTATTTAAAATTTATCTATTGTATGTTTGTTATTTCGGCTGTTTATCTCAGCTCAGTGTATCCCCTCTCCCCCTCCCCATCTCCTGTAATCCTGTTTTTGAGAGGCTGGGCAGAGTTTTCCTCTAAACAAGTGGCGCCTTATAAATATTATTATATTTCTGAAGGGATTCATTGGTTTATTATTTTCGATCTTTGACCCACTACTGACTACGTGTTTACTAGCGGAGTAGTGAGTAAGCAATACTATAAGTACTGTAAAAAGTTTTTCCGGGCTGTTGAGCCGTGGTCTTGTGGAATTACTTGCGTACGTTTCGTTCACAACTGCGGTGAACATCTTCAGCGGCGAGGTCGAAGTTTTCTTCGTGATGGCTCGTCGTTTAGTGAATTTTACTGTTTGGGGTTCAGTTGTAATTTCAGAGTTTCTATCAAGGTGCTAAACTTCCTGCTTTGTCTCTTAGTAGGTAACAATAGCGCTAATAACTTGAAAACAAATGACAATTGGGGATTTCTCTTTACACAAAAAAAAAATGTCTCAAAAAAGCGTAATGTAAAGCTTTAAAAGCAATCTCAATTAAGGATTATTGAATTATTGAAAAAAAAAAATCGAAATCGACTTATTTAATAATAATAATAATAGCTTTTATTTGCATAAAGCACTAAAAACAAGCAAGCAAAAAATAAGCAATAACAAGCAAATATAAGTAGTAATAAGCAATAACAAAACAATTTTCCCTAACACATTGAAGTGTATTAATTATTAATTAATGTAAAAGGTAAGTTTTTAAGAAAAGGGAAAATGTTTTTTATTACTTTCAAGATGTTCTCGCAATTGCAATTTAACAATCCTTTCGAAAACCTTTGAAACAGTTGGGAATATACCAATTGGTCTTATATCTTTTAACTCAACAGGAGCGCTTTTCTTAGGCACAGGAATTACAAGTGCATGCTTCCACGCAGCAGGGTAAACGGATTCATTGATACAAAAGTTAAGAATATGGCAGGTAACGTGGAAAATCTCAGAAGTAGACATCTTTAACATTTTGGAATTATTATTGTTACAGGCGGAAGACAAGGAATCAATATTTAGAATAATACTGCTAACAGCATCCTCCGAAACACCATGAAAGGTGAGCCCTATTAATGATGTTGCTAGGAATATTTGTATTATAGAATTGTATAAGATTATGTCTATTAACACTATACAGTGTGTTCACGGGAACATTCTACAATAGCTAACTTTTTTTATTTTTAGAGATACAGAGTCGGTTAAATGGAGAAAGTTCGTGTACTTTTCCATCTGCATTTCATGCTATGGCATAAAAAACAAAAGAGCGCTTGGTTGCTAAGATATGACTATAGCATGTATTTTTTTAAATGGGACACCCGATATATTTTTGCATTGTTGAGTTTGTGCATCATTGGCTATAACAAAGTATAAAATGACTTTTCTGTAAAATCACAATTACGAGAGTTATAAAGAAAATCACCCTCAGTTCATTTGAGGTAACAAAACATTCTACAATAGTTAACTTTTTTATTTTTAGAGATACAGAGTCGGTTAAATGGAGAAAGTTCGTGTACTTTTCTATCTGTATTTCGTGCTATGGCATAAAAAACAAAAGAGCGCTTGGTTGCTAAGATACGACTAAAACATGTATTTTTTTAAATGGGACACCCGGTATATTTTTACATTTTTGAGTTTCTCTAATCATTGGCTATAACAAAGTATAAAACGACTTTTCTACAAAATCACGATTACGAGAGTTATAAAGAAAATCATGCTCAGTTCATTCGAGGTGTTCACCAAACATTCTACAATGGCCAAACTTCTTTGTTTTTTGAAGTTACAAACTATCACATGAATGTAGATAGACACTTTTGTATTAATCGTGTTTTAAGTGTTGCCACTTGAATGTAATCTTTCACATAAATAACGGAAACAGTATTTACTGTACTAATTACAACAAATGGGAACTAGATATTAAACAAAAACTAAATTGTATGTTAAAGTAAAAAGACAACAAGAAAATGTTTTAAATTTTTACTTCAAAATAACTGCCATTACTTTCTCTACACAGGTTTTTACCCTTCGCACCAGATTACTGTGTACCTTTTGCACTGTTTATTCATTAAAATCACGAATACACTGTATAATTTTGATTTTTAAATTTTCCAAATCAACGGATGGTGTATCATACACCGTGTTTTTAATAGCTCCCCATAAAAAGAAATCCAAGGGATTTAAGTCGGGTGACCTAGCCGGCCATAATATCGGGCCTCGATTTCCGATCCAATGATCAAAATGCTGCTTTAAGCGGCTAAGGCCATTTATTCATTAAGCCTGTTTCCCATTTAAAAAAATACATGCTTTAGTCGTATCTTAGCAACTAAGCGCACTTTTGTTTTTTATGCCATAGCACGAAATGCAGCTGGAAAAGTACCCAAACTTTCTCCGTTTAATCGACTTTGTATCTCTAAAAACAAAAAAGTTGGCCATTGTAGAATGTTTGGTGAACACCTCGAATGAACTGAGCATGATTTTCTTTATAACTCTCGTAATCGTGATTTTGTAGAAAAGTCGTTTTATACTTTGTTATAGCCAATGATTAGAGAAACTCAAAAATGTAAAAATATACCGGGTGTCCCATTTAAAAAAATACATGCTTTAATTTTATCTTAGCAACCAAGCGCTCTTTTGTTTTTGATGCCATAGCACGAAATGCAGATGGAAAAGTACATGACTTTCTCCATTTAACCGACTCTGTATCTCTAAAAAAAAAAAGTTAGCTGTTGTAGAATGTTCCCGTGAACACACTGTATCAGGAATATTAGATACAAAATAGGTATTTAAACTCTCAACATCCGACAAAAATTCAGGCAGTGACGCCCTTTTACACTTCAATACAAAGATATCGTTTCTCCAAAGTTTGTTGAATTCGTAATTTTTAAATTGTTCAATTGTTATGTATTTATAACGGTATCTCTTTGGAGTTATTAGATTCTGCATAAACATTTCCCATTAAACTTACCTACTTCTTCTAATAACCGAGATACCAATAGTGAGCATCGAAATGTGACACACTGTAAAATGTTCTGCACCGCAGTTCTACAAACTGTCTTATATTTAATTCCCATTAGATTAAAACCAAAATAACCCCGCCGTTATCGCCACTATTATCAGCAATCGCCGTTTTGCGTCCCCAAGTAACCGAAGAGGTAGCTCGGTACTCGGCGAAGAGGCGCATGGCCAATCGGTTCGCGATGCGCCTCAGAGGATCCCGAACGCTTAGTACGGCGTCGTCGGTCTCTAGTGACGTCTAATAGGACGCGCCGCGTCGTCCAGCGATCCCGCTACGCACGTGCGTGTGTATGAGTTATAGCAAAAACATCTCCAACTTCCGGCGAACGCCCAGAGTGCGCGTTCAAGTTTTGTTCGGCGGAACCGGTGTCGTCTTTCTCGTGTCGTTGCCGCCTTCGATATCGAGTTAAAATTGATTAATTATTCGCTGGATTTGATATTGGTCGTTTGTATATTCCATTCTATTTTGGTGGCGATAGAGAAGAAAACTTTTAATTAGCTGTCAACTGAGTGTAAGAGGAACTTTTATGAAATAACATCAGGAAAACAAACTTTTGTATCGTTGTGACGAAATGGAGGTCTAAGGGTGGTGGTCGTGGTAATATTGCAAGAGTTACGGAGGGAGTTCGTAATTTTTAAGGCAATTATAAATTATCTTTTATTACGTCATTACGCCCTGTTATATGAAAGAAAACTTTAATTATAACGTTTTTAAACGTTTGAATGTAAATATTTACCGTTGATTGAACGTCAAAGAGAAACAACTAAACAGTTATTAAACTGTTCCTCTTTGAAGGTTGCACTTATTAAATCTTCAAAAGAATTGTCCTACTTTTAATATTACGAAAGGGAATTAAATTTCATGATTAAATATTGTTTGAGTCAGTGCATGTTGATGTAATGTGTATCTTGTCGCCCTTTTAATTAGGATATAAAATTACATGCATAATATGTTATAGTTATTGCTCCTCCCAATAATAATTTGGATGAGTTGAATTATTAGAATTCCTATTTGAACCACAACAGCAAAAGTATTTTATGGAGGTGTTACCAAAAAGTTAAATTTCCAGCATTTTCCCGGCTCCCATTATGGATGGCGATTGACCCAGTTCATTTTTTTTTCCTTTAATTTATGTAAACACTTTAAAGTTCTAGTGCTATAAATGTCACCTATAGGTTTTAGTTAGTATTCTATTAGAAGTTAACAATTTGCGTGTAAGAAAAAAATTGCAAAATTATTATTTTTTTTCTGAATGCCAAATCGATCAATCCTAAAAAAAAAATATGGTTTATCCATCCAGACATACTTATCTGTATCTTTACTCCCCAGTCTCTGCAGTGATTGACGTGTAAATAAATGATTTTTCAATAATTCATTACAACGTGAATTTATTCGAAAATTGGTTATCATTACCACGGCAAATAAGGAGTGCCCATGCAAAATTTAACATATCCATGCTCCATGTCAGTAATTTATTTGCCAAATTATACTAATACAGGTGTAAAGATTTGGAAGCTTATAGACAACTATTTATTAAAAAAATTTGCATTTTTTTTTTATTGAACTTGTGTTTTGTTTGCAACGCTTGAATTTGTTAAGTTTTGACGGGAATACTTTTGGACTTATTTAGTTTTACGTGAAAATTGAGCGCTTCAACAAGTCAGCGTACTGAAATCGGCTTATAAGAAGGACATTTTATTTAATTCATAATCTCGCGACGAAGAATTAAATTCAACCATCTTGATGCCACCTGGGTTTGTTTAGCTTTGATGTTAAATCTACCAGATTTATCGCAGGACTTCTACATTTTTGTTCGAGAATTTGTTACTATCTCAGACTAACGGACTCAACGTTTAGTTTTGAGTGAAGGCCTTTCTTTTTCAATTACAGTTTATGCAGGACTTTTCTTATTTTGGTCGAAATCGACATCGGCACTGGATTGACAAGGTGCGGAATTCAATATCACATGTGTAACTGAATTCGAGACAAAATTAGGCTTCACAAATTAATGTATTTCTGCTTTTAACTGTAATAGTTAGGAGGAATTTTTCCCAAGAAAAAAATTTCTCCTCGCGCAGGATTCGAACCTACATCCTCCCGCTTGCCGGGTGAAAAAAATTACTCCTAATTATTAGAGTTGAAAGCAGAAATACATTAATTTGTTATTTTCTCACTATAAAAAACTCGTAATCTTTGCAAAATTAGGCTTGTTAAGTTATGTATGGATACTTGTCAAATATGTTATCGAATACGTTTTATGCCTTGTGTTTTTGTCTCAGCACTTTGTTTCTCATAAAACCAGTTGTCTAGCAAAGACGAGAATTGCCAGATGCTTTGATGACATCCTTTGGGTTAGATCCATACCAAATTTTCAATGATTTTTTTGGCGTTTCGTATCTCAAACTCTTTGTTGCCATCAGCATTTTTCGTTTCAAACAACAAAAGCATTGTATCAATGTCCAAATAATTGAGAAATAAGCGTAATAGTTATCATCTTGCACATCTCTTGTATGTATGTATATTTTCTCACCAATTTGTCCACTTTTCTTTGACTTTTGCTGTATGTTAGGGTAACTTCTTGGCTTGATGTGGCTTTCCTGATTAGAGATTTCATGTTCATCGCAAGAGAGTTCTAGTGCAGAACCATGAATTTCTTTAGCTTAGTGGCATGCTATATACTAAATTAAGCGTGTTTATTAACAAAAATTCCGAGTTATCCACAAGGCGTTGTTTGATATCAGTAAAAGATTTTCGAAGACCTTTCTTCTTGTTTCTGTCAATGCCAAATTATTTTCTAAGTGTACTTTTGCTGCAAATGAGTGTGTAAGAAAATTATCGCGAGTGACATTACGTCCACTGCCATATAGCTATCTTGCCAGGGTTTGGTCACTCTTGCGCCCTTAATTTTTTGAAATTTAATTGCTTAACTGTAGCGTTTAATGTATTCTTAAATTTATTGTATTCAACTGTGATCTTTCTTTTTAATCACACACAATGGCACACCCTCTGTAAATGATCCAGCTTTTTACTTTTTGTTAGGGTATTATAATAACAATTTTATTTTAATTGGCTCCCTGATGACTCAATGAAATAATTTGTAAAAGCTTGGATTCTGAATATCGAGTGAGTCATTTTTTGTTGACTGCCAAACCAGTAGTTCATTTTTGAGTTAATTTTGAGTTATTTTTCTTCTCATATTGTTGATAATGATAAATAATAGCTTTGCTTCCAATTAATTACTATTTAATTAAAAATTAAGTAGCAAAAGTTTGGATAAATACAAGGTGTCTATAATATGCATTCATAGAAATGTACCTATGGTACTCATGATCATTTAGTGCCAGTATTATTCCAGTATTATTTGACATACATATACGGACTTAATTTGGAACATTTAATAATTATGTCTAGCAAACTGAATATTTGTGGACAGTGATACCTATATCCGTTTGCTAAAATGAATGAATTGTTGTAATTTAGTATGAATATACGGTATATAGGAAAATTTAATAATGACGGTATAATTTCAGCAATTTATGCATATTACATTACGGCAGCAGCTGTTGAATTGGTGTTTAACGATGTATGTTCCAGTAATTTAGTTGGTTATTTATCAAGTGGGTATACACTAGCAAATTTAGTGCCTAATTTGCCTTTTACAAATAGAAATCTCTACATTAAATTTGCACGAAACAAAAGATAGATATTATTAAAGAATGTACCCACCTAACAATTAACTTCAAGTAAAAATTTCAAAGGATTCAAAGGATTCACTCCTCTAGAATTTCTTTTGACTTAATGCACATTGCTTAGTTTCCTTTGTTCAATCTATTTTCCAATGTCTTAATTCTCTTTATTGCTATAATTAGCCATCACCCTCAAGCATTTCAAAGGACTTACTTTTTCAACATTGTAAATTTGTGTGTCCGTTTGCAATTACAATATCTCATATAATCTTACAACCTCTCTATTTAACTAAATACCTTTTTCAAATCTTTTCTTGACCTGATTAGTAATGCCATATAATCTGTATAGGCAATTACTTGCTGTTTCAATTGATGTATGAACCTTTGTCTTTGTATTCCGCTGTTTCTAACCAAAACACTGCTTGTAGAATCCGGTTAATTGTTACTGTGATAATATCCTCTTTGATTTAAACTTCCGGCTTTCCATCAAAACTGTTCGAAATTTTTCCTTCTTTTATTGCTTATTATGCGTATCTTTCAGTGTTATTTTTGTTAGCCTCATCAATTTCCGTGGAATATTTAGCTTTTGCATTGCTTCATATAGTTTCCTCCTTTTATTGTTCTGTTTATACATTTATCCAACACATACATTTATTAAAACCTGACAAAAAAAAATTAAAAAGTTAAATAACATAAGAACTAAGAAAAAAACTAAAGCAATTAATTAAAAAAATCACCTGATGAATAGTAATGCTTATCTATTAAATAATATTCCAAATTACTTATAAATGTTTGAGGTTTTTCATTCTCTTAATTTTCGAAATCAAGGATTTAGGAGCACCTTAATGTCCGTAAACAGAGGATTATATCGACAACGTGAATCTGATTTAGTATAAATCATTAGCCATTTTAGTATTATTTGCATGTCTGTTCTTAGTAAGTTCAAGTTTGTAGCAGCAGAGGTGCAAGCATTACCATTGGCGAGGATTACAAGATTATTGTCCTCAATTAAACAAAGCTTTTATGGAGAAACAATAAAAAAAGGAAGTTATCCTGGGATAGAGCTCTGTGGTGCTCCAGATTCCATGTTATGATTGATATCGCGCTTTCATCATACAATAACACTAACTTTCAATATGTAATACCCATTGTGTGCCACGACGAGCTTCCATTAAAAATTTATTGAGAAGGAAATAAATGCGAGATATTTTTTTTTGTAGTAAGTCTTGATGTAGATATGTTTACTAAATATTTTCGACTTCTTACAGAAGTAGTTGCCAATTTTGTTATTGCAAATGGAAACGTAGTATTTTTATTTCAAATTCTAATTACTCTTAACTATTTTATTAATTTAATTGCTTACTAATACTAACTAAATCTACTCTGAATTTCATGTCAAATTTATCTAAGATATCATGCACTTAATCTTTATGTTTTTTTTTAAATAACTTCGTTTTGTATATTCACAACTAGTTGCTGAGTTATACAGTGATTTTTTTTTCATTTCAGTTATAATATCCACCAAATGCGGATCTAATCTGCAAACATCGGGCACTTATCTATAAATTGTAGTTGAACTGAGTAAATCACTATTATACCTGTCACCTGCGAAATCCGAAAATAGAGAAACCCGGTCTTAGAACGCTGTGGTAGAATGTAATCGATTAATTTGTTTCATGAATAATTTCTTGATTTACTTATTTTGTGTAGATATTAAACAAGAGCAAGATGCTGATGCCATTGTTTATGGTATTTACTTATTATATGCGATAGTTTTTGGCATTGTTGAATCATAGCCACCTACAACCGAAATTCAATTTCTGAAATATCACCTAAAGTGTTCATTAATTTTATACGTATTTTTGATGGACATGAATTTTGTATTTGAGTATACTTGTAATGATTATGCTACAACAGTTTCTCTGAAATATTCCCTAAAGTATTCATTTCAGCTAAAAACAGTTTTTAACATTAATACGTATTTTTTGACGGATTGACGCAGAGAAAGTTAGGGGTTGCAATTAAAAAAAATGAGTTATCATGAATCGAAGATCTTTCGTTTCGCCCTTTCTCTTCCTGTACTTAGTGTAATATTTCTTAATTTCATTGTTGGAAATAAATGGCCGTTTTGATTTGAATTATTTTATAATAAATAAAAAAAAAGCCATTGTACCAATTGCAAGCAACTTAAAAAGTTTCTGAACCACTATAATACACAAAATTATTTTTAAGAAAGCAAATATCTTGTAAAGTATAAACATTAGATACGTGATATGTTAGATAAATTTGACATAAAATTCAGAGTAGAAATTTGAAATAATTTTTTTTTTCCATTTGCAATAACAAAGTTGACAACTACTTCCGGTATTAGGGAACATTACCGAAAATCGAAAATATTTTAGCTAAATTGACCTACACCCACAGATTTACCATAATTTTTTTTNTCATGAATAATTTCCTTTGATTTACTTATTTTGTGTAGATATTAAACAAGAGCAAGATGCTAATGTCATCGTATATGGATGGTATTTACTTATTATATGCGACAGTTATTGGCATTGTTCAATCATAGCCACCTACAACCGACAGTTTTTCTGAAATATCGCCTAAAGTGTTCATTTATTTTATACGTATTTTTGATGGACATGAATTTTGTATTTGAGTGTACTTGTAATGATTATGCTACAACAGTTTCTCTGAAATATTCCCTAAAGTATTCATTTCAGCTAAAAACAGTTTTTAACATTAATACGTATTTTTTGACGGATTAAAAAGAGAAAGTTAGGGGTTGCAATTAAAATAAATGAGTTACATGAATGAGATCTTTCGTTTCGCCCTTTCTCTTCCTGTACTTAGTGTAATATTTCTTAATTTCATTGTTGGAAATAAATGACCCGTTTGATAGATATTATTTATAAATAAAAATGAAAAAAAAGCCATTGTACCAATTGCAAGCAACTTAAAAAGTTTCTGAACCACTATAATACACAAAATTATTTTTAAGAAAGCAAATATCTTGTAAAGTATAAACATTAGATACGTGATATGTTAGATAAATTTGACATAAAATTCAGAGTAGAAATTTGAAATATTTTTTTTTTCCATTTGCAATAACAAAGTTGACAACTACTTCCGGTATTAGAGAACATTACCGAAAATGGAAAATATTTTAGCTAAATTGACCTACACCCACAGATTTACCATAATTTTTTTTTAAACTCGCACTTATTTATATACTTCTACATATATTTTTATAGAAGCTCCTTGTAAATACTGTATAAACAAGTTGATATCGTTGAAAAGGTGATAAATAAACATATTAAGATTTTGATGTCGACTTTACAGCAAGTATTGATATTTTAATATATTTAGATTAATATTTTGACTTCAGTGTCAACATCTCCTTCTAAAAATATTGAACGACATAAAAATATCAAACAAGTTAATTTAAATTTGGCATCGTGCTGGCTAATTTAAGAAGAAAGAAACGAGCACGCGAGTATTTAAAACTTGGCAAAGTGAAAATGCAACTTGTTACTGACTGCGATGGAATAAAAAAAATCAGACGGGAATTAGTTTTTGGAATTAATTTAGAACAATAATTGGGAGAGTTACAACTTATTTATTATATTCTTTTATTTTTATTATTATCACTTTATTTCTTGATTTAATATTGCTTTCATTGCAGTAATACTATACACACCGCAGCAACATTGTATAACAAATGGTAGAATGTTTGCGTCATAAATGCCGCTGTTATGCGCAAAATATGCAGTTGGATGAACGTTTATTGCGGTATATACCTAGCAAAGGTATAATAAACTCTAAACTATTCTCCCTATAAGACAACGAGATATTTTTACATTTATTATACTGGATATGAACAAATATTAAACATTTATTCAACTGTTTTTATAAATAGCTATACAGCATTTAGAACTTTAAAAATCACTATCCTTTATACGTTCATTGTACACATGTATTAGTATTATTAGTATAAGTGTTGCTTTGAGCATTATACGAAGTCGTTAAAAGATTCATCTAAATTTCATACATCAGTATGTAATGCATTTAACAAAAAAATAGAGTTGTCAGAAGCCTTTCTGAAATTACGTGTGCGTCGATTCTCTAATTCCTTATTTCTACTGCTACTATATCAGGCTAATTAGTTATGTCAGTATAAGTTATATACCACCCTGAAAGTAGGTTATTGTAATTATATCCACCTTCTGTTCTTTCTTTCGTGCAAGCCGTGTTAAATTAATCTTTTGTTTCATTCGAGAAAGAACGCTCTGCCAATGAAGGAAATATTATCCGATTTCAAAGTTAATTGACCCTTTTGTACGCTATTAAAGGATTAGATTAAAGAATGAATTGTTTTCATAGCCATTTCCTGTTCAGCAGGTTCTTTATCTTTTCTATTTATTTTGCAACAAAGAAATTTTAGTTACAGTTCACGTCAGTGTTGTTCTAGTTTTTAGCTTTGATGCTTTTCTCTTGGGTCACATATTATTTTCGACTCTTTAAAATTCTAGTACCACCTACTAACGGTAGGTGTAACTGATAACCTATGGGAGCTCCAGGTACCCATTTTGACAATTATTTCGGACTGGTCTGGTCCGTCTAGTGACCAATATAATTTTTCCTGTGGCAAAATTGCGAGAAATACTCCCATTTCTTGTGGACTTACTGTAAATAAATAGTTATTATACTTTTATCGTGCATAAACCAATGTTTGTTCAACAATAAGACTTAGAACTCCATCGTCCATATACATTTAAAATATTTCTACAGAATTTAGATGAGACCCTTGGGATTTCATTTTATTTTGGGGTGTGTAATAATTTATTGCTTGACATTTTTTAGTTAGCCAATTATATTCTAATTCTATGATAGAAAGTTTGTGGGTTTTTGGCTTTAAAATGAAAAGCAAATTTTCAGTAAATTATCGAAACGTCGTCGTTAATGATCTGAAAATTTGCCTAGCATTTTAAAGCCAAAAATCCACAAACTTGCTATTATAGAACCTAAATAATTTATTCTTTCAGACATTGCTTTGTCTTCTGAACACTAAGAAGGCTCTTTTTCTTTATTATCGTTCGATATTTTACAATAATACTGAATACGGTATATAAATAATTCTCAGAATTATAAGACTCGTTCAAAGTAGTAGTTCGATATGCATTGGTTTAACAAAACATTTCTTTGTTATTTTATTTTAGTTGAACCAAATAATACAGTGATTTCAAAAAAAAATCAGTGGCAAGTCAACATGAAATTTATGTTAAAATTTTAATGTTGCTACAACATAAATAGAAAGACTGTTGGAGAAAATGGTATTTTATGTTGGATGCAATGTAGATTAAAACAGCATATTCTCCGTCTAACATTAAAATTATGTTAGAATGTATTGCATATTGCTTTTAGCGGTCTTTGAGGTGGAAAATCTATTTTTTTTTTCATTTCTAAGTAAATTATTTTCAAACTTCAAATATTTATTAATCCTACACTAAATATTTTCAACATATCACTTATTATAAAAGATAAACGAAACATAACTGAGAAATTTGCGAGCGCCATCTACTTCTGTTCAGCTTGATGTCGCATCAATGTTCGAGATGCCGCTATGAGTTGACCGCAAGATGGCGCACAACGAAACTCATGACGACGACTTTGGAATTTGTTTATATCATTTACATGAAGACGAGACAATTTCATTTTTCGGTTCGTAATTTTTGGTAGTCGGTACTGTAGCAGTTACTAAAGTTTTTCATTTGATACAATAAAAAAATGATATTGGGTTTGAAGGCACTTTAGGGTTAGATTCAAAACTGTGTTTAACAACATTTTGACATCAGACGTCATTAGAATGAAATGCCTTCAAATGCTCTCCCTATATGTGCTCTTTTGACATTTCGCAATTTCTTTGTGGCAACCACGGTAACTCCTACTTGTTAATATTTGATGACTGTAATAGTATAGTTATTATAAGCTGTATACTGTTATAGTTATGAAATATTTGGTGTATACTCAAATAAAACTCTTGAATATCAAAAGTATATAAAATATTATGAAACCGCCAATTTCAATGTACCGTCAAATTAGTTGTAGTTCGGTGTGCTGAAGTCGGTGGCGCGCAACCTTTTTGACAAAGTAGAGTATTAAGTTTCCACTTTCAGACAACGCACTGTATAAAACACTGGAACGCGCTTTCAACTGCACGCAGTAACTGAACAACGATCTGGTTTCCGTTTCCATCTTTGAATGTGGCAAATTCACGTATAGACGCTAATAGACTGCATTTTCATATTGTGTACTGTGAAAAGGAGTACATGTCATTTTCTTTACATATTAAGAATTATCACATGCATACCTTGTTGCATGTCTCGAGGAAGGAAACATGCATCAATTCAAATGTAAAGCTTTGCGCTAGAAGATAGCAGTTCTGGTATGTTCATATACTCCGTTTGATATGCTGATTTTTCACATTATTCTGTCATACTACTAAACGATAAAATGAACCATTTCAATAAATATTTACATAAAATCAATGCATTTAAAATAATTAAGTGTAAATCCAATTCTTTTTGCAGATATAAGATTGAAAATTATGTAAATCTTGATGGCTTTAACAGATCTTATTTTCCTATCGTGGTCGTCTTACAAATAGTAAAAAAATTATGGGTTAATCGTGATTTGAAAGTACTATTCGCAGCATATTATTAAGAATATAAGTTATGAGAACGCACTATAACCTATTTCTTATTAAAAATAGGAAATAACATATGTGAAAAGCAAAATTCCGCATAAATGCAATCCTGCCGTTGGGATTTTGCCACATTCAAAGATGGCGGCCAATTGTCAAGCGGACCGTTTTTTAAGTACACAATGCAGTACACAGATCGTTGCTTTTAGATAGAAATTTGTAATGTCATATGATGGGATTAATTACAGAGCTCTGTAAAATGTAAAATTCTATAAGACTCCGATAGATGGCGTCGCATAAATACAAATTTGAGCTCTATATGAAGTACAAAGGTTCAAAATGGGTTAAAATGACAAAGTAATCGAAAGTGCAAAAAAAGAAAAAAACGTGGAAATATTATACAAATAAGTAATTAATTATTACGAACGTCGAATTTATAAACGTGAAGGGTTTCGTTAAATCGGAAAACTTCTAATTAGCCACTTAATAAATTCTATTTGACGTTATTGTATTTCACCATCAAAATTTTAAATTCACATTTACATTGCTATAAATTATGTAAGTATTTCAACTTTTAAATTTACTTATAGTTATTTAAATATGCTTAAAATGTTGTCAAAAGGTAATTTTAATTAAGTCGACCACACAGAATAATTTTTATCATTCATTTTTAAATGGAATAGACATTATTTGGACGTTGAAAGTACACAAACAATCTTAACCAATCAAACTTTCAATTACTAAAATTGAAGGTAAAAAGAACATAAAAACAGTTTGAAAACTCTATTTTCATGAATTAGTCCATAGCATTTCGATTACGTAATTTACAAATTTTAAATTGTGTTTATTCCAAATTCTCTTCACCTTTCCAATCTTAAATTCACCAAAACATATTATGAAAACATTTTTACTTCGCCACGGCACAGCTCAAGTTTTATCTTTTCTTTTTTTTTTCCGGACCAGACATCAAAGGAAATCCGATGGGAATACCGCCTGAACAGATTTAAATAATGCAGGCGAGTTTGTTGAGGTGGATATTTAAATAATTCAATTCGGCTTGGCCCCGGCGCCGCAGAAAACAAGCGGAACAGGCCAAATATGTAAGCTCCATGTCTCCGGCGCGATACAGATTCGATGCAGGATTTTTTTCTAATGTTTTCCCAGCGTGCGACGGTCACGTTGTACATTCAAATTTGTATAAATTAAGGAGGATTTACGTAGATGCCTGGTTTATTTTTCTGCCGTGCTGGTACCTTAGCAGTTTCCTCGCTTACGAGAAAATTTAGTTTTCAAACAGAGCGGTTGTCTGTATAAGTTAAAGTATATTTGTGCTGGTTTCGATAGGTTTCTTTGTTCCAAAAACAAGATTGGAAAGGACTATGTTTATCATTCATTTTTATACTCATTTATCCAAACCAGTGGAGACCAATAATATAATTATGTATCCACAAATAATTAATCTTCATTCGATATTTCAGACAGAGAAAGTTCCTCACTTGAATCTCCAGTATTTATTGTAAATTGTAGTTTGTCAGTGGCTGCATCTACTGCGATATCAGTTGTCCACATTTCTTTCTCAATTTTTTTTCTATGATCAACAGCGTTCTTCCAGTTATGCTCAGTGATTTTCCTAAAAGCATTCTGAAATAGTACTTTGATATCTGGAAGTTTGAAGGTTGGTGTTATTTCTGGGTGATTTTGTTTTATATGTTTATTTATATTCGAAAAACAGTAACCCATCATTAACAAAACCGTTATCACTTCCTATATGTATTATTATAAATCTTTTGCCCTTTCCTGATGGGTTTTTTAGACCTGTGGATGAGCCTTCTGCAAACCTTGCCTCTTAAATTTGACTGTTTCATCCACCCAAATTTTCGCAGAAGTATGTCCAGTATTTAAGTTTGATCAAGGTTTTAGGATTTATTTATTTAAGGATTAATTGACGCAAATAATTTCTTCACCAAATAATTATTTCAGCTTTTTTAATTAGCATACTTTGCTGCTACGTGTGATACACTTAAACCAAAAACATTAAAGAAACACATTATTCATTTATTCATTAAAGTTAGGGTGGAGACTTAATGTCCGGGCACTTGAGCTAGGTGCTCATTGTACCATCCCTATTAATTCTCTTATTTCCACTCGAGCAGCTTGGTGTTCTCTATAAAGCCAGTATATTGCCCAGTGGGAACCTGAGAACCTTCGTGGGCTCCAATAGATCTCTCTCGAAATATTTCTGCCTGGGTACCTTCAGTTCCTCACATGTGCAGATTACATGTAAACTCGTTTCCTCTTGTAGTTCGCATCTTCTACACCAGGGTTCGCTTGCCCGGCCTGTGTTGTATAGATGCTTTTTCAGAGGACAGTGTCCAGTTATCAACCCAGTAATGGTTTTAACTTCTTTCTTACTGCACCCGAGTAAGTTTTCAGAGAAACTACTATCCTCATCCCCTATCAGCGTTTTGGTATGGAGTTGACCTTTAATCGACCTCCATTCCTTTGTACTTTCTTTATCTAACCAGGTCCAGATCTCCCTTCTTGCGGAATCCTTAGTAATCCCACATACGGGCTCTGGACCCATGAAGTGTCTCTTAGAGCCCTCCTTAGCTAGTTCGTCGGCTATTACATTGCCCTTTATATCCTCGTATCCCGGCACCCAAATCAGAGACACGTGTAGTATCGTGCCAGTGCATTGAGGGATTGTTTGCAGTTTCTAACTAGTTTTGACCTAGTTACGGGGTTCGAGACTGTCATAATGACAGTCTGGTTGTCGGTCATTATATTAATTTTCCTCCTCATGTAGCCCCCTTTTGCAATCATTTCTGCACAGGCTGCAAGGGCGGATACCTCAGCCTGGAAGATCGTTGTATGTTTCCCCAGGCTTATGGATATAATTTGTTTTAAAATTTTGTACAACGTTGATCGACTAAATATTGTTATGTTATCATCTGCTTGAATAGCTACTACCAATTTATTTAATGTCAGAAGTTCATTTGTTTGAAAATAACTGTGCATTATAAGACGAATGGCTCCTTTCGTTTCTTCATTTGTTTGGTTAACAGCACTTGCTCTGGCATGTTTATTCTTTGGTGGCAACAGTAATCTTGTTTCCTTATGCTCCTTCATTATTTTAGAAGTGATTTTCGTGTATCTTGACACGCACTATACTTGAAAAATCGAAAAAAAAAAACATTCATAAAATTTCCTAACACCGGTAAATAGTGTGGTTTGATTCCCTGTCTTATACAGGTAAATACTCAAACAGCCATGGTAATCTACATGGAGATCTAGTTAAGAAAATACTGGGGATTTTCTCTTAGCTAACGATTGAAAATAGCTACCATAATACTGCTGCCTGTAACTTTGAAGACATGAGCTACTCACTCCTACAAGCCCAGAAACTCCCTGTCAGCTTACAATCAAGGCAATCGCAAATGCCGAACCAATTAATACGATTACAGTTTGCTGAATAGATTTGGTAATTAGAGAGAGAGATTACTAAATCTGGTAATGAATTTGGAAAATAAATGAGATCTTAGCGGTAAAATAATTAAGTGTAGCCAAATTTTAATTAGTCTATAGAATTTTGGTCAATTAGGTGGAATTGAGGAAACTGGAAACCAGTGAATAAACTCAATATTTTTACCTTAATTAGAATCATAACAACATAACTTTTAATTTAATAAGATTACCAGCCATTGCCTAAATCAAAAAGAAATCACTATGCTTTTTCCTTGGTATAAACTATATCTACCTCGAATGAGGGTGGGTTAAAATTATCACACTGCCGTGAGTTTGAAATTATTAGTTAATATAATTAATTAGAAAGGATAGGTCGATGCACTTTGTAATTACAAAATTACACAGCCTGCAGGCGCGAATTCCACCAGCGCTGCATTCGGAAAATTACCATCCAACTGCGTAATTTTCGCAGATGAGCGCTTTGTTCACTAGAATTTCAGATAATACTAATTCTAGCTTTTCTCTGTGCGTACTGTAAGCAGAGAGGAAATGCAAATATCGGTTAATACTTGCTGCGCGATATCTCGGCCATAGACCTTTTGCTAATATAATGACCCCAATATTTGGTGCATAGTGAAGCATTTTCAAGTTTCTCAATCAAAGCTTAATTATTCCACCAAAAAAAAAGGAAGGAAAACGCAGGAAATATATATTCAACATTTGCGAGTAAAAGGAGACTAACAAAAGAAAAAAATTATTGAATGGAACCGCAGAAAATTTGTAAAAGAAAGCATTCAGTTTACAGCCGTAAGAGTGTAGTGACCCCTTAAGTAAAATATCAATCATGGATGTGACAGTTTAAATCACTTTTCGCAAATTGAATTCTTAGCCTTTTCTATTATATAATTCCGCATCTGCCAAACTTCTTTGCGGCCTTGGACAAGTAGGATTAATTTCACGGTAGACAAATTTCAAAAAATTAAATACCCCATCGATTAGTAGCTAGAAGGGTGAAACTAATTGTGTAAACACTACAGTCATTCAAATTGCAGCAAATTAAATAAGCACCACACAATATTCCATACGAAGTCGTTTCCTCTGACTACTACTCTATAAGCACCAAGAAATCTAATTCTTCTTCTAAGATATGATGATTCAAACGGCAATAAGAATTTAATGATCATAGTAAAAGATATTGGCCTCAAAGCGAAATAAAAATGGAAATTTTGGCAATTTTAACACAGAAAATGCGACGTTGGTAAAGGAGCAATTTTGCGAAGCCATTAATTATTCTTCGTCTGCGTTAAGTTCTGGAGGAATCGACGTCAAAGAACGCTTATCAAGTGGTGCAGAAGGACATTTTAGTATCTGGGCTTCTAACACATTTTCATTTAGCTTTGAAAAGCCTCTATAACTGATACGCAATCAATATAAGTTTATCTTCGTTAATTCACTGTTTGAGGCTTGCCTGCAATTGCAGTCATAATATCTTTTTGGAAATTAAAAAACATCGTTAAAAAATATTATTTTCAAATACAAATTATAATATTTAAACCTAGAATTTTCAGCATCAAGATGCATATTGCGTCGATTTGCAATGCAGTATACCTGTAGTGCGAACATTTCACAACTTTCCAAGTAGAGACTAAACATAAGGGAGAGTGGCGGAATATCGACCGTCGGGTAATATCGATCATACTCAAATTTCGAATAATTGCCGCCAATTGCGCGAGTTCTCGGATAGTTTGTTTAGTTACTAGTAAATAGATAGCGCTGGTGATAGTCGCTTATAGGTAGAGTGTTTCACGACCGTTACGATAATACTTTTGTATTTTATGTAACTTTGTAATAACTTTTAAGAGTTATATCTTAAGGTAATCAGTCTTCCTAGTCTGTTAATTTGAGAAAAATATATGTCGTATGCATGGAACTACGTCTATAGAAGATTACATACGATAGACTTTTCTGTTTGAGGTTATATGTTTTTGTATAATGCACGTGCAAGTAATACATGCAATTTCGAGTAAAATCGACCAAGATGATTGATATTGCCCTACGTAATGCAGGCCGAAGCGACGAAAAGGGCCCTGAAAGAAATCAGAGAAGATAGTATTTTAGTCAGAAATGTCTCTAGAAGGTAAGAAATCCCATATGCAGCTCTTCATGAACAAATAAATTAAATATCTTTGCATACTTCTTTTAAGGAGTTGTGCCTATTACCATTTTCTGGTTACCCAAAAAAACAAGCAGGCTAACTAAACATTCTGGCATCCTGACTTCAACACCTTTAGAAGAAGAATTAGAAAACAAAGAAATGAAGAAACAAAAGAAAAACAAAGTTGAAAAGGTGAAAAGAAATATTGGCAATACCACGATCAAAGTTGTGAAGAAAAACAGTGCAAAAAAAACATAAATCATCAGACAGTGACGCATGTGCCATGTGTTCAAAATTTGGATCAAATGAAGTGTGGTGGAAATATCGCTCATGTGGCGAATGGTTTCATGCAGACTGCACTCAAGCGGATAGTGCTGTTACGTATATTTGTATAAGTTGTGGTAATTTTCTGTTCAAAATATTGTTTTATAAATTTTATTTTAAATAAGTACAAATCTCTGTTTCATGACGATACTCGTTCTAGATCGATATTACCCGTGATGATGGATAGTACTTAACTGCATGGTTGATATTACCCGACTGATCGATTTTGCTCGAATTTTTCATATACATAAAAAATATTTGTTTACAAAAAACTATTGGTCTGGAGTATTTTATTACTAGTAATACAATAACTGAATCTTCGATGCGCTTATACAGTCAATTCTTCTTAAGTGGTCGATATTTCCCCACTCTCTCCTACTTCTGAGTGAAATAGGGAACACTTAAATTCAAAATCCATGCCTTTACATATAACGTAGACATTTGACTTTGTACAGAATTTTATTTCAACATTGTCTATTAGTTTCGGGATAACTTTGGGAAACTGTTCTTTTATAATTTCCTTATCGCTTTATTTTACTTCATAATTTTCTTACTTATTTCATATTCTCCGTGTCCTGCTTTTGCTGTTATTCTTATTATTCATACATAATGGAATTGAATTTAATTAAATTCGTTAAATCGCTCGCTGTTTCAATTCAAGTTTAATAAGGGCGGAGGATACTAGTCAAACTTGAGCAATCTTTTGGTACAAAATTATGTAAATATTTAATTGAATATTATATATTTAACTTATCCTTTTTTTGTATTAACTTTATCTATGTTTGTATTACATATTTTACTGATTGTAGCTTGAGAAAGACGAATGTTGGATCGTTGAAACGTTGCAAATGAAATAAAATAAATATATTTTTTGGAGCCGAGATTGCTCGAGTTTGGCTATTACGCTTTACTTTTATTAAATTTATACTGGAACTGATTAATTCTTTTAAATTTGTATATTTTTCCGCTGTATTAAACTTGACAGTTTCATGTTTTATTCTTCTCTTACTTTCACCTGCATGCGTTTTGTTTTCGTTCGTTTATCTATAGAGTGAATTTGTTTGCTTCTTTCCATTTCTTAAATCGTCTTGAGTTCTGTTCTTGGAGCTTGTTAATGGTAAGACGCCGTTTGGGTACACATAAGATATGCTATATCATATAATGACAAATCAAACCTGTCGTTTGCTTGTTATCCTAACTTCCAATAGAAGATTAAATAGGTTTGTTGTTATACCGCTTCGTCTTAAACCTCTTCAAACTCTGAATACCTAGTTGAATAAACTGTAAAAAAGTTTTTCCGGACTGTCGAGCTATGGCGAGGTCTTGTGAAAATTAGTTGAATAAACGTTTATTTTTGGTTTATATCTAGTATAATAAATGATGAAATGTCCATGTATAAAACGTTGAAATACAATTTGTAATATACCGGTTACTGGTGGATAATAAACTATATTTCAATAGCATACTTTTAAATTATTCATTTATTTGTACAGCTCCTACCAAAAAAAAGTTAACGACCTACGCGAAAATGTATGAGGCGAGTGCATTTAGGATGGACTATAGCTTTTACTACGACTGCGGCTTAAATTTTAAGAAATATTTCTATTTCCTAAGCAATCACATTTTAGTATAGCTTATGAATTCTCAGTTTCCTCCTATCACGACCACCATGGCGGCTGGAAGCGTATGTATGTATACAGCGAGGGTGATGTTACACTGCGACACAAAAGAGCTATTGTGTCCCCTATTCATTCTGTTGTACAGCAGGCCTTCCAATCCTATTTCTTTCAAAAAGTGTAGGATATCAGAAGGCTGCAGGCACCGTGTTACGCAATTTGAGAGGAGATGGATGAGTGTTTCATCCTCTTCCCCAATCTGCTTCAGCCGTTTTGCTCCTTTCTTTGTTCCTTCCTTGTGAGGTATTCTCACTTTGGAAGTGGAAGGCTTCTTATGGAGGTCCTGTTTCCTAGCGGTGCCGTCCCGGGTTAAATATATTTCCTTCCTCCATGGTTGATCCCACAAGTAGCTAGAGAAGAAAAATCCACCTCCACAGACAACTGGAATCGTTGTAGAACTCTGTGCAAGCCCTTAGCCACAACACGACAGTTTCTTGAGCGAACCCTGACAAGATGGCTTTTCCCCTATTCACCGCCCTGCGGACGCGCCTGGTAGGTACTCCCAACCCCCCAAGATAGCGGATGGAAACATGCGCTTCTGCTACCAGCGAATTCTCAGGGCGTATTAGATAGTAGCAATTTCCCAGAGCATGAGACCAGATTGAATAATAATAAAAGAAAGTAAATATTGTTTATAAAAGATTATTGATATTAACTAAAATAAATGATCGCAAAGTACCAAAGGATGGGGAAGAGGGATAAATAAAACAACGTTTATAATTTATTTCCCACGTTGCGACTGTAGGGGTCGTTTCGGCCAGTGAGGCGCCGGAGAGGTGTCGAATTGAGCGCCACTGGGTTGAGTCAGTTGTTGCCTTCCTTGGCCCGACGCCCGGTACTTTAGCCACAGCCCAGAATGGCTATTTTCCAGTAGGGGAAACAAGGGATTGGTACTTGCAGAATTTTGATTTTATAAATAATTAAATTGAATGAAAAAGTTAATTAAATGAAAAGAAAAAAAAAAACTAATGCGCCAAGGACAATAAAATTGAATTAAATAAAACTCAGTAAAACTATATAAACAGTTATATTAACAATTGATTAGGTGAAGCCAAACATTAAATGATTACAAAGTATAAATACACGAAATGAACTTTTGGGAGTGACGTGTTATTGTCAAAAAAATTTGTATTACAAAGAAACAAGAAAAATCTACCTACTCGATCGAGCATGCAATTGAATACGACCTACCATTGTTTTAATGTGAAAAGATGAAACAATGAGAGCAAAGACTAAAAATATCAAAAGTTACGTTAAATTGAACAATGAGAGCAAAGACTAAAATATCAAAAGTTACGTTAAATTATTCTGAATCCAATGGTAGTTCGTTACTACAAATACAAAACAGAAAATAAATCTTAAAATTAACTTACATTTAAAAACAATGCGCAAACGGTTGATTGCCACCAAACACCTCGGGGAGGAAGAAGTGTAAGAGAGCCGGTGGATGAAAGAAGAGAGCCCGAGTCCAGGTACGCCTTAGGGACGCTGCTTGGGAGATCCGCGTCAGCGGGGTTCCAATGGAAGTTCTCGTCGCCAAAATACAATAACTCAAAAACGGCTTCCGTGGAGTGGTTTCCTTTTGACCTGATATCCCCCCACAGGGGTTACCGAACGGGTAATTTTGGTCAAAAGGGGATACGGCAGAGCGTCGCCTCTTAGACGGTTATGTCTACACACTTAGCGGGCTGGAGTAAGTGAAATGAAAAAGGGAGAGGAATCTAGTTCCCGCGCTATGCCATTAAGTAGCCAATAGGATCCGAGTATTAAGGGTTTGAACGTGGTCTTGTTTGTGCGAAATTCTAACGTTTCAAGTACAGTGCGCACAAAAAAAAGTGCAGCAATTAACAAAAATGAATAAATTCGGAGCTAATTATGAACGGAGTTTAATGAAATTTACAAAACAAATGCATCTAAATAGATACTAAAATTTGACAATTTAAGAATTTAGAAAATGTTAAAGATAAAGCGGTAGATTTACAAAAAACAACTTCAAGGCCAAACGTGACGTTATATGAAATAAGTAAATAGCGAAATTCTCGGTAACTAGTAAAGGTCAATGAATTTAGATGGTTTCAGATAAGATAGTGTACAGTTAGAGAAATAAGAAAAGGTGCGCAATGCTTTGAGATTGAAAAATGAAACAAAAATAGGCGGCATTAAAATGAGTTAAAGACGGAATAGGTAAATGAGTAGTAAGATAAGTTCTAACAGTCCTTAAAAAGAGATTAAAGAAGAAAAGGTGTTTTCAACACGTAACACTTCATATGAAATATAAAACACGACCGCAAGAACTGTACAGTACATCATCCGCTGCTCTTTCGCAATTGGCTTAATTGGCATATCTTTGCCAGTCTAACTTTTAAGCATCTTGCTCAGTAATAACGTGAAAACAAACACAGGGACGTAATTCAACCATTTGCATAAGTGAATTATACTTCGGACGTACCTTTCCCTCTAATATCCACAATATTGTTAAGGGTTTGGCCTCGATTTTGGTAGCTAAACTGCTTCCGTTCACAACGCAATACTTTAACTAAACGTAATCAGTTGATACATACATTCACTAATTAAAGTGTTCATAGAGATCATTATATATACTTTGACTGTAACATATATATTTCAAAATTAATTATGCTCTTAACAGATAATGACAAAAATTGATATTCTAAATTAAATATGTGCAAGATTTATTGTGCAGGCTGAAGAGAAAATTCGGTACCACGTTACCATTAAATAAACCCGGTGGAAAGAAATTAACTAAAGAAAATAAAATAAATTAAATCGAGAAGCTATCGACTCCTCGCTAGAAATTAAAGGGCACACTTTCCGAAATGGCACAGCAAAGAAGCGCGCTTGCCCCTTCTGGCAAACGCGGCGGTAACCGCTGTTGGACTTTGTAGAATAACAAGGCACTTAAATTAAGTTATAGTTTCAATTTTACCGCAGATGTTGCGAAATAGAGACGGCGAGGTTTGTTAAAGGTTGTAACGGTAAAGTGGTGAATTGCACACAGAAATTAATAACTCAGAGCGGCGTTGCCACAGTTTGAACCGACGCGCGTGACTTGCACGTAAAACTGCGGGATTACCAGAGGATTAAATACGTTTTACTCGATGCATTTGCAACAAGAATAATTTGGAACGCGTGAAAGTGGCTACTTTAAAACGGCGTCTGTAAAATTCTCTAAGTAGTTGGTAATACCTGTTAGTTGAAAGAGTTAATTTGGATATATATGAAAGGAATACATATTTATTGATAGTTATACAATATCTAATAGATGCAGTAATAGAATTTTTGCATTATAAAGTCAAAGATTAGGTACCGTGGATAGTTTATAGTTCGCCTTCTAGGTTCTTATAATCTTTTCCAATAATCACTGAAATGATTTGTGGTGGTTATGCTAATAAAGCAATAACCCATGTTTATTTCTTTCAGATATGCTTAGGCAGAAACAGTACAGCTGGGAGATTCAGTTTTCTATTAGAATACAAAATTTTGTTTCCAAGCGTTTGAGTTTGTCATTCTTGCTTATAAATATACATGTAAAGATATGGTGATAAGTCTAATATAGTAACAAACACACAAATTATCCAAACAGTCAGCGCTACACTAGTTTTATTTATCTTCTCTTCAGAAACTCACAAATATTTGTTAAGCAAACTAATTTTTATTACCTATTAAGGTAATGGAACCTCAATTCTGATTATCATATCTATTTAAAATTTATCAAATGCAACTTTTAACACAAAGAGTACCTCGAGGATCTATATTGAGTCATTTCATATTAGCAATATACCGCAAGAGTTTTCGCTGTATGGTCACCCGATATACGAACTACCGCATGTAAGCAAATGGTAGATAAATTAGCGTAGCAGACAGGACTTCGTGGCTTCGCTCTCGCATTGCCGTAGAATACCGTATGCGTTAGGTGGCCATAGGACGCTCCCTCAATCAGTATACCAAGGTCTTACCTTATAGTCTCTTTTCGAGACATATTAACTATATATGTTGTAGTGATATTAATATTTAACCATTCATGATATAAATTCTTAGAGTTAACTTAAAGTCACTGGACTGTCTTGACAAATTCAGTCACTCTAGCTAATCACAAGTAAAGCGGATATTAATGACCATTTTTTTTTGTTTATTGTTTATCTCAAATTTTGAACCAATGTTTTGACCATAACTTTGGTGTTTATCAAGTTAAAATAAAATAATAAAAATATACAAAATCACGTGGAAAAATAGAGGTTACAATTACTACCTGTTGTTGATTAATTAAATTTGATTTGACAATAATGTCAAAAATATAAAACAACAAATTAAAGAACATTGGGATGCAGTGTAAAAAGAGGTAAAATAATTAACGGCTTCGTAGACATACATGGGTCTGTGGTGTCTGGCCGTTTTTAGGAACTCGTGCATTTCTGGCGTTTCGTATCACTTAACAATAATAAAAGTTAATTTTTATCCATGACGCAATGATCTCTTTCTCTATAGATCTTAAACTACTCTCCTGAATTTTTTCAGATTTTTGAAAAGTCTAAGTATGGTAAAAAACGGCAGGACACTACAGACCCATGTGTGTCTAGGTAGGTGCGCAAATTGTAATGTGGCTACGGGGGGTTAAAACCCAATTAAAATTTAGTGTAAACGGGGACAGAAAAAACAAGATTGAATATAATCGGTCAAAATATATGCTTTAAGGAAACAGAGTTTTGTAAAACGACAACTGTGTGTGGCAGGAGGCAACAATAAACAAGAAAGATGAAAAGACAGAGGTAAAACAGAAAGAAATAAACTAATTAAAGGGTTAGAGTTCAAAAATAAACAAAGATAGTGATTATTAGAGAAGTATGGTTCAACAATACAGCGAAATAATTTGTTATTTAATTAATTTAATTTATGTTGAGACCTTACACCTAAGTGTAGAAAGGTTTTTAAAGGAATAACAAAAAAATTAATGTTGAAAATGTGAAAGAATAAGGCTATAGGAGTTGTTAAAATTATTGATGGTATTAGTTTTAAAACTAGTTATCAGAAGTTCTTGTATGTAGATAATTTAATATTAATCTCTTTTGGAAATTGTCTTCATAATCCCACCATTTTTGATTATGAAGACAATTTATGAAGTATTACATATAAGAACTTCTGACAACTGCAACTTTAAAACTGATACCATCAATAATTTTAGCAACTTTTATAATGTTATTCTTTCAGATCTTCAACATTAATTAAATAACGATTAAATTATTTCATTGTGTTTGTTGAACCGTACTTGTCTAATAATCATTTTTTTTTTGTTTAATTTTAATTTGTAACTTGCAATTATTGGTTTACTCTTTTTCGGTTTTACTTCTGTATTTTTATCTTTCTTGTTTATTTTCGCCTCTAGCACACAACACAGCTGTGCTTCTACAAAAACTTAGTCCCTTTACGGCATATAGTTTGACTGATTCGACAGGTAATGAACCCTTATTTTTTCACGTCATTTGTACATTATTTCATTTTAGCTTGATAAAGGAAGTTGTGTAGAAACGTTGCTGCAAAATTTAAAATAAACAATAATTAAAAAACTTGCTCATTAACCGCCATTTTATTTTCTATTAAACCTGAAGCGCGTTCTTTTATCATATAACGCATTTTGTAAACTAAGAAAAAGAAAACTCGTTGAAACTTTAAAATAAGATTTTTATTTTTATTAATTTCCTTCTAAGTTATTATTTTAAAGATTGTTTTAGTTGTCACTCACCGGTTAGTAAAGAAAAATATAAAATTGATCTACCATTCCTTGAAAAAAAAAAAAACACGAAAACTCCAGATAGCATCGCTTATGAATAGATGAGTTCAGTTTTCTATGATTGTTCTTAGAAGTTAGATCATTGCTTCAAGTTGATTTTCAGATTTTTTCCTAAAATAGTAACTTTGTGAATAGTTTACCATTAAAGTAATCCTAAGTCATTTTTTTATATATATATATAATTAATATCATCGTTCATGTTTGAATAATTCCGGACTTAAAAATTCCAGAATATCGATCTAGCAAACCTCAGAAGATTTCTTAATCTCCCGCTACTGGAAATTCCCAATTATCCCAGATGTCCGAATTCAAGAGCTTGATAAGTACCGCTGAATTCCAAGAACATTAAAAAAACGCATTCCCAAATCGTCCCCACTGATTTGAAAGTTAGATATGCTTATTTCCGTTAACGAAATTCATTGCTAATTTAACTAGGAATAAGTATTAATTTGCGCATTTAAATATTCGTTAGAACTTACTCTTGCTAAAATGGTATTGATTAATTATTATTATTTTATTATTCATTGCGTTTTATTTAAAGGTAATAATAATTACATAAAAGGTAATATTCTACGGTGTAAGAGGAACACCTCTCCTCCTTATAAAATCATATCTTAATAACAGAACACAACTTACCGAATGGAATACCAGAAAATCTTATGTTGTTGGCATCAAGTACGAGGTTCCACAAGGATCGGCACATGGGCCATTGCTATTTATTATTTATATAAATGATTTAACAGCCAGTTTTAATGAAAGTAAAATCAGCCTTTATGCTGATGATACATCAATATTGGTAAGTGCTGATGATCCCGAGGTCCTTCAGAAAAAATATGCGGAAGCTATGAGATCTGGGAATGTTTGGTTTGCTGCAAATAAATTAAAAGTCAATCCAGACTAAACAAAAACGTTAACACTTTGTGCGGCCAACGGTGTCCAATCGGAAATCAAGTTTTTTGGCATCATAATAGATTCTCAACTAAGGTGGAATCGACATATTGAAAGTTTATCCAGCCGGTTATCATTTGCGCTGTACGCTAAAGGAAGAATTAAACACATAACAACTCATGAGGCGGGAAGGTCTGCGTATTTCTCCTACTTTCACACGATCCTTGGATATGGGAATGTCAGCGGATGCACAGAAGCTATTTATCCTACAGAAAAAGGCAATCAGAATCTTATGCAGTCTACAACGCAATGGAAGCTGTCGAGCTTCAAGAAAGAAAACATACTTACTTTGCCATCGATGTACATTTTGGCAGTACCCACGTACACAATAATAAAAGCTTATTCCACCTTAATGGCGAATATCACCCACACAACACCCGTCAAAGGAACGACATAAGAGTCCCATACCACAGATTGGATCGTTCTCAAAAATCGATCGACTACTGGGGCTCGAAATTATGTAACCGCTTACCATAGGAAATGAAGCTACTAACATCTACCAGCTTCAAGACCCACATAAAGAAAATCTTAATCGACAAAGAATACTACACAGTGGAAGAATGCCAATACTTGTCATTTTTTCATTCTGCTCATTTTCTATATATATATTTCCTGTTTTGCTTGTCTGCTTTTTATCATTGTTTGTCTTTTACATTTATTGCTTTTAACTTTTACTTATTTATTAATTTTATTTATACACTTTTATTGACTAATTTTTATATATGTAAATATATATGATGCAAATTATTATATGACAAATTCTGTAATGGTGAAATTACAAATACATACAATATTATTAAAGAAAATTTTATTACAAACTGCCAAGCAGTTTTCTTAAAATAGTAAACAAGATAATGTTTAGAATAGTTTAAGTCAGGATCGAAACCAATTTAATACAGGAAACTGTAAAACCAAAATTTATTCTTATAATTTGTTATAAAATCGTTATAAAATGTCTGCACTATTATTCAATAATGAAGTTTGCTTTAATTTATGTTTTGTATCACTATGGCGTAAGCAATTGTTTTCCTATCTTAAAAATGCTTGTGCAGCCATTTAATATTCTCTCTTGTGAATTATTTTGATTTTATTATTCTCTAACATGTTACTTATATTGAATAATTCAATTATGAGTTATCTGTAAATAGGTATTTGAATATAACTCATAATTCATATATTTTACCCTTTCCTGTTAAAGCTCCACCCCTCAAGGGGTTGGGAAGTTAGTACTACAAGTGACAAAAGAAATGCAATCCACGCTAGTTTGCTAGACTTGTAGAAGGCACATTTAGATATTATATAATGTAATTTTTTTAATCGTAATAAAGGTATAAATTGCAAAAATCCGAGAATTGGCGAAACCTCAGGGGTAGCTTTCACTTTTTAAGCATGGAACTCCGCCAAAAAGCGATTTACAACGCTATATGTTTCAATTCAATCGCTGAGTATCTCTTCGTGATATTCCCTATGATTTTTTTTATTTCTACTTGCAACAAATACATTTGCTTGAACGATAAAGTTGACAATAAACGTAATTTTCCTTCGACCGTACGTACTGCAGAATCCTCTTTAGAAAAGCGGACAAAAGAAGTTGGAAAATAAAACCCAACCGAGACAAAAAACTAAATAAATGCTACCTACCTATTTAGTTTAATGCGTTTAGCACGGCTTCTCGAAGTTTATAATACCACTAACGCTAATGAATAAAGCAGGCGTTATAGGTGCGCGATTCGCATAATAAATTTTCAGCGCCGCCAGTCCGAAAGTTATATCTGCAGTGGGATCCAGAATTCCAAGTACAAACGAGACAGTTACATATACGCAGTGTCCCTCTTCCGGCGGCATATTTATTATGGGAAAAAAAAAAAGAAAAGCGTTTCGCGAGAAATACGGGAAAAGTTTGTAGATTATATTAGGGCGTAATAAATTTTATGTCGGGCTGGTGTAGTTAGCCACACAAAAGCCGCGCAAGGGTACACGTGGCTTTCGCAGATCTGGTACTGATAATATTTTCCTTTTTTGAGATATTCAATTTCTTTGAAATGGCAGTATAATGGTGGTGGATCTTTAAATGGTAAGTAGTTTTTGGGTTGGACATTCTTTCAAGTTAAGTTTGTTCCAGTTACAAGGACTGACTTAAGTAAAAATAGGCATATCTCCAAACAAAACAAAAAAAAATCCCAATTATTATTTAGCTTAATAGAAAGAATTGTTAGTGAAGGCTTTCTGTTTAACCAAAAAAATTGTTAGGAATGACAACGGCCTAAATGCGGGGGAATGGTGCTAAACGAAACCAAGGACTGCTTTTGTCTGTTAATAAAGCTTCAGAAATTGTTTATTTCTTCCTCAGTAGCTACAGAGTATAGTTGCACAATTTGTTACAAGTAACAAATAACACAATGCAGCGCGCCCGTGTTTTCAATTTGGGTTTCCTGCCGCATCGGCAGATGGCGCTATCTCTCTAGAGCGGAGATCATGAAACTGCTCAAAGAGGGCGATATTTGTCCCGTCAATTCGCAATGGAATTTTCTGGGTGGGAATACACTCGAAAATTTAGGAGATCTCCAGATTATTCCAGACTAAAGCGCGTCAAATATAAACACACGCGCGAGCGAGGAGGAAACAGATGAAATGCTAAAAAGAGTTACGAGTTAGCAGGGTGAATAAAAGACCAGTAATTAAGTTTATAGTTAATTATTTAGTTAGTTTATTAGTGTTTCGTTATGTATTATTAGCGTTTTTAGTAGTATAATTTTAGTTTTATAGATTTTAAGTGTACAAATAAATATTTCTTTATTAAATATATCACATCATGTGTAACTATTTGAACAGCGAAAACGTCATAATTTTGAATTATTCTGTATTTTGTGCAATTCTTTTTGTTCCATATTTACAAAACTTTTCGTTCATGCTTTTTATAACCTTCTCGACTATTTTTCCTACCTGATTTTCAGACTCCTTTCTCACTTCCACAATTTTCTCCTCTATGTTTTTTGAGTTTTGTGCAAGTTCTTCAGTAATTTCCTCCAGCGGCTCACCATTTTCACCAAGTGCATGAAATACATAAATTTCTCCATTTTTACTAGGCATTTCTAAAGCTCTTCTCAACTGCGTTTGGAACTCAGCTTTTTTTCTACAGCTGTCATCATTTCTTTCCTCCAATTCCTGCCTGGGATCAGCTACTTTTAAATTCATCAATTGGCACTGTTTGGTTGCCTTTGTCTATGTTGTTTCACCATTATGCAATAAATTTTTCGCCTGATGGTGACTGTCAATTAATCGAAACATGTAGTGAATAGAAAATAATAAAACAGATTGGAATATGTTATAGCTAACTACATAGTAATCAGCTAAATACATAATTAATGTAAAGTGAACTTACCCCAATGTTTATTTGCAACACAAAATAATTCAATAGAGTTAAACCAATCGCACTTATGTCCGTTAAGGCCGTTTTTCACCTAACTATTTATTGCGCAATTTATTGGCCAATAAATAGCTAGGTGTAAAACTAGGTTGTATAGGCGATGGCTATGCAATGTATGTACTCCCGTAACGGCTTTAATTGTTGATCAAGCGACACAATATAATGCAATGTTAAAAGAAGATATTACTACACATTTTATGTGTTCCAATCAAACAACAATTTCTTTTTATAATTTCAATTCACTAACCTCTCCTTTTTATAAATACATATGAAATACCCTTAGAAACAACAAATAAAAACATGACATATGCTTATCTACATATGTATAGGTATAATATACATTTTCAAGTAAATGCAGAGGAAGATACCTGGTACGTATAAATTATAATCAGAATTTTACGTTATTTGCATTGTCCGCTTGTATTTTTACCGATATAAGGAGGTAATATTCAATGAAATATGTAATTTGTCTTCACTACTAAGCAAATTTCCTCAAATGAGAAAAAACTTAACTCATTTATTGAATTATTTTTCCATCAAAATCGGTTTACCAGGCAAAGTTACACCTAGTTTGTGGTAATCTGCGGTTTACACTCTTTTCGGTGTAATTTTACCTTTTGTGTTTTTTCACACACCAGTGAAGTAAATTTACCATCATTTTTTTAAAAGTGTTAGACAATTCCGACATTTTTACTCACTCCATGTATTGCAATATCATCGACATACCCTAATGTTTAATAAGTAGCCGGCATTGTTTATGGTGGCCATTTTTCTATGACAAAGTCCCGAAACATTGGAGACACAACTCCTCTTTGTGGGTAGCTTTACATGCACTAAACACCTTCACTTTTCTATTTGTTGTAGCTGAATAGTATATTTCAAACCAAGTGAGGAAAGTGCTTTATTGCAGGCGCGGGTAATAATAATTGCCCAAGGTCTGGAATAGTACTTTCCTCATGTGGTTTGAATACTATATTTTCCCAGCCAGTCCAACTTGAATATAAATATAACTAAATGCCTAAAAATAATAAAGACATACCTGTGAGTGACATGATAGATAGATAGTAGGCTTAATCTGTTAAATATTTTCTGAGAACTGTCAAGTTAGCGTCGATTTAAAAGTGTTTAATAATAGTTTAATTGAAATTTAACACCCAATAATTTAGCAATTATCTCATAAATGGGTTCAGACTGGGTCGAATGTACTAATGTCACATGTTATAAGATGTTCAGTTTCATCATGTCAATGTCACGTACTTTTCCTCCCTGGGGAGGTAAAGTACAACTTTTCTCCCTAGGGAGGTAAAGTATAACATTCCTCCCTCAAATGAGTGGGAGGATGAGGAGGAAAGTGGACACTTTCACAAAAACTAGTTTTCTCGATGACTTAAGGAACGTTTTATGCCTGGCGTAGAGAGCTGCCGCATTATATCGCATTCTTGCTATATAAAGGAACAACAAGAAATATATCTTTGGTGAATGCAAATAAGATATAAAAATATTTTCTTTCTCACTGCGCCCTGCACGAATTTATTAGCATAAAGTATGCATGCCCACTCTGCACACATATGAATGAAGAAAAATGAAGCCGTTACCCCGCCGTTCCCTTCATTTCCTCACCTGGTCTAGTTTATACACACAATTCTCTGAATTTTTATGCTAGTCCTCCGGCCATTCAGAGATCCCCGCGTCATAGAAAATTTATAAAGCAGTAAGAAAATAAAGTGGAAAATCCTGCCATCCATCAGACAGCAACGTTGAAAAAAGCATACCTATAAACGAGATACAAGTCTTCTACATTTTTATCCCGGGAAAACTTACGTACATATATATCGTAAAACTTTATTGGAAAGATTTCAATGGAGTTGGGTATACGCGCCTACAAATCGTGCTTTATGGGGATTTTATTGAATTGATTGGTTTGAATAATTCATCGGGTATATGTAAATACCGATATAAAATCTTCTAAACCAATACATTTCATTCGTATGCACGGATATGCCAGTGATTTAGCGATGAAGCCGGATTACTAATTTACATATTGCCAATTATTTATCGTATCAACTTTAGCATCAGAATTAGCATTTTGTTCGTCCTTTTGTAGAATAAAAATAATACATTGTCAGCCGTTGCCAACTGTGTTCCAAGAAATAAAAGTATTTTTTCATTAAAATTTTCGATACCCAGACGCAGCTACAACGTCGCCCAACACATTATTATTACATGTTAATAAAATTTCTTGCAAATGTTATCGTTTCATTTTTCAAGCAAAACTATCACATTGCCAAAAAATCAAGTTGAACAAATTATTCACCAGTTTATTAAGGACATTTATTATGTCCTAAGCACATTCTAAAAGAACATTTTCCCGATTTTCAACTTTTTCTGACCTTACTTTAAATGTAAGCTCAGAAATAGCTGATTTTGCTGCGAAGCAAATAAAAAACTGCGCTACTTAAGTTGATGCGTAATGCGTGAACTCTACTGCAACCTACAAAGTAATCATTGCAGAATAACTGCTCTCAATATTACTTCTATTGTACTTTAAAACTAGCCCCAGGCCCTGCTACTTAGCCCGCAAATTATTATTATAATCCTTCTGGGTTTGGAAGGTTCAGCTTCCGCGTCTTCAGTATCGCTAGCTCTGACATCTCCAAGTAGCTCTTTGGGGCCGATTTCTTCAGTCAAGGATAACTATACGATAACTTTAAGCGACAGATAAGTTATAATACTTATTTTCTTCCCCCATTGATAAATGTTAACCTTCGGATATGTGGCACAAAAGTTGTATGTTACTTGACCCTACCGATAAATTATTATCCTCAAGTTAATGGGTATGTATTGCATTAACACAACCTCATTACTTTTATTTATAGTGGTGGACAGGTACGCGAGAAAGCTTTGGTGGTTTAGATGTAAAAAACGAATAAAAAAGTGTGTAAAGTGGATTTATTAATGGACTTATGTTAATTTATATGCAACATCTATCAATGTTTCTTTTTCTAGTTTGGTAAAGTAAGGACAACGTTTACCTTTGTCTTTTCTTCTATTCTAGAAAAACGTAGAATTCATGGAAACACAAATGAAAATTTAACTCATAAATTTTATGCATTATAAATATGTGCATACTCTATAGTAGCCATGTATGGTATATAAATTCTATATATTGTAAAAATAAAAACATATAGGCTAATTATGTCCATTTCAAATCCAGCAAATCATAAAAAATATTATTTATTTATTCCACTGATTTACGCTAACCGTACCTTAACTATTTCGTTTTGTAGCTATGTTCTGCTAAATGTTTCGTATAAACTTGTGCACTAACCGTGTACTATTTTCCTAGTTGAGATTAACAATTCGTATTTTTACAGCGTTGTCAAATGCTATCTTGTCGATTTCCATCCCGCGGATAAAATTGCTTGCAGTTATTTGAAGAAATGAAAGAATTCACCACAAAGTTTAGTAACAAGAGCGAGTGGGATCATAACACCATCTTGAACTTGAATAGAAACGCCATCAAATGGTATAATGATGGCTTCAAAACGGCAGAGGGAACTGGAATAAGAATATATGGGCCTGGAACCACATATTTCGAAAGCTTGGGAAAATATCCAAGTATATTTCAGACGGAAATACACCGCTATTGAAAGATGTGTCCAGTTCAATGTAGATAGAAATTATCGGAAGCAGGAGATTATCATCATGTCTGATAGTCAAGCAGCCATCAAGGCACTGAGCTCATATGAATTCAGTTCCAAGATGGTGTGGAATGCCTAGGGAAATTAAATGAGCTAGGCAAAAGAAATAAAGTAACCCTCCTGTGGGTTCCGGGTCACACAGGAGTGGAAGGAAACGAAATTACGGATAACCTCGCAAAAAAAGGACTGGAATGCTTGTTGTAGGGCCTGAACCCTTTTGCGGGTTAAGTAGCAATACAATACTGAAGAAACTAAAAATAGAAATGGAGCAGAGAAAATCCAGTCACTGGGAAAATCTCCAGGAAATGAGGCAAAGTAAAATTCTTCTGGGAACTTATAATCAGAAGAGGTTTACAGAATGCATCAACCTGAGTAAGAACAATGTTCGCACATTAACAGGAATACTTTCAGGTCACTGTAGACTGAAAGGACACCTGAGTAAGTTGGATTGGAAAAGAATCTGAATGTAGATTTTGTGGGGAACAGGATGAAACACCCATCCACCTCCTCTCAAACTGCGTAGCACTGTGCAACTCGAGGGCGTTGCACCAGGAGCATGTGAAATCGAAGAGGGAGACTTACCTAGACTGGGGCCCTCTGACATCCTACACTTTCTGAAAGGAATAGGATTGGAAGGCCAGCTGTAAAGCAGCAAGAATAGGGGACACAATAGATCTTTTAGGTCGCAGTGTAACATCACCCTTCTATCTACATACATACATACATAGATACATATTTGAAGAAATCCAACGCTTCCAACAGATACAAATACGGGACTTTTATCATTTGCTGAAGAAATTGGCCCTTAGCCCTTTGTAAATAAACAAGCCGTCTCCATCTCTATACTTTTTCAGCTGTTCTAATTTTATTCGCTCTTCATATCAGCATTTACGCCCATGATCTCATAACAAATTACTGTTTATCTTCACCCTGAATTTTTCGATGACAATTCGGGCTTTGAAGTTGTCGACATTCGGATACCCTTCGCTGTCAGGTGCCTCGCGAATAGGACTCTCTACGTGGCACACAAGCAACTGTTATCGTTATAAATACACGAGCTCTTTGTTGCATCGAAACGGGTAGCCGTTCGGATAGCCATGCTATTGCAACAGATAACGGTTTGGGCATCCTGGTCCTTATTGCAGGCCGCTGGGAAGTCCTAAAACAATACACACTCTGAATTGGCTCGGAATGATCACATTGGAAAGGAAAATCGGCAGTTTTTGCTTTACATGGAATTTTAGGTCGTACCGTTCCGAACCGATCGATTCGAATCTATCTAGTCGGCGTTTTACTTAAGTCCGAGCGCTATCTGCGAGAGCGACAGCAATTTCAATCTTAAATGCATTTGCGATCGCATGTGGAGAGTCTCGTTCGTGGGACATCTGACAGGCAAGTTGAGCATCTTGATTTAATTGAAATTTCGAACGCTTCGAAGCTGAAACTGTCATCAACCAATCAAAAATCGCCTAGCGGAAGTATCCAAGGTAATTTGGCCCAGAACTTTCATCGTTTATCAACGGATATCATTAACTTAACGCGGATAGATAGTTTATTAGTTCAAGTAATTACTTGACAACGTCAAAATATACAGTAATATCGACCATAAAATGCAGGTACATACCAAAGTAAAAAAAAAAACATCGTACATTTTATATACATTGAAGACAAATGAAAACAAATAGACAAAATCAAAAACATGCTAAAACAATCATGGTAAGTTCGATTTTAGAAACTTCTCCACAGAATAGAACGCGCGTCTCACTAATAAATCTTTCACTGCGGTCCCAATTTTTTTGCGTTCAGATTGCGGAGCTGATAGGTTGGTCAAGATAACGGTACTGGTGGCATTGAAAAGTTGTAATGAGAATTTGTGAAAAAATAATCTAACAGCGATGGTTCAAGTTCTGGCTCTTTAACCCTCCAGTACCCGTTTGAAATTTCACGACCAAGTACCCGTTTCGGCCTTTGGGACCGAATTAAAACTAATATTCTTCCTATTGATAAATTGTTAGTAAAATAAAGCATATGACACACTTAACAGTTAGCTGTATTTATTTAAAGAATAACGCGCATATAAATTTACAACAACAAATTTAATTAGATGTAAATGTTAACAGACTCTGCAAAACATTATATGCAACCATCGCTGGTGACATATGTAGCTCATGAAACAAGAAATGTAATATGTTATTGATATTATTTGAAGTTGTGGTAACACGAATCGCATACAACGGTAATGTTTAAAACACATAATTTTTTTTACATTTGCGGCAGAAGTAACGAGTTTTTCGGTTTTTCTTACTATCGCACTAGCAACATTTTCCCTTTTCGGGCATTGGTTCTGTATTTTCAGGATTTACTGCGTCTTCTATGTCACATATTTCAGTAATGCTAAGTTTCATTGGCCGAGGAAGTCTTTGTAAAGTTGAACGCTGAAGTAAGTGGGGACGTACCATTTCCATTGCAAGTTGTTTGAGAAATTGTCTGCGTAGCATTGAACTGTTAGAATTATTTGACATACATACCACATAGGAATTAATTGCCGCAACGTTTAGACTGAAATGAAAGACCACTATTGGCCATCTTTGAGTACTTCGGGCACAATTATATGTGGAGCACAGCTGGTTAACCATGTCAACTCCACCTTTCGTATGATTGTACATTACTATTATTTCCGGTTTATCTGCCTCCGGGCCCATAGTATCATCGTGATGCATACTAGATACTAATATGACATTCTTGTTTCTTTTAGGTATGTATGAAACTAATGTACAGTCTTTGGTAAAACCAAACATACTTGTCTTAGCCGGACGTTTTACTGGATTCGAAAACTCTTTTAGTAGTTCGACTTTATTCTTTCTTATCGTGCCGACAGTTGTAAGTTTTTCATCTAACAGTTTGTTTACTAAACTCATATTGGTAAACCAGTTATCTAACGTTACGTTACGACCTGTATTGTACATAGGTTCGCAAAGCCTCATTATGATGTCAGCCGGAGCATTGCTTGATGAAATGGCCCATTTGGTTGTTTTCCTACATATACTTCGAGGTTAGCAGTATAGTACGTTTTTGCATCCGATAAAGCAAAAATCTTGATTCCATGCTTATTCGGCTTTGATGGTATGTATTGTGTAATTTTGCAGTTGTCAACAAAGTTGAAAAATTCTCTAATCGGGGATAATTTATCTAGTTCTTTCCTCTGGGCGCGAGTGTTTTTATCATCGAACCGTAATGCACTAAGAAGAAAGCGAAATCGATTCAGTGACATCGTCAGACGGAATATTTCGACACTCGACCCATCTGTTGCCCATAGCTCTGTAGTATTCAGGTGGTTAGCTTTCAAAATGCCAGCGTAGTACAATAACCCCAATAGAGCTAGAATTTCTAGTTTGTCAGTGGACCTAGCGTCGCTTGAACGTGAATAATTTTTGGCTATTGACGCTATAAACTTGTTCGTATTTTCTACGATCAGATCTAGCATTTGATCATTGATAAAACATCTCCATATATCTAGTGGTTCTTTTAGTGATTGTGTAAGTACTTTAGACCGAGTCACTTTATTTTCTGATCTTACCCTGACATTTTTTCTTGGAACCAGTTTTGATCATTTACTAATGCCATCCTTACCGTAAAAAAGTCTCTCATGATCAGAAATTTCTTGTTCACTCTCTGAATCAATTTGCCTCTCTTCTAAATTATCTTCTTCCAAATCCGAAAGCAAGTTGTCGAATTCCGGTTCATTATCATTGTCTAATTCGTTTAGGAATTCTTGCATTAGTTTTTTAAGACGTGCTTGTTCTTTTTCATAATCACCCATGACTAAAATCAACAACAAATCAAGCCTACTTGAATGTTATTTGTATATTACACTATTATTCCGTTTATTAGTAACTTTTTTTATAGATCAATAAACCTAGTGACTTAACTATGACTCCGTAATAGTGAATGACGCACTAAACCTCCTAATAAAAATCTACACCGATCCGAAAAGATAACATTTTACCTTCTTGACTCTTAATTTTATTAGTTAGCGGTCGTTTAACATCAAGCGACGTCTAAATGAGAAACGGATCTTATTTAAATGTTAATTTTCATACTGCTTTAACCGATAAAAAGCAGTTTAACGACCGCCCAATAATAAAACAGAGATTTTACGGCCCTCTCTACCCTTAATGGACACTAAACGATCTTATATTCTCCGTATAGGTGGTTTCCGATCGTTCGACGGTTTCGATCGAGTAGGATTGCTGCGTCGCTCGCGCAGCTTTTGTCAGAACTTTTACATCTTATACTCACTGCGAGTCATTGCATTATTGAAAAGGAGAAATCTACTACCGCGAGTTCCGTTTCTGGAAGACGAAGCTCACTCGAATGATATCCAGGAGTTCAACTCATTATTTATTCGGCCGTATTGAATATTCATGTAGGTTTGTTAGCGCTGATTGAGATAGGATTAATTCTAAACTGCAGCTTTTGCGAGGATAAGTTCTTCTTGCCTCCTGGCGGTGCAGTCGAAACTAGTGGAAGTTTTGGCGCGATCTTGTGGATGAATTGCGAATGAATATGCATCAGTTAAGAATATTTGTAGGTGAGTTTGCGCCTAGGCTTCTGTAATGAATGTGGTCGTAATTTTGGAATGTCATTAATATATTACCTGCATAAAAAGAGCTTAAATTCTATGTATTAACCTTGCTGTACTGTTCGGGTCTATTTGACTCGAAAGAAAATGTAATCTTAAATTGTGTTTTTGTTTAATTGTATTTCTGTTTGAGCACAGGTGACTTTATTTGTCAACATTAGTGCTTTGTTATTTCATATTACATTTTTGAATGTTATGTGCTTTTTTTTAGTATACTTTCAAATGTTACACATATACCTTCGGGTCAATATGACCCGAACTTTATTTTATTACATTTTCAACTAAAATATATTGTTTGAAGTAAAAATATAGTAAAATCTTTAGATATACATATATGTATATACAGTACAGTAACAAGTCTGTACTTGTATCTGCGACCACAGATTCTTATAGCCTATATCTATATGCATACTTTCATAAGCGTTCACTACACACATGCGCTGACAAGTCTGTGCTTGCTAACGATGTTGAGATTATAAAACAAGGCATCGATGCAGTTATGATTCAGTACTCGACTTTACATTCAACATAGCACATCGCCGACCTTTGACTGACAAAGCGTTATAAGCGTATATTGAAGCATCTGACAGTATAGAAGATATTTCCGAATATGAAGATCATACAAGTGAAGCATCTGAAAGTGACAGTTTTGATGGAGAAGTCGATAATATGTATCTAAGTACAAATGTGCAAAGTTGTTCTTCAAAGGATGGAAGAATAGAATGGAAGTCGGAACAACCGCAGCAACGTGGTCGCTTTCCTGCTGCCAATGTAATACATCAAACACCAGGAATTGCAAGATATGCTAGTAGCCGCATTGGTGACATCAAGTCGTCATTTCAAGTTACGTTTCATAATGCTGTAGAAAATACAATAATTGAAATGACAAATCTCGAAGGACGAAGGGTTTACGGTGAGAATTATTGGAAAAATTTAGATAATACTGTTTTTGAAGCTTACGTAGAATTGTTGTTACTTGCTGAGGTTTATCGGTCACATGGAGAATCTACGAAAAGCTTGTGGGATAAAAAAGCTGGTAGAAATATATTTAGAGCAGCTATGTCATTGGAAACATTCTCCATGATATCTCGTGTAATTCTGTTTGATGACAGAAATACAAGGCAAGAGAGAAGGCGTACTGATAAGCTTGCCCCTATTCGAGAAATCTGGGAGAAATGGGTGGACGTTTTTCCAAAATTGTATAAAGTTAGAGTAAATGTCACTGTTGAGGAACAGTAAGGCATTTAGAGGTACATTACCAGCAAACCGGCAAAGTATGGAATTAAAATTTGGACCCTTTCTGATAGTGAAACTTCCTATGCGTTGAAACTACAAATGTATACAGGAAAAGAACCGGGTGCAGGTCCTGAAAAGAATCAAGGCATGCGCGTTGTATGCGATCTTAGTAGCGAACTTAGAGGTCACAATCTAATTTGCGATAATTTCTTTACGTCTTACAATTTGGGGCAGTTCCTTCTGAAACGAAAAATGATGATGTTGGGTACTATAAGAAAAAATAAGTCTGAGCTTCTAAAGTCAATGGTAAATAAAGAAGTATATAGTTCTTCCTTTTTTTTACGAATGACGCTACCGTAGTCAACTATATTCCAAAAAAAAAAACAAGAACACAACTGTAAAATGTCTTCCTTACACTACGACAAACAAATTAGTACCAGAGATGACAAAAAATCGCAAATTATATTAGACTATGACGCTACAAAAGGAGCTGTTGATGCTTTAGATCTGGGGTCGCCAAACTACGGCCCGCGGGCCAAATTTGGCCCGCTGCGTATTTCAACCCGGCCCGCGCAAGTTGTAAGTACCAAGCGGTTAATTCAGCTATTGCCGATAGTTTTTCTCACCCACAATAAGGGTTTACGAAAATTATTATGCCGGGAGGTATCTACATGTACTATTCACCGACTGATAGTGAACTGATGTCGCGGTAAATAAGTCCGGTTAATTAAATGAATTAACCGGACTTATTTACCTATGAACGCTTTCGGCGTACTTCACAATAATATTTCTAACCTTATTTAGAATTAAATTTGAAATATTCATGAATAGATTTGCGATAAAGCTGAAGAAGTGCGCCCAAAGAAGAGGGTTAGTTTTTCTGTTGACCTCTCAGCTCAAGCGACTGTCAGATAAATTGAGAATATCACAATAGGCTTCTTAATGGAGAAGGCAAAAAATGTCTAGTGGTTTTTGATAGTTCTTGATGAGTCAACAGTCATTGTTGATACTGCCCAAGTATTTTTGTTTTGTGCAAAGCTTTCAATAAGTCATTGCATAATTCATCAAACACCTCCATCTATTTTGCATTATTGAACCGGTTGTGGCAGTGGTTAACTTTATTGGCTCTCGGCGAGTTAACCATCGCCAGTTCGATGGTACAATAGTGGAAAAGTTTTATTGAGATTTTTGGAACTCAGAGAAATTATTAATATTTTTTTAAATGAGAAAGAATTTCTACAATCCTTCCGTCCATTAATAGTAATTATTGCTTCTGTTTCTTATGCGCTCTCAACTGAACTTTCGTCCCTTCAAATTATTTTAAATAAAAAGATACCAACATTCGTTAAAGTATTATAAAAAAAAATATGTCGCAATTCATTTCTTGTGATCTAGATTGGATTAGAATTCCTAAAAATGGATCCTATTTTACTTCAAAATTTTCTGGTCAGATTTTTTCAAGGTGCCCAAATCTTCAGAAGTAGCAGGTATTGAACTACTGAGATGTGTTTCCAATGCCGTAAAATAGTGGAATCTTATTTTTCTTGGTTTTCTTCATAACACTACTATAGGTTTGTCTTTTCTGCCTTTTTTATCAATAAATTTTTGGTTTATTACGTAGTACTTGATTGTTTTATCAATCGTTTATTCCAGCATTTTGTTTTCCTGTTTCTTCCAATGTTACTCTTAAATATTTAAATTTCTCATTTGCTCTATTTTAGTATCATTTATTTCAATTTTAGTTTCAACATTCTGGTTTCCGAGGATTTTAGCTTTTTCTATGTTTATTGTCATGCCCTCTTCTTCCATGTTTCCTTTCCATATGTTCAAATTTTCTTTGTTTTTTACTGTCTGTTATTATTACCACATCGTCTGTAAAGATTCTATTATGTAGCTATTTCAATCCTATGCAAATTCTTATCTTAAATCACACAAACACTTTATTAACTTTTTGTTCGCATTTTGCCTCATTTTGCAAAATGCGAACCAGATGAAGATAAACTTTTAATATTTAATATTTACTGTTTGGTTTATATATTGCGTACTTTTCTTAGTACTAACATGTAGAAAACAATGATTATTATAATATTTACTAGCAATAATAATTTACTGTAATATCATTTAAAAAATATTTGACCATTTGGAAAAGTTAATAAATAATAGGAATCATTTAAAATAAAACCACTGAAGCATATAGGGAATGTTGCAGAAAAATATAAGGATATACAGGGTGTTTTTGAAAAAAAATAAGGTTTGCAACTTTAAGATTCTTCAGTCAGTAATTTTTAAACACCCTGTATGATACGACGGAAACTTTTTGGTATATTGTTTTCGGTTCAATAAAACACAAAGGAACACTTAATCAAAATATACACGTTAGAGTTTACAACCTGGCCCGCTGAACTTAATTTTCGTTACGATTTGACCCTGTCCTAAAAAAGTTTGCCGACCCCTGCTCTAGATCAACTGATAACCACATATACCTCTAAGCGTAAAACAAATCCCTGGCCTATGATAGTATACTATAATATGCTTGATGTCTCAGCTTATAATGCCTTTGTTCTATGGAGGAGTATAGATCCAAATTGGAACGCGAAGAAGCTAACTAAAAGAAGAATATTTTCAGAAGAATTAGGAAAATCTCTCATACAAAACCCACATAAAAAGCAGAACACATATGCCAAGAAAAGAGGAATCGCAAAATATTGTGCAAAGAATTCAAAACATTGGAAGTGCATCTTGTTCCGTTATAAATGTGCCACAAACAACTACTCTAAAACGCAGTCGTTGTAAATTTTGTCCTTCAACTAAAGACAATAAAGCAAATATATTATGTAACAATTATCATAAACATCTTTGTAAAACTCACTTTGCATACTTTTGTCCAAATTGTAAAACATAAAAATAGCTTTTTATATCAATATTTCATTATTATCCGTAATTTATAAGTTTTTAAGGATATTATTTGTTAGTTTTGCATTAAATAAATAAGTACTAGTAACCTGTGCAATTTGTTTCCTTTTTTTTATGTTTCGGCTCATATTTACCCGAACGATACAAGTGTATAGTAGATGTGAACAGACCACAAAAGCTAAGAATTTGAACAATTGTGTAGATTGCTTTATTACGGCTGCTTATAAGCTATACATTTGCTTTACTAGTAAACTTTCTCATAGAATACTAAATGACCACCTCTAATTTTTCGTAACTAGAAAGTTCCTTCTTGTGTTCGCACTGCTAATCCATTCATTTTCACCGAAATAACCCTCAATCTTGAATTTTAAAGAGATCAATCATCGAAGGCTTTCCTCTAACGTTCCCGTATGCACTTTATCGGCTCTTAAATCATATGAAACCTGGCACCTCAATCACCACCGCCGAGGCTTTCATAAATTCATATTTTATAATTCGCCTTTTTAAAGGCAGGTGGCGTAACGTAACCGATAACATCGTAGCCGTGAATTCCGTCGTCGAGGACGCGGGATCAGTGTCTCTGAGGGTTACGGGTAACGCCCGTAAATAAAAATGAAGACGGTGTGACATCCAGATAACGCGAGGATTTAATGCAAATCGTTTCAATATCGGCGACCCTGGCTGAAAGAGGTCGCGTGTGCTCGTTTCTTTTTTAACTATTCTCATCTTTATCCCTTCCGAAGTCGCTTTATAGGACGTTCAGGATAAATCCATCCGATGCTCGGGTAGAGCTCCATCGCTCTATTAAGTGGTTGTATTTTAGGTCAAATAATAGGGATATATTAATTTTGGCTCAGAAGCGAGGTATATTCGAGTTTTTGGATACAGTTTACTTTGGTTATTGTGATAAAGGATTTTATGGAACTTCGTTAGAAATTGTCTCTTTATTATATATTTTATTTGCTTATCCATTGAGATGAGCACAACCAATAAATGTAAAAACATGAAGTAGAAGCAGGATACTAAACTAAAACTGAGGAGATTATGTAAAGGTATTGCTAGTAGTAGTGTTTGAAGGGGTTTTTAATAATGTCTAAGCATTAATTACGACAAACATTTAGGTAGCCTTGCTGCCCCGAAGAAACTACCAGAATGAGACTTAAACGCGCGCACTCGGTAATAGTCAAAGTTTCACAATATTTGGCTATCACATATTCAAGCGTCAGTGTTAATAAAAATATAAGTTGGTATCTGATTTGATACGGTTTTACATAAAAATTCTTGAACATCTAACTATTTCACTTCTAATATCGGTTTTAAGTGGTTTATTTCGAAACAAAAAGCATTTAGTTGTGTAATTTTTGTGTATTAAATAATAAAATTCTCAAATTGAGGTTTGGATATAATATTTAAATTGTTTATAATAGTATTTGAATCTAATGTCCCTTGTCTGAGGGAGTGTTTCCCACAGCACTAAAACATGCCATCATTATACCAAAGCATAAACATGGTAACAAAATGGATATCAACAATTACAGACCGATAAGTTATTTGACAACCTTTTCGAAAATAATAGAGACTGTTGTATACCAACAGATTTACTTGTTTTTCACGTCAAATAATCTATTTAGCCAGGGCCAACACGGATTTCTCCTGGGTAAAAGCACTGCTACTGCCATCTACGAGTTTACTAACTGGATACTGGAAATGCACGAGAACAATAACTTAATCATAGGCCTGTTTCTAGACCTAACAAAGGCATTCGACAGCGTGTCTCATAAACTACTACTGCGTAAGCTGTGGGACTACGGCCTGCGTGGTGTGTCCGAAAACTGGTTTGCTTCTTACCTAACAAATTGGACGCAGACAGTACAAATAAAATTGCGTTGATGGCACTTTTAATTCTGACAGCAAAACCACGGTATTGGGAATACCTCAAGGCAGTGTATTAGGTCCACTGCTGTTCATAATATTTATCAACGACCTATTTTCCAACGCTGTGTATGAGAATCAAAAAATCATAAACTTTGCAGATGATACGAATGCAATAATCTCTGGAGTTGACCTTCCCACTTTAATCGACTTTGGCTCGCGATTAATGTTGGATATAGAGCAATGGCTTTTAGATAATCGTTTAAAACTTAATTCTAGAAAAACAAATTGTATTCTTTCTAAGAATAACGAACTAACTGAAACACCAAAACATATTTGCCTAAACAATCAAAAATATTACCCAACCACACACTGTAAACTTCTAGGAATAGAAATCGATGATAAATTAAAATGGGAATACCAGATAAGTTGCGTTTGTGGTGGACTCAGCCGTGCATGTTTTGCGTTGAGGATTCTTGGAGAGGTGACCACTTTCCAAACTTTGAAGACCGTATATCACGCTTATGTAGCTTCCACATTGCGCTATGGTATTATAGTGTGGGGAGGCTCATCAGAGGTTGGGTGCGTTTTTACTATGCAAAAGCGGGCGGCGCGTGCACTGCTGGGTCTAAGGGCAACACAATCGCTAAGAACTATGTTTAAAAGGAATAACTTACTAACAGTATATGGTATTTACATTTAGAGAAGGTCTACTTTTTAATTTTCAAAATAAAAACTCTTTCACAAATAGTCAAAAATTGCACAACTATGAAACAAGAAATAAAATAAATTATAACGTACCTATCCACAAGCTAACCAAAACTGAAAAAGGCATAACATACAACTGTATAAAGTTTCACAACAGATTACCAAATCAAATTAAATTAGAGACTAACCTACATAAATTCAAAAGAGCAGTTTACTAATATCTTTGTAATGTAGAACCATATACAATCCACGAGTTTCTGAATCATTAAATTAAATGCATATATTGTTTCTTTCTTTTTTACTGACGCCATTTCTACTTTGTATTTTGTTTTGTAACTGAAACTGTAATACCATTGTAGAAATAAAGACTTACTTACTTACTTACTTACTTACTTAATTAGACTTACGATTTTAAATAGTTTTAACTTTTACATGTTAATAACAGTGTACAAGTTTATCCATAAATAAAACCTTTATTGCAAAGATTGCAAGCTTTTTACAGTAGAAAACAACAAATTAATGTATTTCTGCTAATAACTGTAATGATTAAGAGGAATTTTTCCCAAGAAAAATTTTCAGTGGATCAAAAGTTAAATGAACAGAATGTGACAGCAATTAAAAATCCATTTTTACTCAAATTATACTTAAGATACGTCGATGATATATTTTGTTTATGGAACGGTAACATTGAAGATATTAGAAGTGTCGGGAGGCATGCGGGATCACGCGGGCCCCAGAAGTGACTAATTTTTTATGCATAAAAAAGGTCCCTATTGACCGCCAGGTCTATTCCTGTCAAATACATTTATAGCGGTTCCCTGCGTTGACCGCAAATAAAACTGGTAAGAATGTCTCAGGGATATAAGTCCTGCATTGGCAGACCCATGGATGGATATCCTTTTGTATGGGCATATTTTAGAAAAATTAATAAGAAAATATGAAATGAAAAAAGATCCGATAAATCTAAAGACGAATTTCAATAATAAAGGCAACATGATTGACAGATTATTTACTTACAATAGTATATCATACAACATTAAATTTAAAATGTTGTATGATATCATGCCATATGACAAATTATCCATTTTCAAACTAAAATTAAAATTAAATCGTATAATAGAAAGTAAGAATATGGATATTTTAAGCAAAGATGGTGTTTATAGTATCAATTGTATACATAGGGAAAACTGGTAGAAAACTAGAAATACGCGTCAACGAACATAGAAAGCAAACAAAATTTACATTCTATCAACATTTGATAAATACAGGACACACAGACACACAAGCACAAACAATAAAAATATAAAGTTACTACATAGATGTGACAAAAGCCATAAGTTGAGGCAGCTCGAGGTACACGAAATAGAAAAAAACATAGCAATAATATAACAATATTAAATAAACAATTAGATTACAATATAAAACCACTTTTTACATTTTGACTAATATGTGAAACACATTAAAACGTATTAAAAATTATCATGTATCATTATTATTTTACATCATAATTTCCCTGTACTTATCTATCTTATTTTCAAAATTTATATAACAAACAGATACATATGTACATATCTAACACATACATTCACACATAATACTAAAACAACTAGTTTTTACACATATATGTTTAAAACTGCATCAAAAACTTGTTGCTTTAAATATACGCAATTCCTGTTCAGTACGTCCTTGGTTCGTTTTCCGTTTAGTTATGTTTGATTGCTATGATAATTCTTACCTACATTTTAATGTGATATTTGTGTTCGTTTGTATTTGAATTCGTATTATCAAATTAAGTAATTTCTCTCATCATTAGTAAGTATTATCCGTTTAAAAAACAAATAGCTTATGCAACATTTAAGAACGTATTTTAAAAGAACTGAAACTTGAATTTTAAATTATGAACTTTGAAATTTTAAACCTAAAACTTTTTCAATTGTTAAAAAATTCCAATTTAATAGTAAAATTACTTTATAATTTGACATAAACTTTTCATCTTGCAGTTACCTGATGATGGTTATTTAGACCGAAACATGTCGCAATAAAATATTGCAATGAATATGATTTTGTATACGAATTTTCTTCCGTTTTTCAATTATACACACCAACCCTCTGGGACTTTATACCTTATAATGTGAAGCATTGACCAAAAGTAAAGGAACGCTGAGAGGTCATAAGGACGGCACGAAAAATGAATGAGACATAAAAACGTAGAAAATAAATACTAGCGACAGTATCTGAAAAAGGAAAAAAGTGAATGGAGGTGAGGTTTCTAATATCAGCTCTATGATTAACATTATTAGCATTCTAGAGTATCTAAAGGAACAAACATCCTTTATATTTAATCTCTCTATCTAACACAGAAACATTGTCAAAATCAAATTTGTGATCAGGTATCCTATTGCTATCCTCAATAATTCGACTTTTGATACGTTTACAGCTATATTTCCTTCACACTATTGTGTACATGATTGAAAAGGGATCTGTGCAAGGTCAGGAAAACAACAATGCTTTTTCAGCCGAATTTGTTTTTTTCAGTTCAATACCTAAAATCTTATTTCTCATGGTTTGAAGCAGATTTTTGAATATGTTTAATTCCTTCCATTGAAGAAAGATAATAAGAGATGAGGAAAAATATTAAATTAGTGAATCTATAGGTAAATTACTTTTAATAACGAATCCTAATATTTCGTTTCTAATTTGTGTCGAAACATCGGACCAGTTGCTCAATAGAACAGAGAGGCTTGAAGTCTTAAATAAGGTAAAAATCTATGCTAGTACCACTACATCATTATCGGTAAAATAATTGATGCAATTTTTCTTGGCACTAAACACAATAAAGCTGATTTTTGCTCCGTGCGTTTCAATTTCAAATCCAAAATAATGAGAATCTTACTGCAGATATTCTAAGGTTGACATTTCAAAGAAAAGCCCGATATCCTTTCTCAACGAGGACCGACCTACCAATACCCTAGTGATTCTTATTTATGTCCAATTAGCTTAACCGCTTCAACCGTGGAGGATTGAAAAGCGCGCAAAGATTTCTCCCTTTTCTCTGCTTTTTCTTTTTTCCTCCGATTTCCCGAAGGTGAAACGCACATCGTCCGGGAGATAGATGCATGCTGAGAGGGATCGAAGGAAGCCTTCGGAATGCCCCGTCGTGTTCTGTATCTTTTGTTTTTCCAGCTGCCTGAACTAGGAAAACGCTACCGAAATTCCTTTGTGCTGATAGAACTGGTGCAATTAAGGAAAAGACGGAATGGATGGATTTTTATTGGAAATCACCAAAGCCCGCCCCGCCTCCAGCTGTAGCGCCCTCGATTCGCCCTTTATCTCTGTTGTTTTGTTTTTCTGCTCGGACGGCGCTTCGTTTAAACGTTCGAAATGCTGGGAATGTCTGTTTTTCTTAGTCTCTTTATGTAAGACGGATAAACTTAATTTACAAACTTAATGAATTCTTTTCTTGGCGCTAGATCGCACTATTAATCCTAAGTTCTGTCGTTATACATTATTCAGGTTGAATTGTGAAAAAGCTAGCGTTATACGAGGATGTATTGAAAAATTCTTAGCCTACTATAGAAGCATACAAAAATTGAACGTCAAAATATTTTATTATTCAACATACACTCCTCTCACTGGATACATTTATTGCAACGAATCTGTAACGCCTCTAGACCTTTCAAAACGAAATTTTCGTCTTACTCCGTAAACCAGATTTCCAAATCTTCTATCACATCTTCATTAGAAGAAAATTTACGACCTTTTAAACCTTTTTTCAGTTGAGGAAAGACATGACGGAGCCAGATTTGGTGAATAAGGCGATTTGTGACATCGTCCTGCAAAAGCAAAACACTTTTGAACAATTTTCTGCGTCTTCTCTTCTTAAATTCTTGTCGTAGAGTGGCCACTAACATCGAATAATAATTCCTGGTTATTGTTCTACCCTTATCCAGAAGATCAATCATGATTATACCATGACAATCCAAAAAAACTGAAGCAAGAACTTTTCCAGCAGATTCTTGAACGGAAACTTCTTAAGCCTTGGAGAATCAAAGTGTCTCCATTCCACCGACTGTTGTTTTGTTTCTGGGTAGTAAAAATGTACCCAAGTTTAATCCATAGTAACAATATGGCTTCAGAAGTCTGCATCTTTTTCAAACTGAGCACAGATCGAACATGATGCTTCCACCATTGCACACTTCTGGTCAACATTCACACATTTGGGGATCCATTTTGCAGAAATTTTTCTCTTATTCAAATCCACGTGAACTATATGATGGACGCGTTCACATGAAATATTCAGCGCCTCAGACATTTGTTTTAGCCCAATTCGATGGTCTGGCAAAATCATGTCATGAACTACATCAACATTTTCAGAGATGGACACAGAAATTGGCCTTCTCGCAATTAAATTTTTCACGGTTGCATACGAAGGGCATTGATTGCCAAGGATATCAAGCATATCTTCCTAAATCTGTTCACCTTTTTAATTGCAGGTACTTAATGATGGAACGATACTTAGATTTTTGGATTTTCGCAATTTCGGTCGACATCCTTTTTCTAAAATTTTATTGTGTAACTTTGGTTTGACTTTTTGACGTGAAACTTTACACTGACACTTCAAATATGTTACTTTTCGTTCCTATGGTATCCCAATATTTTCTTTATCCACGGAACAGGTCTAGGTCTAGGCAGAATCACATCATAAAATTCAAAAGAGCTAACAACTAAACGTACAAACGAAAATAAAGATATAAAAGAGATTAACATAATAGTGCTTAATGCCTTAGAATCAGATATGAAAAATATATAGTTTGCTAGGACATTTAGTTAAAAAATTTTAGAACGACACCAAACTATATCCTTGGAGTAGAACGTGATGGATATAATTCCTCGCAAAATATGCGCCATCTCCAGGTATCTGGAGAAATATCCTTGTACGCGCTTCATGGGCGTTGCGGATGGATTTTTACATCAGCGATGTATACCTCAGACAATTCCTAAGGTTCACTTTAAAGTATTTAGTGCGTTAATATACTTCGAGGATCCCATAAGACAACTAAATGATTTAGAAGCACCAGACTGATTTGTTGTCAATGATCATGGAGGGGCGGAGCAAGGTACAGATGATAATGAACAAATGTACCCCGATTCTTCAACCATCAACTCATTATCATAAATTTATATTTCCTAATATATATTTGCGGTACGCCATAGAATAATCACCTTAATATTTTCATGCAAGAGATCATCTATGGAGCGAGAAATTTAAATAGCGTCGGCGCAAGCCAATGCTTTTTTATAACGTCGTTGATGAATGTAAAAGACAATAGAGGACCCAAATTAGACCCTAATGGTACTTAGATGCTTATAGGAAACCTGTGTCACCATTGTAGCATACAGCGTTTACTCTATCCTCCTATCACGCCTTTATTGATAAAATAAAATTATTATAAACACCTATTGCATGAAATTCTTTTTTTAATAAAATCTGCATGGATGACGTTTACTTACGTAAGAGCATTTATAACAATTTATAACAATCCTGAGAAAACACGTTGAAAATTTTACATCGATTTTTGATTATTCGACTACGAATGCTGGCCATATAACCAGTTTAGAACCGTAAATTATGTTTTCAAGTTTTAGAAAAGTTGTCTAGGATTGCCATATAATAATAATAACTCAGCAGTCTTGAAGACCCTTGACTTAGAGTGCCGGAACACACCGAGTCAGTAAGAATGGTCACCCAACCAAGCAGTATCACATATTGCTGTTTGACTCGTAAGATTGGCAATGATATACCCTTCCTTCTCAGCCGTACTGTTGGCTTTAGGATTGTCATGGAACGGGAATTAATGAGATCAGAGTTGCCTCTTTCTTTTTTCTTTTGGAAATGGAATTAATTAGAGTATTCCTGCATCGAACCGGAAAAGTTTTAGGTTTTAGCGTGTAATGTATTGACATAGTTAAAAGTAGAATATTTAGAGATTAACATAATCGAATGGTTTCTAAATAGAATAAGTGTTTTTAGATAGTAAACGTAATAATTAGGTAAAGGGAAATAATTCGCTGGTGCGCGTGAAAAAGGGGACAAGTCAATTTTTGATGACAATGAGTTTATAGTCTCATTACATTTAAAATGTAGTCTTACACTTCTGTGTAAAAGAAGTTAAGTCGTTTCGTACATATATTATTACATACAGAAAAAATCTCAGTCATCTTAAGGACAGCACAAATTTTAAATGCGTTTATCTCATTTAGTGTATTTTTGACTTGTCCCCTTTTTTACCGCACACCAGCGAATTAGATTGGACAGTATGAACTGCTGAGTCAGTTGTGAAAACTAGTGTCTCAAGAACATAATTAACTGCTTGTTGGAGTTTATTATTTAGCCAATTATTTTCTAATTATACAGGTGTCTCACGAGGAACTGCATCGATTCGATATATAAAAGAGTATACATTGGAAAATTCTGAAAATGTCGTGCGCTATGAAACGGTCAACAATTCTACAAATTTTCAATTTTCCAAGTTAAATATCATTACAGTTATAAAAGTTCAACTACACTCGTCCGTCTGTCAAAAAAAAAAATAAAAATATACAAACATGGTTGAAAATAAGAACATAGTTGTTTATTAAAAAAATTGTAATAATATATAGGGTGTTAACAAAGTTAACAGCCACTTCCGGTACAACCGGATGCGTCAGATTATTAAAAATATTTTAGTTTAATAGTCCACGTCGGCTTTAGTATGTATCGATCGATGCAGTTCCTCGTAAGCGTCTGTATAACAAGAACAACCTTGATATGAGATCATAATTCACGAAAAATCCAGATATTTCCTGGAACAGCCTGCTCATCAAAGCAATGCAATCCAGCAAGAGATGTTAAAACTCTCGTGAGAGTTATACATGAATATAAAACATAGAAGCTAGACAAAGAGAGGTTAATTAGGTGAGATAGTGTGAACTGCCGAGTCAGCTGTAACAACCAGAGTTGCAAGGGCACAATGACAACCTTTTATCAAGAATGCTGGTATGAGATCATTGGCGATGAATCCAGATCTAACTTTGGATGTATATTTCTCGGAACATCTTACTTGACAACGAAATAAAATCCAACAAAAAATGTTGCATCTGGGGCGAAAGGTATAGTATAATAACATTAGCGAGTCACACCTCTCAACATCGGAATTTACTAGGTTTGACAGAAAAGAATTAATGATTACTTCAGTTAAATACCGTTTATGTATTAAAATGATAAAAAAAAATTTAATTATGACACAAACCATAACTGAATGAACACAACACACTTTAAAATACCTTACCCCCAATTTCACTGCATTGGACGCACTTTTCAGTAGTAAAGATGATCACTAGTAACGAATTCTTTGTCGAATGTCTTGGGATTCGGCGCAAACATAATAACAATTAATAGCTGACCGATTTTTTTTTTCAATTTCGTTTCATTTCAATTGTTATCGAATCCATATAATACTTACTACTAGAATAGGTAGCTCGTGTAACACGGCTTTTAGGATGAACTGTCAATACTTATCTTTTATAAATAAAGTAACACTGACCTGTCAGTTCAGGTTATGCAATGTTGAACGTGCTTCAAGTGTAGTTGTTATAAACTTATCACTGAATGAAAACATCTGATGCTGAGTATCAGCCTTACGTGTCAATATTTAATGAAAAAGAAATGAAAATACATTGTATATATTGCAATACAAATAAATTCTCTCTCATTTTTTATGGAATCTAAGCTTTATTATTATAAGAAACATAGTTACAAAAGATTGAGTTATTCTTTCATTGACCTTTACGGAGACCTCGCGAATAACAGGCACGCTCTGGCTTTTGCACTTTCCATATTTCAGCTTTATAGCCGTAAAGTAGTAAAATCCACCTCTCCGGCTGCGTACGGGCGCATCTCCCGGAGAAATTGGAAAAATTCAGCCCACATAATGTATGCGCAATAGTGCACCGTGAAATCCAGTTTTCGGAACGCGAAACTACGTTCGCGGCTTCGGTTCACGCTGCTAATGTTGCCTCCCTCAAAATTATTGGTCCATAACTCACGCCAAATGGTGTCTGAAAGCGTAAATCACGAACGTTACAGCGCCACGGTTGGAAATTTGCAACGTTGGAAACGCGATGTTTGATTTAAACAAAATCTATTTTTTTTTCCAAACACGAACATCCACATCGCCACAAACAAATCGACCGATTTGCGAAATTGGGCGGGTAGTATTTGTTTTAACGAATTAGAATTCTTGGCATGATTAGAGGCGAGACGTACTCCAGCTGCGATGGCGGTTTATTATATTGCGTTAGCCTATTAACGCGTATTTTCGGATCATTAAACGTTCTGAAATGGAGTCAAACATTTCAGTGTATAACGCCGAGAAGGCCAGGTGTTTTCCGACTATATATAAATCGCGGTTTGCAATAAGAGCCGTCTAGGCTATATATACACACATTTAAGGGTCACCACGCTGTCTCCAAATCATGTGATACGTCTGCGGCACATTCAACTTGCCAAGGATGATAGATGGAGTGTCTATTCATCATACCGTTTAGACAAGGCGTGGAAGGATGGTTATTCTTGTGTCGTAGTGTCATATACAATTCGTATGAGTAGTACAACGTATTTCCATAAACAAATTAATATATAAATTGTATTACAATGCAGCTTCTCCTATTTATATTTATTTCAGCAAAAATGTATTTATATGTCTTGAAAGTAAATATAAAAATGAACACTGGATATGCATTAACTTATAAATAAGTAATTAAGTAAGTTTGATAGTATTTCTGGAAATGATTTAATTCCATCGCTTTTATTAAGAGCAATTATCATTAACGAGTGGAAGAATAATTGAATGAGAATTTAAGATGGAAATCTCATTATTAACTTGAAAATATTTGCTAAATTGTGGATCTGAAATTACAATATGTATCCATAAACAATAGCAATAATTGTAGGACGGCGTTAAGCCACTATACATGCGTTAATTAACTAACGCTAATTAATAATTAAGTCACGTTAAAAACGTGTGTAACACTCGGTTGATATTAGCATACATATGTTTCACCTTACATATGTAACATATGTATGTTAATATCAACCGAGTGTTACACACGTTTTTAACATGACCTAATTATTATTAATCTATCAATTCAAACGTTGATTTTTCATAAATAGCGGCAAAGAACCAGAATTTCTTCGGTATATAAAAAAGGAGCAAAAACTGAAGTGAATAACTATCGACCCATATCCATTTTATCAAATTTTGCCAAAGTTTATGAGATTTTTTATTTCACCATCTACACTGTAAAAAATTACAGTAATTTTGCCGTGGTAAATCAGGAATATTACATGCAATAACGTGGTGAATTTATCACAATAAATCATGTAAATTTTGTTTTATATGTTTTTTCTAGGATATTTAACATGGAAAAAGAAATTTCAGTAAAATTTATAGCTTTTTCATGTAAGTTTAAGATGTGACAAAAATTCAAAAGAAAAATACAGGGAAAAACATGCACAATTTTGTATTTACTCTCAAAATTTACTTAAAAGTGTAAAATTGACATTTTTTTGGGGTATTTAATGCACTTTAAAAGTAATTCTATTCGTTTGTCGAACTTATTATTGGCTCAATGATGCTATAAAAGAATTAGGTGAGTTGCTTGCTCTTTTTATAAAAATACATATGAAAATTACTTCAGTGTTCGGTAAATATAGAATTCATATAAATATTACATACGAATTTTACAGTACAATCTTTGAAAAACACATCAGCATGTGAAATTTACTAGATGGTAGAAATTTTACCTTATGAAGCAAATTTACCTGTAAAATTGTAGGCAACTTTGTTACCAACGATTTTACATGTAATTTTACTGCAACTTTTTTTACAATGTATATGAGTATCTTAAGAGTTTTATCTCGCCTCATCAGCACGGTTTTGTTTGTGGGCGCTCAACAGTTAGTAATCTGGTAAATATGACGCAGTTTATTTGTAGAGATCTGGGAGACAGGGCCAGATCGACGTGGTGTATACGGATTTTAGTAGCCCTTTTAATAGTATAAACAACGGCATTTTTCCTAGGAAATTATGCTGCTTTGGTCTTACTACTTCTTTGCTACGGCAAATAGAATCCTACTTGAGTAATAGATCTAACTATGTATGTTATAATGTTTTAAGTCTTACGAGTTCATTCCATCTTCGGGTGTTCCGCAGGGTTCTAATCTAGGACCATTATTTTTTGTTTGTACATCAACGATTTATTGCAGGGTTTCTCTTGTCCAATTGTTGCTTATGCCGACGACATCAAAATTTATACTTCTGTTGCTAACTTGTTTGACGTTTTAAGTAAGAGTAATATCGATTATATGGTTGATTGGTGTACTAAACACAATTTAAAGTTAAATATTAATAAATACTGCTTTGTCTCGTACAAATGAATTTTATCTTGCCTGGCATCCTCAAATCCATCACGTTCGATTTGATTGGCAAGTTCCATGATCTGTTCTTCTTGATTTGTAATAGGCGGGAGGTGGTTCTCTTTACCAACCACTTCCGGCCAAATATTATTCCAATGCATTGAAGGAACTTATCTTCAACTCTCTCAGGGAGGCGTCAATATCTAAGATGCAATCCGCTACGTTAATTTTTTTCCAAACTTTTTCTTCTGAAGTAAGCTCAATCGAATTCAAAATTCGCTGGAAATATCGCCCATAAGCTTCAAAGGCGCAATTATTTCTTCATTGAATTAATGACGTATTTGAGGGCAAAAATATCACATTAATATCTACTAAAGTGAATGGGATGAATATACATTACATTATTTTAGAAGGTTTCTTGCAGGTATGCTTGTCATTTACTTAATACATTACTAAAATATAACGTAGTTATTTATTACAAATTTATTACATCATTTTTACATTTTTTACTTTTTGTTCGCGAATAATTAAATCTAAAGGTCGCGAATATGGAATTTGTCTGCATCATTTTAATAATCACAAATAATCAAAACTCGCGCATGTCAAATTCGCGAATGTTGACGGATTACTGTGTTACAACATCTTTATGTAATAGAAATATAAAATGCTTTGCCAGCATAAACGTTGAGCATTTCTCGCAATTCCATTTTGTGACAACAGGCAGATGTATCAACTATTCTTGCTTACCACTTCCCTATCAAACATTCACATATATTAGTGAATACCAGAAGTTGCAAAGAAACGTCTACAGGAAAAAATATCTTGTCTATATATTATTCATCTCAAATAGAATTTAAGAAACGAATTTCATAAAAATTGAGAAACATTGCGTACACTTAAATTCACTGATACATTTCTGCAGTAAATCTTAAGGTGCCTCAGATTTCAACATGATATTCATGAAAACTTTATTTGCAAAGAAATCCTTTTTTGCTAATGCAATCTAACTTTACATACACATTAAAAAGACTAACTACTTTTCCATAATTTAGATGAGTTTTTCTGTCAGGAACAGTAAATAATATCGGTTGAAATTTCATGCTTCCTGTAATTGACACAGCCTCGGTATTTCCATGCTTACACTTAGAATAATTCTACAATTGTACATTTATTTTTCTTTTGTTCAATTTATGGTTTTTTTTCTTCTTTTTGCGTGGTATATATTATCTTCTTTCTTTTTGTTGGTTTTAAGAATGTTTGTTCTTTTTGTTACTTTAGAAATTTTTTTGGCTTGTTAAATACACATGTGTGTCTTATAAAAAAATAAATATTATTATTATTGTTGTTGTTATTATTGTATAAAAGAATTGTTTTAATTAAATTACTCGATGGAACGAGTTACATTCAACCCATTCACATGTGCTTTAACTGAAAGCAATTGGTACTAAACAACAACAACCATAACTATTGTTGCCATTATGAACTCATTTCTCTAAAGTATTTCCCGAAGCACCGAACAATAGACAGAGTAAATAGGAATTCAAATTGAAAATAACGTCATTTGATAAAACGAGCGGCCAGTCTGAAATTCGCCAGTTCCTATTTTCTATACCCCAGTAGAACATTCCTGCTCCTTTTCTCTTCAATTACATCAGAATCGATGAAATTAAACATTCATTCGGCGCTGCCATATAATTAAACTGGACAAATGGACTGTCAATCACAACCGCTTCATATCGTTTCGATGAGAACGACCTCTACAGTCGACTGGATGAACTAACTTGAGCTTGAAATGGCAATAAAGGTATTTTTTCGGGTCAATAAAATGCTCGTTGTTCCACACAATGACGGTTTCCAATAATTTTTGCTTCATTGGACCGACAATCGGTCGATAAATTTCATGGAGCCATTCGCTCCAGGGAGACACTAGGAATTGAATTATGTCGCAACCGAAGTCCGCTCCTGCGAAGTTCATTTCGTTCGTTAGTTGTGGGAATTTTTAATGGATATTTAGAAAGTAGTTCAATTCCCTTAAGTTGATTAGAACTTTTATGGGTGAAAGAAACTATGAAGTCAGCAGAAGCAAATGCGATAGAACTTTTTGCTTACGGGAGTTGTCTGACGTGCAGAAATACTGCAAACCCTTGGCTGTGTATCTCCCATTTTTTTACTAGTTGAATTAGACAAGGTATTCCAGTATCTAGTATGAGAAAAAGATTTTGCTGATTCCACCAATAATTGGTTGAATTGACCAACTTGTGTATTTAAATACGCTGAAGGCCATGCGGATGTTTATGCAGAATTGGTTGCTTGAATTGTAGTTGACTCAATTTGCAATGGTACTTCATTCATTGATCTTTCAAATGTTACATGAAGAAATTAATTGTTTTGAGCCAAAATTTAAAGTATATTAAATTCCACCAATGCACTCAGAATACTGTTCCAGTTAAGTGTTATTTTAAAATATTTTTGTTGTATTAAACAGCAAAATTACGTTGAGCCAAAGGTAGAACTGTTTCAGTTAATAAGTCTTAAAACCTCCTTATGCTATAGTACTGTTAAAGCTCCTTGTACCCAGGTATTTCTCAAATGATTTTTCACATGCAGAGAATTATCATTTTGTTCGAATCCATTTTAAACGATCAAAGAAAATTCTATATGTCATTTTCATTTTTAAGGCTTGTTTTGTAATTGCTAGAAATTTTCGTTTGTTATTCAGATGTATCTTGGCGCAAGTGAACTAGCATGGTTTATTAGAAAAAAATACAAATTCATCAATATTTGCATGCAAATTCACTTCGTTATTTTTAAATTTATTTTAACTATTCCCCAATAGACTGACTCGACTGATGTTAAGTCAGCGGATGCTATCTAAATATATTTGACATATTTGAATGACTGAATTTACAATTTGTCAATCAAACTTTGAATATTTTGTTTGAATCAAAATTGTTTTTATAGTCACTAAATCCAATATACGTACTGCTGTGTACTGATTGTAATAATGAAAATGGATATTAAAAAAATTAAAAATGAAAAATTAAATTACCTAGCTCACCGGATAAAAATATTAAAAGGGCGCACAAGAACAATTAAACTCAGAGTTACCCTCGCAAATTAAAACTTGAATCTAACCACGACAAGTAAATTGTGGGTGAACAGAATTTGACTTCTTAATACCCCAAAAATTTGAAAGGTTAATGAAAAATAAAAGAACAGAATTTTGAATGACGCTAATAAACCACCAAGAATTTTTATATATAAAAAAAAAAGAAAAAAAAATGTTAATTACAAATTTTTGCAGAAAAAAAAACCGTGAACAGAGGGTGCTGGCATAAATCAAAAACTGCTTGTGATTCTAAATTACAATAGGATAATGCTATTTCCTATATCAAAGCAAAAGATTAATTTGTTCAGGAACATAATTCTTATATATCAACTCAATCCACGTGGTTTCAATTTAAAACAAACTAAAATTAAACGTGGACAATTTCTAGTAAAAAAACAAGAATAAAAACGCTAGCACAATGCTTCTATTCACCCAACCCGAGGTGATTAATTAATGAAAATGAAACAGTAAATGAAAAACGGAGAAATTAAATCTTTGAACTATTAATAAAAAAACTAAACTAAAATATATCTTCCTGCACGTAAAATAATAACTGATCTTACAAACTATGATGTGCCACATCAATATAATAACAATTTATAACCGAGTTCCTTGATGGCAGAATAAATTCAATATAGCAAAACAAATCTCTAAATCAAAATTATTACAAATGCAGCAAATAAATTAGAATACATGTCATTCGCAGAAAGTCCACCAAAAACTCGCCTCAACAATTCCCATCGTTTTTCAAACAACAATGCTGATACAACGCATGCACAAAATCAGTACGCAACGACAAAATCTCAAACATAATCATAATCTATACCAGCGAACGCTAACATTTAAATGAATGAAATTAATTAAAAAAAAAAACTTAACACTAAACTAAATAAATTACAATTAATCATAACTTAATCTTAATAAAAAAAATCTACACCTGTGAAATTCTCCGAAACATTGACAGGCTGACGAGTAAACATGACAAATCCAGCAACTTAAAAAAAAAAAATTTTTTCGCGAAAACTGGGTCCGTCCACAGCAGTACTTATCTGTGACTAAAGAGTCGATTCGTTAGCAAGCAGCTGGAAAGGTATCTCCATTTCAAATTTGGTGCATTCACACGCGTCTCGCTAAAGTTAACTGTTTCATTGTTTACAATATTAATTAGATAACAGAGAGGTTGCTAGAATGCAATAAACAATCAAAATAGCACGATAGCAGTTTTTATTGAAATCTTGGTGGGTGTAAGTAATTTATATTTTCCGTTTTCCGGACAACCTCTTAGCAATTTCTTAGCTGTAGCCTCGATTCAAATATTTCTTTTATTTTAGCGAATGTAGTAATCTGTAATTACTATTAATACAATCGAATTGCATAAGTTTTTTTTTGCCGGATATCATACCGTTCCAGCCACTGGTCAACTTTCGGTTTATTTATTTAATACTGATTCCGCTAGTTTGGCGCAAACAAAACTGTCACGTCACTGTAATTAACTTGAAAGGCAATTAGGGGGAGCTTTTCCCCATTTATGAAGTATTTACGCGACGGGGCGAAGTTCGCGCAAAGAACTTCATTGTCGCTAGATATCGCAAAAGTTCTCGCTAACGGATCGTCACGGAACGAGACCTCCCCATCATAAATCTTAATCGTCGAAGAGCTCATTGTGTATTCCGCGAGACAAATTAACCTTTTGCGTCGCAATAAGAAAGCCCGCAGGCGATGTGTACATGTATAAATTCGTTTCTCTTTGTGTGTTCGCAGGCGAAACAATTCTACGGGCGCCGGGAGGTGGAACGGAAGAGCTACAAAATACGACTCTTAGCGCGGTGGTGGAACGTTAAATGGAAAGGAAAGTCGCTGAATATTAAAGTCGGCGAAAAGGCGAAAGATGTTGCTCGTTATTTTTCTGGTTTACCTTGTCATCAGACCCAACGAGATTTGCAGTAAGTACTTTCTTTAATGCTTTTTGCGCCAGCCTGGAAAATTATAAATTTTAGAAGTAAGGAAAATATCACCGTAATTTCCTTTTTTATGTTTTCGTTCGTTTACGTTTTCCGGTGGAATTTTACTCAGCCGTTTCCTTAATATAAACACAAATGTCTTATTCTACGTTAGAGCTTAAAGAATATGAACTGTTTTGTGGAATGTCGCGCATAGTGTCTTTTTTCTTAAAAATAAATGTTACAAACAAAACGTTCAGAAGAATTTTAACCCGCCACATCTCCCACATCGTTTAGAGACACAGAAACAGTCGTAGCACAAGAAGAATAATTTCAATTGTAAAACTTTTAGTATATGAACTTCAAATATAAAAGGAAATAGTATATCATATTGCAGTTGGAAAATGTATAGCATTTACTTCATTTATGCAGGTGGTATTATACAAAAATGTTGCATAATCTTACAGATTTGCTAGATACATGTAAAAGCATAATTTTATGTTTTTTCTTTGTTCGTGAGTTAGCGGATGGTTGCTATATAATGAATTAACTTTTTTAAACAATCAAACTCTTCATTTTACGTTCGACAAATTTTATTTTTGTCTTCTCAGAAAATTGGTTTATTAAAATTAAATTTTTTAATACATTTTAGGAATCACACTGACATTTTAAAACTTATTTAAAAATTACATTTTCATTAAATTAAAATTACTGAAACATGTTTAATTGTCAGTGTGATTGTCCCTAAATTTATAAAAAAATTTAATTTATAATAAACAATTTTCTGAGGAAGACAACAGTAATAAAGTTTGTCGAAACGTAAAATGAAGAGTTTGATTGTTTAAAAAAGTTAATTCATTGTATAGCAACCAGCCGCTAACTCACAAAAAAAGAAAAAAAACAACAAAAAATAGCATTAACGGCTACGAACAAATCATCATCAAATAAAAGCATAATAATTTTAAAAAAAAGTCATCGACGGACTGGAGGTAAGGCAAACGACATTATACGACTATCCAAGAGTAATTATACCAATACAAATATAGAATCTGAAATAGTTTATTCAAAAACAAGTTTCATAAAGCGTACTCGATCATTGGAAATCTCTCGTTTTCCAAATTTGTACCCGTGCGAAAATTTGCTGCAATGAGACCAAACCACATAACCCACAGGCGATTTTTCATAAATTATCGGTATGGGAGGTGTACCGGTTGACATAAATAAAATGGGGCAAATGCCAAAATTGATCGCATCATTTTTGCAGCTTCCCAACAGCGAATTGTTTATTGGTCACTGTTTTAGACGTTCATTCACCTCACGTTTGGCCCAATCGTAGGAGCCATCTTGTAACAATAAGACGCGATGATGGGTCGGAAGAGTTCTGCAGTAGCAGGAGGCTATATTGACAGCTCTTTAAGAGAAAAAATGTTGAAATAGCGGAATCACTGTCAGTACGTCCAGAGCTTTCCACTTTTCAGTACTCCAACGCTTTTGCAAGTGAATAACAAACACATTACTTTCAACGACATTCTGAATCTTCCACTTCCACAACCTTTGTCAAAGAAAAAAACCATTCATATAGACATTAATATTAACCAAAATTCCTAACATTTACCGGATTTTATCATTAATGCACCTCCGACTTCTAATGTATATATTAACGTTTATAATAACTGTCCTGTTTCTACACGTGAGTGAATAAATTCTTGTTAGTTGTTTATGGTTCAAACGGGAATATGTGTTTATTTTCACAGTGAATTATAATTTTAGTGCATTCAGTCGACTTCACCATTATTGCACATTCGCTGAAATCATCAACTTATTAGATCATAATCATTACCGACCTGGAGGCGAGTAATTTTAAAATATGGGTTAAACAGCGTTATAAAAAGGTAATCAGAGATACACGTAGTTCTTTTACTTAGATTTATTAGACAATGTAATATACACAGTTTCACGCACGTCTCATTTAATTGTATTAAAGAAATTATAATTCTTGCCATCATAATGGGATTGACATACATTTTTTTACGGTATATCCCTTTGAATGAACAAAGTATCAGGATTCTTTTTAAGCATCGATAATAAAGACCTATATTATTCATCGTTTTAATTACAATAATCAGCTTCCAATTCTGTGGTGAATAAAACTAACAGCAAAATACCATTCCAAAAAGGTACCAACCCCAAAATTAAAAGGACACTGAAAACAGTGCTATAATGGGCTAGATTATAACACTGTTTGAATTGCGAAATTGCCAACCTCTAGCCATGTATAACTTTTGCCCGTTAGGTAGTACTATCTATTGGGCCCAGTTCTATTATACAATTTATTGAGTTTAAATACTGGTTCTTGTTTTCGCTAGGCATCCAGGCTTTTCCACCACTTTTGGATGTAGGAACACTAGTTACAATCTGGATTCGACATCCAGAATCAGTATTTGGACTTTTAGAAATTGATTTTAGATGATCCCATCAGATGGGTTTGCAGACTCTTTTGTTACAAATTTACCAAAGATTATTTCCTGTTACCAGATTTATATGACAAAGTTCATTTATAAAATAACTGTTAGCTGAATTAAAATTTTGATAACTGGATTGTTATAATAGTTTCATAACTTGAAAATATTTTTTTTTACTATGATTATGTAATGTAGCTGCCAAAAAGAAACTATTTAAGTAATTTTATGTTACTTTTCATAAAGCATTGATTTTCTCGCAAACTATAAATGTTGGGCATATGCTTAATAAATTTTTTAAAGCTCGTTTAGTGCTGTAAGATTCCATAAAAAAATCCAACATATATAATAAACAAGTTTTCAGTAATTATAGCTTTCCTAGTACAACCTTAGTTTACAGATCACACAGTATAAAAAATATAAATTGTAATGTGGTTTTAAAATGCAGAGAACCTATAGTACAACAAAAGCTGAATGCCTAAACTTATATCGCTTGGAATGAGATTAGACAAATCCGTAAATGCGATTCCGCCATTTTTTTAAAGAGATTTGAGATAATCAGAAAACTAAGCCAGCCGTTTTCGAAAAAAAAATATTTAAAACAAAAGATATTCAGGATTTAACATGGAGCACAATGAGCTACTTATATACAGAGTGTTCTATTAAGAAAATTATCTTGTTACTCTTTACAACGTAACGGATCACTCGATGTACTAAAAAATAGTTTCAAAATTATGAAGCTATTACAACAATATATATTCCAATTATCAAAATTTTTAATTCAGCCAACTGTTTGCTTAATAAATGGACTTTGCCACATAAAAGAACTCACCCTGTACATCACTTTTTCGCCTCTTTTGGTTGACAAAATTGCATTATTTTTTTTTTTAAATAATAAACAAATGAAATGTTCATAAATTATTTTTGCATATCTACATTGAAACCCACTATAAGGTAATAAAAAAAATGTAAATGTAGGTACATATATATTTTGAATGTCGTTTGAATTAATTAAAATACAAGTTTCATAAATCACCCTTTTGTTGCGTAATGGCAACGGAATGGAAAAACGATGTTACGAAATATCATATATAATATATTGTATTATTATTTATCAATATAAAGACGCAGCTTTACCATGACGTTCAACTAATACTGTGCCGAAATAGTCGCATAGAATTTCATTTCACTTCCTGCAAATAGATCATAACTAATTTAACTGGACTAAACTTATGTGAGTAAAATGCGATGTCTGTGCACGGGTATGCAACAGAGTTCGTATTGAAACAGTTAAAGGCTGTCAATCCGTTTTCTACAGCACCAATAGGAGTTCCTACAGTATAAATTGGCACCGAGGTGCCAACGTGGCAGCTTTGAAAGCTTTGTGAGAACTTCTACGGTATCCTACCGCGTAATTTAATTCCGATAAGTCTTCAAACAGTTAATAGTTAACGATCGAACTCACTGATGCAAATAGTTTCAAAAGTCTCCATTACATGCAGCAATAAACGGTATCTGTAATATGTAGCAGGTAAAGGCAATTAAATCTTACAGAGGAATAACTTCTACCGCCAATTCTACATTCTTAAAAAATAATATTCCAGCGTCCAACATGTACTGAGTTGAACTACATCCCTAAAAAAACACTGGAATGAGTGCGAATGCAGATATATTTTTAAACATGGCGTGTTGAGTCGGGATTGACGATATCGTTTGAAGCATGTCTGGGTGACGACTAAACAGCCGTTGGTTGGATCGTGTCGTTTTCTCCGGTCTTAAACGCGAGACGACTTCTGACGTTCCCTATATTTTCCAATTACGAAGTTTAATCGTACCGCAAAGTTACTCGGTTGGAGGCAGGTCCAAGACCTAACGTATAACGACGTGTGGAGCTTTTGTTCGCCTGACAAGCGACACATTGTATCTCTCTATGTATAGAGAGGGTTCTGTATCGAACATGTGGCTTTATTTTTTTATATGGTGCTTGGATGAATAATGATCTCGGTGACGACATTGTTCTAGCTGAATATAAATGGAGCCGCATTCACATTAAGTACTGATCGGGTGATTATTTTGATTAAAAACGTTGTTCGCTATTGTCTATGTCTGCAAATGAATAGATTAAAATAGGGTAATGGATACAGAAGTGGATGCTCTCTTTAAATAGCTTGTGCATCTGCTGTTTTTAACAATAAATAAAAATATAATATGACATAATTGTATTAAAACTTTTTACTGAACATATTTTATGTTTGTGTTTGAAAAAAATGGCTTTTGATTGATAATTGTCGTGTGATCACACTATACAGTAAATTAATTTTCGTTTGTCGTTAGGTTTATTAAGTTAAGAGTTTAGGACTTGTAATTAAAATAGTCACATTATTGGTAAGATTTTATAGAGATTTTATTTATTTATTAAAAATACAGTATACCTTGTCTCAAAATTAGGAGAAGTAAAGAAGGTAGATCGATTCACACTGCAAAATTTTATTAACGTGAAAAAGGATATAAAATAGCGGCAAATTTAAATTTATAACCAAGGCACAATTTTTTTGATATACTTATGGTTTTGGCCCAACAAGCGAGTTATTTAATTTTATAAAAAATACTTGAGTGTTAAACGAAGATCTGTAGTTCAATATAATAAAATCATTGCATCCTGGTATTTTTCTTTTAATAATAATAATAATAATAATAATAATAATATATGCCTTTATTACACATGAAAGGATTACAAACATAGAGGAACATTAAAAAAAAGAAAAGAAAAAAGAACGATGAATGAATAATAAACAAAAAGTAATCCTTTGCGGTAAACGGCAGAAAGTCAGACAAACTGCAAGCAGGTGCAACATCTGTTTTTCATTCCTGCCTGCAATAACTACAGCTAAAGAAGAAGAAAAAACTATGCAGCCAGTACATATATAAAGCAAGCTTCACATTTCTAAGCATCATCATACAAGTAAATGAATAGATACAAAAACTAAATTAAACTACATTGTGAATTTAAGTCATTGAATCAAGAATCATACGTTTTACATGACGTTTAAAAGAAGGAACAGATAAGTTTTTAAATATCCGGTAGACGTTGTATATTCGCGCAATATTAAATGAAAATGATCTTTCAAAAAGAGTTGTCCTATGAGCAGGAGGTGTGATGCAATGAGGAAATCTAATATTAATATTATGCACATCTGTTCTAAATGCCAATCTAAGGAAGAGGTATGACGGAATCCTTGTTGTCACAATTTTGTGATAGAAACAGCACTGATGCCAGCGTCGACGAGAACGCATGTTCAACCAGCGAAGTTCTGCAAGTTTATGAGAAACATGTTCGCGCCTTCTTAAACCGAATATAAAGCGAATACAGCAATTTTGAAGTTTTTGTTCTCTTTGTGCGGTAACACTATCAAGACAAGGCCCATAAACAACGTCACAATAGTTAAAGTGCGACAAAACGAGTGCATCAGTTAACCGTTTCCTAGACTCAACAGATAGACAATTTCTATGAGTATACAGATACTTTAAATTGGTATACGCCTTACGGATACACATACCAATGTGACCTTTAAATCTCAAGTCCAATTAGAAGCCCAAGGCTTCTAACAGACCTAGAAAAAGGCAAGGATGTGCTATTCACCTTGATTGCGAGGTTGCTAGTAACAAACTCATCACACCTCCTACCAAAGGGTATCACAGATATTTTATTGACATTTATTTGCAAGTTGTGCTGCATGGAAAAATCCACTATTCGATCAAGATCCGAATTGATGCGGTCACTAGCAGATGACAAATCGCTTTGCTCAAACGTAGAATAAATTTGAGCATCATCCGCGTAGATGTGGTAACTACAAGTTCTCAAACATGTATGCAGCTTTGATGTGTACAGTGAAAAGAGTAAAGGGCCTAAAATTGAACCCTGTGGTACACCACTGCGTAGAGGCATAGAATTCGACACCTTGCTATTCAGAATGACTTGTTGGCAGCGATGTAACAGATAATTCTTAATTAAAGAGGTAGCCTCGTCACTGAAATCAAGATGCTCTAATATTAGTGATAAAAGACTGTGACTCACCGTGTCAAAAGTACGAGAGAAATCAAGCATAACAAGGCACGTGAATTTGCCAGAATCAGCAGCCGTGCGAACATCGTGAAGATCGCCGTGAGAACTACTGCTGAAAGAGCGGAGGCACAACTATAGCCAGCTCGGAACCCAGATTGGCAAGTAGGTAAAATATTATGTTGATTTATATAGACTCTAATTTTTCCAATAACTTTTCAAATATTTTCGATAGCGCACAAAGTATGCTAATCGGTCGCAGGTCTCCGAGTTCACCAGGGTTTCGTTTCTTTGGAAGAGGAATAACACGCGCATTTTTTCAGAGACGAGGGAAAAAACTATTTGAAATACATTGATTGAAAATATGACTTAAAAACGGTAAAATATGAGGACAACACAGCTTAATTTGAACAATACTGATTCCGTCACAGCCAGTGGACTTACAAGAAATGTTTCGGATAACCAAAAATATGTCATTTAAGAAGTAAACTACCCTTATGTGCATCGTAATGTCCCATGGTTGTTAATAATTAATGTTGATCGCAAATATCACTTTCTGTATCACTACTCCCTAAAATGATTATGATTAGTTCTACCAAATCACCCATTAGCGCATCACCTAATATCAAACCTACATTCTATATAGATATCTACCTTCGATAATTCCGTAGCCATAACGCAAAATTTATTTCCAATAATATATATCCTCACGATATCTTAATTTCGTATTCATAAGCCGAATTTCACCCAACATCCATTAAATACCAGATACAATCTAAGATGGAATTAGTGGCGGATCACACAATAAATTCAATTTCCAGTTTCGTGTTTGTTCGTTTCCCTCTCTCGTCAATTTGACAACAATCTTGCCCAGTTTAAAATTGATTTAATCCGGTGTCAGTTTTCTATACCTGGGTTTAATTGTAACGCTAAAATTTTAATTCGCCATGGCATTCTACGTGGCGATTCTAGGTACGTATTTACGTCAATTGCGAAGCCGTAGAATCCTACACGTATTTAGCTGTGCTTTCAGCGTTCGGCGATCCGTAAAACCGTATGTCGACAGAATACCAGCACTCGCTGAGTATTCGACCTACTGCAGTGCTGGTGATTAAACCTTAACTGTAACTACTGTTAAGCAGGCGTAAAGCTGCTAGTTTCATTATGTGTAGGTGCCGGTAGATGGGCAATAATAATTGTGGGATTATCACAGGTATTTTGAGAATAATTTACGTTGCCATAAGGTGCAGTTACGGTTTAAACCCTTTATATGAGCTCGGCTTAGTACGACATTTATCTTTCCCGTGCAACGAACGAAATATTTCATGCACTCACGAGAGTGATAACGCGATATAAAGCATTATTATTGCAGATTGCATTTACATCATGCTGGCCTTCATGTGCTGGTATTGCACTGAAATATTGATTTCATTTGTGACAAAAAAATCCTAGGTTCATTCTTTACTCTGCAAAGTCAAGCCAGATAGTTTTAGGAGCTGGCTTGCTTGCCTTTGGTTTGGTAATTTTTTCCATTATTTCTTAGACTTGTTGGATGCTTTTTAATGGGCTTGTAGCATATGACGTAGTAATGTCGCCTCATTCTCGTTCATATTATCGTAGAATACTCAGGTCAGTGTTGTTTTCGTCAATACATCCATCTCGTTTAGAGAACGTGTGCAGCGATTTGGTACCACTTTCGAGATTAATAGCTTTAGGTGTTAGCTATCTGTCAGAGTATATAGCATTGCTCTTACTTGCATCGAAGTCAGCCCATCTCTTCACCTCTCTTACATAATAATTGAGTCAACCCCAACCTCAAACATAAACTAGTGACATGACAACTTGTCTTTTCAGAAGATTAAGTGATAGTCGCTCCTATTTACACTAATTCTAGACTGTGTTTGAAGGTGTTTGAATTCTGTTTTATTAAAATACTTGCCATAGTTACCTCTTTTCTTCAAAAGGAATAAAGTAACCCTCCTGTGGGTTCCGGGTCACACAGGAGTGGAAAGAAACGAAATAACGGATAATCTCGTAAAAAGGGGGCTGGAACACCTTTTGTAGGGCCTGAACCCATTTGCGGGTTAAGTAGCAGTACAATACTGAGGAAACTGAAAATAGAAATGGAGCAGAGAAAATCCAGTTACTGGGGAAATCTCCAGGTAATGAGGCAAAGTAAAATTCTTCTGGGAACTTATCACCAGAAGAGGTTTACAGAATGCATTAACCTGAGTAAGAACAATGTTCGCATATTAACAGGAATACTTTCAAGCCATTGTAGACTGAAAGGACACCTGAGTAAGCTTGGATTGGAAAAGGAATCTGAATGTAGATTTTGTGGGGAACAGGATTAAACACCCATCCATCTCCTCTCAAACGCGTAGTACTGTGCAACTCGAGGGCGTTGCACCTGGGAGCATGTGAAATCGAAGAGGGAGACTTATCTAAACTGGGGCCTTCTAATACCCTACACTTTCTAAAAGGAATAGGGTTGGAAGGCCAGCTGGAAAGCAGCAACAATAGGGGACACAACAGATCTTTTAGGTCGCAGTGTAACATCACCCTTCCATTTATATACATACATATACATATTTTTTTTTCTCTATTGACTTTAAAATTGTCGTGTTGAGGCTGTCAACTACCTGATTACGTGACCATCATAGGCTTTTCCGATTGATAAGCATGTTGTCAAGTATCCTTCATTCTCCTGTCTTCGTAGTTTTTTTGCTACATCTACGCCCGCATATTTCGAGTGTCTTAGTAAAAAGAAAAGCTCCATTCTTTCATTCATTTTAGGTAGGGTGGGCACCTATAGTCCAGGCACTTGAGCTAGGTGCTCATTGTACGTAATGTTAAGCTTATTGGTCTGTGTGATTTTTCCGTTTGGTCGGATATGTTATCAGTCTTAGGAAGACATGCTTTGATTAATTGTTCCGTCCACTAAGACTATTATGGAACGCATATTATCTTAAAGTTCATCCAATAAATTCAGTTCTTTAAAATATCTCAGAATCTTATTGGATGAGGTCGTCTTCAAATCATCTAGAGTTCTAGTGAAACTTTCTCAAAGATTACATACGTGATTCGCATGGTGGCAGGGCAGTGTCGAAAAATATGGTCTATTATTTGTTAGTTCTTTAAACACGGACGACATTCAACCTCATTAGAGAGTTTCATTTTGTACGAGTGCTATCTGAATCTGTAGTCTGAACAAAAACAGAACCAATTTGATACTTTTACAGTCAAATACTTTCTAGTTTCCGCCATGGTTAGCGTGAAATAACCTCCTTCCTATATACCAAAATAGTTTCAACAGTAAAACACTTTCTGGCATATCCAGAAATTAGTTTGTGGAGGGTGAGTCAATAGACTATGCGTCGGGTCGTCAAAGGGGATACAAAGCATATATAGTTCAAGGGCGATAGACGTTTCCTAAGCTGACAAGATGCTGTCGGATGATTCAGATTGTCAATGCTTTAAACTCAACCCAAAGAATGGTAATAACTCGCTCACGATCTTAAAGATGTCCTCGTTCTTGTAAGAACAAAATTTCTAGCTAACGTATAGGTTCTGGGTATCAAGTAAGGGTGATATCATGCACAAGTTTTGGTCGAAAAAATTCAGGCTTTCTGAAAGGCTAGACGTAAATCTATTGGGCTATTATGTATGCAGCCTAATTGAAAGTGTCACCAACAAGTGGCAACGTTCTAACGCAGAACCTCTATTAAAACGTTCATTCAAGCCAATCGGGGTTATATTGAATAATTTTGTTTTTTTTATGTAGTTAACGTTTTGAAAACATTTTCGTGATTCCGGATAAAAATTTTGTTCAAAAAAACTGCTGAATTAATCCAAATATTGGGATCGCATTCAATACGCCTATTTTGTTTGTTCCTTCGACAGCCTTACTATCAGTTTGACAGTCTTCTTCAGAATATAATAATAGGTCTCCAGTAAATTCAGACCTTTGTTCCTTGTCGCCAAATCATATTTCCCCAAATCTAGATCTTCATTCACCCGATCTCTCTCAATTCGAATGTATTGATTGAAAATTTTATCCCTTAGCTGGTGAAAATAGTCGCTTAACGCTCGACCCGATTCGAAAGACTTCTTCGAGCAATCGTCTCGCGCAAGTAAATAAAACACTTCGTTAGATCATCTTTTCGTTTATATACACATTATAAAAGTCATCTCCCCGTTAACTCGGTCGAATTTATTTCCTATACGGAGAACAAATCGACCGTAAAAACGACCCTGCGAGAAAGACTCCAAAGACAAAGACTGGGAGATAATAAAAAAAAAAGTAAAGCCACCAGTACACAATAAAAAGGAATTCGGACTGGGAGTAAAATACGAGTCTCATTAAATCGTCCCGTGCTTCAACGTCTGCCCTTAATGGAAATTAGATCTACGGTTCTCACAGTGTGGAGACGGGCAGCGCGAATTGGCCCGTGAAAGTAAATAAGTGCCTTGATTGCGAGAATGGAATGTTTCGTCTCGGGAAGGCGTAAAATTGAAAGGAGAGAATCTACATAAGCAGATTTAAGATTTATACATCGTTGAATTTTCAGACTAGTTTTGTAATCAAGTGTTTGTTCATTAGCCAAAAGAAAATATCTATCTTTGCAGCACTTGTTTTATTGGAAAAGTGGATTTGCAATTATTGTGCATGAATCATTTTTCTATCTAAATATTTCTTTAGATTGTTTTTATTTATGCACAACTAAATAAAAAATACAAAACTAATAATAAATAAGTCAAAGTACCAGTAATATAATTAATAATATAATAATAATTCATATATAAGTGGCCTGAATATAGGATAATTGATCCATACCCATAAACTTGGGGTATTATATTTGCATTATTGGACTGTGGAGAATCCTCATGTTACTCGCCGTAAATGTGTGGGCTAGAATTGTGAACGGACAACTAATTGGCCCTTTCATTTTGGAGAACTGATTAACCAGGCTTCGAACACTTGCTGTTACGCCTGTTTAAATTTCATGGATATCAAGGAAACTAAAAAACTTTTACTACAATTTTTCTTACCTAATATTAGTCATAAGAAATAAATCCCCATAAAGTGTATGCGTATAGGTCGGGACTTACCCTGTATATCAAGAAGAGACCTTTCTGGATTAGGTTCGCCTGTTGCTGGAGTTCCTGCTGATAGCGAGGTGCACAGAAGGAATCTTTTCTGAAACCAGTAATTGATACCGTCCTAAAACCTTACTCAAACTGCCAACCTATGCTAGCAACTACAGGTTATGTTATGGTCACGTTGATCAATATCACAAATTGCATAGTACAAGCATTTTAGTGAAACATTAAAAAAAAAACCTGGATTTTATTTTTTTTCCCTACAATATTCGACTTGTGATATTTCCCTCCGATTTTCTGTACACATAAAAAGAGTCTTTATTTCTGTATATATGGAAATTTCCCCCATGTTACCATCACTGCTACGCGCTGTCGAGTTAGACAAGGCATTCCTACTTTTCTCTTGCCGAATGTTTCCGTTATACAATACCTTGACTATATGTGGATTGTTTGATCTGTATATTCATTATTCATTATCATTAAAGTTTTTCCGAAACAGACTTAATTTGCATTTGCGTGGGCTCCAATACATCTCTCCCAAATATTTTCTGCCTGAATACCTTCAATTCCTCACATGTGCAAATTATATGTAAACTCCTTCCCTCCTGAAGTTCGTATCTTCTGCACCACGGTTCGCTTACTCGGCCTGTGTTGTATAGATGCTTTTTCAGGGGACAGCGTCCAGTTGCCAGCCCGGTAATGGTTTTAGCTTCTTTCTTGCTGCGTCTGAGTAGGTTATCAGAGAATCTAGCATCCCCACCCTCTATTAGCACTTTGGTATGGAGTTGACCTTCAGTCGACCTCCATTTTGTTTGTACTTTCTTTATCTAACCAGGTCCAGGTCTCCCTTCTTGCGGAATCCTTAGTAATCCCACATACGGGCTCTGGACCCATGAAATGTCTTTTAGAACCCTCCTTGGTTAGTTCGTTGGCTATTGCATTGCCCTTTGTACTCTCATGTCTTGGCACCCAAATCAGAGACACCGTGTAGTCTCGTGCTAGTGTATTGAGGGATTGTTTGCAGCCTCTAACTAGTTTTGACCTAGTTACGGAGTTCGAGACTGCCTTGATGACAGCCTAGCTGTCAGTCGTTATATTAATTTTCCTCCTCATGTAGCCCCCTTTTGCAACCATTTCTGCACAGGCTGCAAGGCGAATAGCTCTGCCTGGAGGACCGTCGTATGCTTCTCCAGGCTTAGGAATATCCTTTGATTGGGGTGAGCCCACAAATACCGGCTCCTGTGCCCTGGTTGAATTTGGATCCGTCCGTGTACCAGTTATCAATAGCAGTGATCTTACTACGTGCCTGGTCTCTGTTCGAATTTTCACCTTTTCAGTGAAGATAATTTCGGGTGCAATGCTGTGCGTGGGCATTTGCAGCAATGGCCCATCCAGCATTCTACCCGTAGTATAAGTGTGCCCTCTCACCCTGAAGTTGGAATGCTACATGTTGTTGGCTTTCAGTCTGAGGATCGCATTCATTGCCTCCGCTCTCACATAAAGCTCCAGCGGGGGTAAGCCCACAATGGTCTCCAAAGAAGCGTTCCTGTGCTGTTAATTGCACCAGTTTTTCCCAGCAATGCTTGTCTCTGGACAGTGGTTAGCAGCTTTTCACTGCGATAGTTATAAAAAGGTTTAAAATGTTTATAAAACTGTAATGTTTGGATATACAAAGCTAGAAAAATAGGGATTGGGTAAATGCTTACATACTTACATGTATGTTTTGTAGTAAATAAAGGAACAGAATTCGAGCTGTTAGGGGATGCTAATTCAGAGGGACTCAACCAAAGAACTGTAGGCAATAGATTGGTGTTTAACTGGTTAATCAGCTACAGCACACATAAGAGGCGAATAAAATCATACCCACTCTGAATAGCCAGCCCACTACACTTTTATTGTGACGCGACGTGTTTGTGTGACAGAACATCGTTTAGTTTCTTTAGTGTTTTAGTACCGCTGATGATTAGCCGCCGTTCAGTAAATGCGTCTGAAACGTATGGAAGTAATTCAATTAAATCATGATTTAACAGCCCGAAATCCGTTCTTTCGTCAATACATATATATTGTTTGGTTTAATTAAACAGAGCGATTTCCTTTTTTCCCGTCAGTTAGAGCTTTTAGAACTTTTTTAATTTGTTTTTCCCAATCACTGCCAGAATCTGTCAATATGTACTGAAGACAAACAGAAATTCGTACCAATTGAACTTGTTTTGCGGTTTAATTAAACGGAATGCGGGTATATGGTTCGTTTGATCTATTAAGCGCGATTTTACATATACTAAACCACATAGAAAAAGTTTAATTTTTATTTAGTTTCGGTATAAAATTAGAATTATTATCGTATTAACGGAATTCCTGCTCGCCTTTCATAATTGCTGTTGTGCATATAAACATACTACTGTGTACTGATGGTACCAGCATAAATGCAAAATGAAAAGTAAAAAAAAAATGAAAATTTAAATTTACTAGCTCTGCGGATAAAAATAAAGGGCGCAAAAGAATACTTAACCTCAGAGTTACCCTCACAATGATAGGTTTATCATGAAAAGTAAAATGTGGGCGTATGAAAATTTTGACTTTCTTTAATTACTTCAAAAATCGAAATGGTTGATTCAAAAATAAAAGTACAGAAATTTTGAATGACGTTAATAATCATAAATTTTAAAAAAAACAAGGCAAAGAGGTAAATTTGTTCTAGAAGAAAATCCTAATTCACAAAAAATCCACGTGGTTTCAAAATTTAATGAACTAAATTAATTTAAACGTGGACAAAACAAGTAAAATTTACAAAATTGAAATTTAATCACAAGCACAAAGCTTCTTTTCACCTAAACCGAGCTGATTAACTAAAAACTAATTTGAAAACTAGAAAACGGAAAAATTAACTCTTTAAACTGAAAAAAAAACTTCTAGAACAAATATAATGACTGATCTCATACCTAATTTGTGTACACAATAATATAATAACGATTATTATTTAACGAGTTCCTTGAAGGATGATTAAATTTCAAATTAAACGAACAACATTTTTAAAATCAATTGAATTTACAAAAAAAAACAGCAAAGAAAAAAAATTTAACTGTACTTACACGACATCGTTCAAGTAACTGAGCTGTAAGGTTAAACACGGTCGCATACATATAAAATTCTTACAGGTGCGTGCGCTGCAACGCACAAAGATCATAGAAGAACTCCTCAAGGAAGGACATTCAACAACATGACCAAATAAAAATATATTAAAGAGTGAAACAATTTCTACTGAACATTTAAATAAACAAATTAAACAAATCAATTCAATTAACAAAATCTTATTTAAAAATAAATATTAATTTCTGAGAGAATTTTCCCGGCACATTGACAAAAATTGATCTCTATAAATAAAATAACACTGAATTTACGAAACCCCGGTGCCGACACAGCAATACGTTTTAATGAATCTTCAATGATTGAAATTGCTCTTCCTTGGTTTATGCATCTTAGGTAAACCTTTTACCAACAAACTGAAGAACAACAATGGGTAACAGCTTATCTCCCTTCATAGCTAACCTCTTTATAGGAAAATTTGAAACGATATTCAGAATACCTTGCATATTTCCACGGGTTTGGGTTAGATACATCGATAACATTTTTTGTGTTTTTGATACTAGTAAGGGCTCAATCAGAGATTTTCTTGAACAGCTGAATTCAAAATTTCCTTCTTTAAGTTTACTAATGAAGAGGAAACAAACAATACGATTACTTTTCAGGATATGTTAGTAATAAGAAATAAAAATAAGTTAGAAATAGAAATATATAGAAACCCCACTACTAATAACAGATTTATTTCAGAAGATTCAAATCATTCATGGAAAATAAACTAACAGCTATTATTTTTTTGGTGCACCGCTTACTTAATTTTCCTCTATCTACAGAACGATATAATAAAGAGCTTAAAGAAATTATTAAAGTTGCTGCATTTAATGGTTTCTCAGAAGATGTATTGTATATAATACCATTAGAAAACATGAAAACAAAATAAGAATTAGAAATGTAAGTATTTTAGAAATTAGTGACAGGAAAATATAAGAAATATGTTAAATTACCATTCTATCCAAGTTACACGAAAGGTCTACAAAAAAATTCTCTAAATTCAACCTTGACATAGCAATTACTTCAAATAATAGTCTTAAAAATATTTTAGGTAACCTTAAAGATCAAGTAGATAACTTGGACAAATCAGGTATTTATAAAATATCTTGTATATCATGATTGTGATCATGTATATATTGGGCAAACTAATAGATCAATTAAAACGCGTTAGAAGGAGCATTTGGCTCATCTTAAATTTAGAAGGTTTGACAAGTCTAGTGTAGCCCTACATATGCTTGAAGAAAACCATAAAGTTGGCAATGTAAAGTTAGTTGAGAACGTAAACAACTGTGTGCAATTAAATTGTTATGAGGGCATGGAAATATATAAAAACAAACATACGTTAATAATGAATTCAGATTTAGGACCTTTAAATTCTTACTTTATAGTTTATTAAGTAGAAGTAGTAGATCAGATAGAGTTAGGATTAGTGACTAATTAAGTATGACGGCAGTCAGCCATGACCGTGATTATTGTACCATGACCTTTTTTAGGTATAAATTATAGTTTTAGTGTAGTTATTCAGTTCAGTGTTTCTGCTGATGATAATAGCTTTGCTATTGAAACGTACGTCGAGTTTAGTGCAGTTTGTGGTGAAATCCCTCATCACAAACAAAGGAGAAGTTTGCAGTATTCTTTAAGGTTATTTTCCAGAAGATATTTTGGAGAAATATAGTAGTCATCCAGCGTGATTTATAGGGCAGAGAGGAATGAAATTATGCGCAAATAGCTTTAACACATATTAGCGCACTAACACTTGTTTACTGCTGACGTTTGTTAATTGTTTTTTAACTTTGTATATTACGAACTCGAACAGTGGCGTTAAGTTTAATATTAATATTAAAACCGTTAGTGTCATCGGTACGATAAACACTGGTAAATAATATGTAACATGGGAATAATAAAACAATTACACGCATCGAATTCAATGTTCCACGGATTATTAACTCTAAACCTTCATAATATACACCATGACGCAATAATTATATAAATACACCATTCAATGTTAAACTCACTTGACGGTTACATTTACTCCGAAGAAATCGTATTGGTAAATCCACCATAAAACTCTCTGCACCCTTGTCAGTAGCAATATCCAGCCGCATAAATCAAACTGTGACGCCTAACATTAGCCGAGGTAAGCCGGCACCCAGCGAACGCTAATCCGGCACCCTTTTCAAGTGCAATTAGCATGAGTATTTAATAATAATAACGGTAATAAGGGAAGGGCGGTAGAGGAAAAAGGTGCCGGAACAAAAGAGCTCAACATCCAATTCCATTAATTTTGATAATCACCTCTATATCCCCGAAGCTTTGTTTCATTAATTTCGGACAAAGGGTTGAGAAAGGCGACGCTCGCAACGTCCCACTAAACGATGTTACATCGTTCAAGAATGGTACGGACTGATATCCTTTCTCACACAATAATACTTTCTCCGTTATCAGGATGAACAAATGAGTGCCGCACAGTTAACGTTTTACACTGGAAAGCAATTAGTACCGCTTTAAGATACGGACAGGGTTAGCGGAGCTTGCAGAATATATTATAATATGAAATTAGCTCCAAAACGGCGGTTGAAATTATATAAATAACTTCGCTGTATGTATCATTGTCCATCTTTTCAGATAAAAACTTTGAATTTAAATAACTTTGCTTGAAAACATTTTTAATGTTGATATCAAAGCTCCGTTTTAAAGGCAGTTATTTCGATTAAGCTGACGGTGTAGTATGGAAATCAAATCACGTCGTCATCCATATTCTAGTTAGCTCAACGCAAAGGAGTGAGATATGAGCGTGCTGACACTACAAAACAGTCCTGTGTTATGCATTATGTAACCGAGTTTGGTAGATGTTAATGTGCTTCTAAACCCCAGTAGAGACTTGCTTCTACCGAGCACCTTCGCATCAAGTGTATATAAGTCCAAATAGTCTGAATATGTTTGCAAATCGGGATGACTGTTTAGTGAGATTCTCTGCCAGTAAATATCGTAGATTTTTTTCCGTTGTTTTTACACCAACCAAACAAAATGTTTTAAATTAAAAAAAAAGTTGTTTCAAGAATACTGTTTGAAATTTAGTTAGAAAACTGTGAACATCATCTAAATGTAAAATATGAATATGGGGGTTAGGTATTTCACGCACGCAGCCATTGAATTAATGAGTTTCAGGTTCGGAGGACCAAATATTTTCCAGATAGGTACATTCTACAACAAGTATGGGCAACCTTTGACATGTTGTGCGCCAAACTTTAGCGCGCAAATACGTTCGCGGGCCGCGTTTAAAAGTAGTGTATTTTAAAGTAGTGTTCATAATTTTTAGCGATAGATATCAGACATGAAATAATACGACAATGTTATTATAATGCAATTTATTAAAATAAGAAAATGAAATGAAAAAAATAGGTACAACATCATAATTAAATCGTGAAATTTGGAATTATTACTAACTACGAAAATTAAATAGCGACAACGAAATCAATGAGACCCTTGAGCTTAAATTTGGGAAACTAATCCATCGATGTTTGGATGAATTCCACTGATACAAAGACGTAAAGAATTTTCCAAATTATCGTCAGTCAGCCTTGTTCGATGTTTTGATTTATTATTTGATTTCATCATTGAAAAGAACTGTTCGCATTTATAAGTACTGCCAAACGCACAGATCAATCTTCTTGCGAATTTTCTAAGCTCCGGAAAATGGTTTTCTTCGAGATATTTTTTGTAGAAATCGCACAACTTCACGTCTTCAAATTTAAATTTTGGGAGTGAATTTTCTTGAAGCTCCATCAACTTCATTTGCAAGTGTATTAGAGCATTTTGTACATTACCTTTTGTTGGAGTAGCTAATAAACTGAAACTGTCTTCCATGTTTTTAAATTCGCTAAATCTGTTCGAAAATTGCTCCGACAGTAACTTGAGTTCTTCAGCATATTGAGCATAAGCAGTATTTTGATACGCAGAGAGCGTGGTGAAATGGTAACTATTGCCAGACAGCAACTGTGCCTCCCACAAGCGGATTTTGTTTTGAAACGCTTTCAAACGGCTGTACAAATCATTTACTAACTGTCCTTGTTTTAAAGTTTTAAATTTAAATCGTTTAAACGGCCTGTAAGGTCGACCAGAAATGCTAAGTAACATATCCATTTTGGGTCACTCAATGCAGATAGTGGTTTATCTTTTATTTGCATAAAATCTGCTATCTCATTCATAACATTCTGGAGTGGAATGGACTTAGAATACAAGTTCTGTTGGTGGATAATGCAATGAAAGACTATCAAATCATCTTTTTGCACATTTAATTCAGTTGCTTTTTCATACAAAATTCCGATGAAACCTTTACGTAAGCCGACCATAGAAGGTGCACCATCTGTGCATACACCAACTAATTTTGACCATGGCAAACCAAAACTTGTGAATACCTTTTCAACTTCATTAAAAATGTCCTCTCCTGTAGTGGTTCCTTTTAGCGGCTGTAAAGTAAGCAATTCTTCAGTAACAGTTGAGCCAGTTGAGCTGTCAGACAAATCGGTGCTCTCGTCTAATGCTATGGAAAATGATTCAAAACCAGCCATACGGTCAGTCAAAGTTGTTTTTACATCATTAGCCATCATTTCTATACGTCTGGCAACAGTTCGTCTTGACAAACCAATTTTTTTTCAAATTCATTTTTCTGTTCAGGACACAAAACACTGCAAACTTCTAATATACACTCCTTGATAAATTCTCCTTCGGCAAATGGTTTTAATGACTTTGTCAATTTTGAACTAACTATAAAACTAGCTTTCACAACATTATGAAGTTGTGTTCTTTGTTTATGAAACATTTGCTGCTGTTTTTCTAAATTTGCGGTAAGCTTCTGGATTTTGTCTTTTCTTATTTGTCCTGTCAGTGAGTGCAGCATAGGATGCTTAGTTGAGTAATGCCTCTTTATATCGAATCCTTTCATCACTGAAATGGATTCATTACACAGCAAACAAACAGGCTTGCCATTGTGCAAGATAAAAAAGAATTCTTTAGTCCATTTTTCTTGAAACTGGCGACCCTCTGCATCTACTTTTCGTTTTTTTCCACCAGACATCATTTTCGTTTACTTTTCGTTCGAAAAACTTAATAACAAAATATAATTAGTAAGCACTCAAGATGCACACAAAGCAAATTGACGGCACTAGCAGTTCGCTAGGATATCGCTTGTCGAAGTTATCACCTCGGTAGCTCAAATAGAACTAAAGTTCGGGCCACCCACCCGCTTATATAGGCAAAATGAAGGAATGATCTAGAATCGTCTAGTGTAGAACATTTGAGAAGCTATAATCTTTTGTTGCGCGGCCAGTGAGGCGGCAAACACCAAAGGCCTTGATGTTTGCCGCCTCACTCTTTGATGATCGCTGCCACTCGGCCTGCTCGCTCACTTGATTCCGCAGGAGCAAGCGACAAACCCCATATCACTCGATCTTCCTCATTTGAAGTGAGTATGAGTAAGTAGTGTAATATTTTTTTTTATTTGGGTTTTCAAAATGTCTCGCGGGCCGAAGCAAATCTTACACCGGGCCGGTTGTTGCCCACATATGTTCTACAACATAACCCAAGTTTATGCACCGCATATTATAAATACAATAAAAATATTTTAGAGGAAAAACACGCGTGAATTTTAAATATAGGTAGTGAAAGAAGTGGATGTTCAACAATTCCCTTTACGCTTTCCTTTTCCGTATCCCAAAGGAATGTTGGTCGTGAAATCTAACAATAACTTTAAAGCGACCGAGTTTAGAGTGCAATGTCAACAGAACGAAGTAAAATTGTTACCGAGAAGATGTCGAAAAAAAGAAAAGTACAAACCATCCGCGGATATGGGACGTCAGAGGAAGTAAACAAGCAAGGCGGACAAAGACGAACCCTGGGTGGCCTCAAGAAGTGTCTGGATTACTTTTAAGCTCATCATGATAAAGTGGAAATTGTTTTTGGCACCGGCCCGAAATGAAAACGAAAGGAGAAGAAAAGCGACTCGGGTATCCGGCTGCTGTAGGGATGGAAGAAAAGTGTTCTCCTTAATTGAATTTGCGGTGTGAGTAATTGCTTTCGTCGAGAGCAACTCAAACCGACGGATGAGATGTGGGAAATATTCTGGTTTTCCTGTGACGGACAATGTTATTACCCTACCTCAGTTAAATGTCGGGGAAAATTTAAATTGTGTTGGATCTTTAGAATATAATTTAACTTACATAGTGTCTAACACCACCTAAGATGGAAAACACAATAGTCGCTGTAGAAGTAGAAAAAGAAAGATTAGACTTTTTGTGCGCCCAAATATAGCATTCAAACTAAGCAACATACAACACCTTCTTAAGGGTGTTGTATAGTGCATGTTTGGTTGCCTATTTGTCGATGTTTTATGGAATTCTATTTTGATACACACTCTCAAATGCATTATTACAATTTTTATTGGTACACAAACCTTTTATCATTTCTTACATTAAAACCAAAGAAGTTTCTGTAGAAAAATTGGCATCGCTTTTCTAAACATCTTTATAACAACAAAACTCAAAGTGCGGCATAAAGGAATCCACGCCATCGATCTAATATAAAATAGAAATTATATTACTCGCAAAGTGACGCCACAAGTAGTAAAACTAGTATTGTCATGAAATTTCAACAGGCTACTGAATGGTAAAGTTGTAAAAACAAACACATGAATAAAGATAAAAAGCGTACAAATGTGAACAACATAAAGCAAAACAGTAGTGCGTTCGTCAACCTGTATCAGGCAAGAACCAAACCTAAACTATGAATGGAGGTGTAACTTAGTGCAAATGCAATAATCTCGCAAGAAAGGGGCTGGAATACCTTTTGTAGAACCTGAACCCTTTTACGGGATAAGTAGCAGTACAATACTGATGAACTAAGAAGGGAAATAGAGCAGAGAAAATCTACTTATTGGGAGAATTTCCAAGGAGTGAGGCAAAGTGAAATTCTTCTGGGAACTTATAATTAGAAGAGGTTTACAGAATCCATCAACTTGAGTAAGAACAATGTTCACATATTAACAGGGATATTTTCATGCCATTGTAAACTGAGTAAGCTTGAGTTCGCAAAAGACTCTAAATGAAGATTTTGTGGGGAACAGGATAAAACACCTATCCATCTCCTCTCAAATTGCGCAGCACTGTGCAATTCAAGGGCGTTGCACCTGGAAGCATGTGAAATCGAAGAAGAGAACTCACCTAATCTGGGCCTCTGATATCCTACACTTTCTGAAAGGAATAGCATTGGAAGGCCCGCTGTAAAACAGCAAGAATAGGGAAAAATAGGGGACACAATAGATTTCAGGTCGCAATGTAACACCACCCGTCTCAACATACATGCATGTGGTCAGTTGTTATCGATGTGTGCAATGATAACAATTTGCTTTAATTTACATGTCGTATACCAAAACAAGATCTGTTTCATCTATTTTTAGCAGATGGGTATTACGTAGGATATGTTTGTGACATAAACTCACCCGAACAAAGCTCAAGAATTGTTTAATGAGCCAAATCTTGTGGTACAATTACTTCAGTTCTAAACTATTCCGAGGAAATAAATGGATGATTTAGTGGGATACAAACCAATCAACTTTTTTGTGCGATTTTAGGCTTAAAGCAGCCTTGTTTTCCTTATATTGCACACAACGACATCCTGCTTTTGCACAAAAGTATAGAGAAATCGTCAGTATTACTACAAATTTTAATTTTCTTATTTTATGTATGTATGAGTTTAGATGTTAGATTATTTATGGTTCATGCAATTATAAAAAAAATATATAAGCAAATATTAGTTGCACAACCCAAAGGGCGCTTTGAATCTTGTGTATCTAATTTAAGAAGTATACAGATCCAGAAGAAATCACCTGCTGCCAAAATTAATAATTTGAAACAAAATAAATAATCCATTTTGCTAATTAAAACTGCCTATAACAGCATCAAAATATATTTTTGGTCGGGCAGATAAAATTATTCATAGATAGGTAGATTCACTTGTATCTTGATTTTATTTTATTTTTTTAAAACGGTTTCTTTGTCTTCAATAAACTTCCTTCTTTAATAGTAAATTCTCCTAATTTAAATGCATTTCCTCATAAATTGGAGACTATATTGCTGGAACAACCATTCTACTCATTTGGTGAATTCATTAATTATACATTTTGAGTCTTTCCCTCATTATGAATGTATAATCGTACAGTACATTTGTTAACATGTATGTTTTGTGTATGCTTTTGTATTTTTTTATTTAATGGAATTAATTATTTTTTATTATTAGTATTTAATTAGTACATGTAAATGTCAGTCAATAACATTTTAGTGACAATATACAATCAAAAAATCAAACCAACACATTATATTACAAAGCAGTTTTTATATAAAACAAAGTATTTATTAAAAAAAAAAAAATCAAAACAATCCTGATTTTGTCATTTATCAAACAAAAGTTTACTTTTAAACAGTTTGTCATTTACAACTTTAATGATATATCTAATCTTTGTTAATAATTTGTTGAAGATCCTAATAAATATTTTCTCATTAATATGTGCAATCTTTATCCCATTACCTTTTTCATTTTTTGAACCTGTCGTGGTTTGACAAACTACTTTGCTATTTCATACTGTTGCTTGTATTACTAGTTTATAATATTTAAAAAAAATTACCCAATATATTGAAAATATTCCTACACGAGTGTGAGATATATTACCACAGTATGTTTGGAAAATCCACTGTATATGTATCCTATAATATTCGATCAATCATCTTTTTTTGTCGTCAGGAATCTTATATTAACTTATAGGAATTATCACTACACCTTTTGGTATTTTTCAAAAAAAAATGTTTTCTCCTGCATGTGTGTCTACAAATTTTGTGGTTCGTCATATAAGAAGACATTGGCACAGATTTAACATCCACATAACCTTAAATTAGCATCTGATTTTCTGTCAAAACGCGGATACGATTTCCTTTAACAAAAGTATTGGCAAAATTGAAAATAAATTGGCAAGGAAATTTGTAATAACTTTATAAAAACATGATTGATAATAGTAACGTAGCTTTGAAAGCGCCCGTATAATCCAGCTTTTCATTTTTTTTCCTCTTAGGCAATATCTCGAATTCCATGTAAAATTGAAAAGTAATTGAATGCTTTTCTATTTACCATATAAAGCCTCGGAGGAAATCTAGCTTCAAAACGAATAAATTGCAGAACCTAATTCGATTTACTTACACAAAGGCGTTCGAAGCAATAGCATATACCTCATACGCAACTAGCTATGTGTTTTAGATACAGCGTGTATTATATAACATTTTGCTTACTAAGGAGACATTTTGTATCGTTTGATGTGAAAATATAGGCGTTTTCCAGCTACATCCAGCCATTGAGTGTATCCCCAGTGCTGCAGTTCTGAATCGGTTTAATACAAAGAGCGATTCAGTGAACTTCAACCAGTGATATAAAAAATAATTTTTACTTAAAAATATTTCAAGCATTTATTATAGATTATATTTATCGGCTTCTTTTAGTAAAGTTAGTTACAGCTTTTAAATCAGATTGCTTTCCTTGTATTCACTTTTGAAGTAAATGTTATTATATTAAATTAATTTATCAATATAATAAAGTAATTTATTATATTGATTACATAACTTTGCTACCTCCTGTACCAAATTTTAACATTTACTTTTGTAAAGTAGACCTAACTACATTTGGTTCCAATAATTTATGTATCCACGATATGTTTACTTTAATCTGTAAACGCATATTAATTAAAACGAATCCATTCAGTTGATAAAATTACATCAACTAATTAATTTATCTTTTGCAAATATTCCATATCAGATATAATGTATATTAAATAGATTTTATATAACATACTTTAGTTCAATGAAACGTTGGTATATAACGAAATGTTGTGTAAATATTGTCATACCCTGTTTTAAAGTAAAATTGATATTGCACAAAATTGTGTTTACAAAGAGGAAATATAAAATGACGGAAATAACAAACGAAAATTCAAAGACGTTGTCTCTAACACGTAGCTGCTTGGACGAGTTGAATTTTATAAAATGGACAAATACACGCAAAGTTATATGTGCCATAGTTGTACGAAGATGGAATACATATAAATGATATTGTAATGCACAGCGCACTTCAATGTAAACCATTTATTTTTACATTTAAATGACATCTATGATAGGGTAACTCAAAAAGATAAGTCTTTTCATAAACTTGTCAAAGGCTTTCTTTTTTGTATTAAAGGGGTCTCAGCTCATCAGCCACGTTATTGTTTGTTTAATTGTAGGCTCTAGCCTTCATATTTGCTTATGCTCTTGTTAACCACCAACAACAGAGTGAGTAACCGAATGTAACCACCACATGACGTCAAATTTTAAGGTGGCAACATTGTTAAGTTGGTATGCCACATTCTGATTGTCGGATATTTTTGTAACTTAACCTTAAAGCAAGAGACGTGTCATATATTTTTTTTTTACTTTCAAAAATAAATTGCTTTTTAGATCACATTTAAAACTAAAATACTTTGGTAAATATTTTCATTAAAAATTTCATCTACAACAAATTCTCGAAATGACCACCCATCATTTTGTAAACATAAATGGTTGCATGTTGTGAAACACGTTGTTTAAAACTTCTTCGTTGATATCATTTACCGCTGCAGTGAAGGCATTTCTCAGCCCAGCAAGGGTATGGAGAGTGTTTTGGAACACTACTTTCTTTAAATGGTTCAACAAGAAAAAAAATCTAGTGGGGTTAGATCAGGGGAACGTGCTGGCCAAAGTGCTCTACTTATTAATCCATTGCCAAAATATTCTTCAAGGTATTTTATTGTAGCGTCGGATGTATGTGAGGTAACATCATCTTGTTGGAAATATCCGTTCATCATTGTGGAGTTCATTTATCAATGGTTTTAAAGCATTATATCTATATCACCAAAAAGTATCGGTGTTATAATGTATCTACGTAACATTGCAATCCACATGCCAGTTTCAATGGGATGTAATGTCGTTTCTTTATAAAGGTGTGAGTTTTTTGTATCCCAGGTATGATGATTTTGGCTATTTATATAATTCGAAAAGTAAACCAACCTTCATCTGAGGAGACAGCTATATTTAATTCCTTCTCATTTAAATGTCAATAAACCATGAGCAATTATTTCGTCTTTCTTCACAATTTATTGCTTCCTGGTCGTCTTGTGCATGGGTAAAACTTCGAAAATGCGCCATTACAATGAACCTTTCTTGTTTATCCGTGAATGCTATTTTAACTAGGCAAATATTGAGCGTTCCGTTCAGCAGTCTTTAAAAACACAATTACTGTGCAATAATAAATGCTATATATACGAAAATTTACAAGCAAATCACAGGAAACGTAAAAACTAGCACTTTCAAAGACGTTAAATGTCAGATGACAGAACGTAAACAATAAGCAGCACCACAAACAGTAAAACAAAAAAACATACAGTATTTGTGTGACGTTCGTGGTCACGTGGTGGTCACATCCGGCTGTAGTTCTATGCACGTTTTGGAGTAGTACGCATATACTTTTCGCTCCAGACAGGGTTGTACTGCAGACAGGAAATTGAATCTGGGGTAACATAGGACTCTATTCTAGGGCCTTTGTGTTTGTATTATTCATTAATTATTTCTCTTAGTTCATTGATCACAATTATCTTGTAATATAGGGCTATGATAACGTTCATATGGTCATTAATAAATTTGTTTTTATTAAGTAATATTGCTTTTAGAAAAAAAGGACATAGAATTGTGACGCAGTTAATTCAACAGGTTACCTCTATCAAGTTTTTCTAATACTGAACATCATAATTCCACCAATCCAGAACAACAACAATATTATAAAAATCGCTGTTAGTTGACAGTCCCACTGAGATTCTCTTAATTAAAGCAATATCCTCTGTTGAGACATTGACAATCAGTAGGTGAATAGGGAAGAGTTCTACATATATAAATGCCTCTTTGAGTTCATTTGCAAACTAATTTCCACGGTTAACGATTTAGTTGGGTAGCGCCTTCCCCAGATTACGAACGACGGTAGCATTCTGGAGAACTAATTACCTCTAATCTTGAGTAGGGTCCAAAACCGAAACGTAAGCATAACACCGTTGCCATCGTCAAATCGATAAACGTACATTCTAATATCCATGAATATTTGTAGAAGAAAATATCACTTATCTTTCATTCCCCAGTTACCCGTATCTGTGCCCCAGCACAATTACTATGGATGACGCTGGCAACGCTGAAGTACGTTTTCCTGCGTAGCTGAATTCTGTAAGTCTACGGTTACTTGGGACTCTAGTGGTAGTCGACAGAAATTCCATCGACACACACACAGGATTTTTAGTTTGCGAAAGTGATTCTACTTTCCACAAGAGGAGAGTTTCAGTAATAGTGGCGCAGAAGTGGAGAGAAGTTTTCGTTGTAAGTGGTTTTACTTCGTCGACGTGAGATTTTCAGAAACTTCCCTCAGTAAATCTCATGAGATATGCATTCCGTTGCGCTAAAAAATTTTAAGCGAGGAATATCATTTTGCTCTAGAACGGTGTCTCATTTGGAGTACGATAGGGCTTTTATTTTAGTACGTATTATCCACCTAAAGCCCGTCTTTTTTTTCTGCTAGCTCGAGAGGAAGTAGGAAAAAAAAAGAACTGCAGCAACACCTTTAATTCTTTTTTTTTGCTCAGATAACCGCGTAAACTCTATTTTACATTATGCTCAATGTAAAATTTGAAAAATTACTCTTATGCGGCGAACGAAGTACTTATAAGTAAGTATAATACGAAGTAAATATCCATTTGTAAGAATTAAATTACATTTGAAATGAAATATTAAATGCTTCGCCCGTTAAGCGGTTTTCAGTTAAAAGCGGCTATTAGCCTGTGTTAAATGCTGTTTTCGGTTTGCGTGCAAAATCAGGGAGCGAAAATAAACTTTCTGGGTCGTAGGATTGCGAGAACCGTAAGCAAATACATGCGAAATAGAGATTTCATATTTTTGTATAACTATTAGGTATTAATATACCACGGGTGTATAAAATAAATATTTAAAAGATAAATCTTTAATTTACTTACGTACTATTGGATAGAGTAATCTGGATTAGATTATTGCTAAATATTAGAATAGATACTGCTGATACTTTATTTGCTTTCAGTTAAACTACAACTTAGGTATGATTGTACTTACCTACCTATGATGTATTGAGAAAGCGTTCGTTTTAAAAAGTGAGATCTCAACTAATACCGGACTAAACTGAACCAAAAATAGGTCCTGAAACAATGTAGGAATCATTGTTTACATAAAATAATAGTGATGGATTGCTACGATGCAAACTGCTATGCTGTTAGCTGCTACAAGCTAACAATCGTTAGCAGTTTGTAGCAGCTATTCAGTATCAAATGAAGCTGTCACTTTTTCTAGCAGCTTCCCGATATAGAGTGCTAATGTTGTGAAACATACATGTATATTCGTAGCAGTGTAGCAATCAAGTAATCAAGTAATACTTTATTTGCGCATAAAAACACTAGGTGTTGTTTGGCAATACATATAACAGACATAAATAAACATATACTAATAATATCAGTGCAGATAAAATAATGAAATTGATAGTAATTTGGTGGACTAGTTTTAGCTGTGTTACATTTAAAATATAAAACAAATGTTCACAGGGGGGAGTATAAGGTAGATAAGAATTATGTATCAAAGTCATATGTTAAAAATTCGTCAATGGAATAAAATGCTTGTTCCAACAGTACGGCCCTTAGTTGGCGCTGGAACATTTTTTGAGTTGGCGAATTAGTTAAGGAAGTAGGTAATTTATTATATAATGAACAACTCATATAATACAAGGAATCTCTACAAAGGGAGGAGCCTGGTTTAGGAAGGTTAATGTAGTGATTATGGCGTGTGCTATAAGAATGTATGTCAAACCGATATTTCTGTTTCTGACGCTGTTTGTAGGTAGTGCTAAGATAGTGCGAAGATATAGAAATAAGGAAGGAAGGGTTAAGATTCCACGCGATACGAACAAGGGGCGACAATGAGCTCTGTTGCCTTCTCCACAAATCACCCGCACTGCCCGCTTTTGCACCTTAAAAGGTACATTAAGATTTGCCAACGAAGTAAGTCCCCAACAGGAAAGACCGCATACGAGACTCAAATAAAGAAAAATAGACCATACGAGACACTTCCTCTCCAAGATTACGTCTTATCACTCGCAAATCATAACAAATAGAAGACAGCTTTTTCGAAACGACATGAACTTGTTTAGTCCATTTTACATCCGCATCAAGAACAATACCCAAAAACTTTACATGATTGCAAGGTAACAGTAAATTATTATTAAGGCAAACATTTATATTTATATGTTGCTTGTATATCAATAATTTGGTTTTACTGACTTTAATATATATATTATTATTCGCATTAAACCACTCACTAACACTAAGAATTCCAGTGTTAATGATTCTCTCGAGATCGTTTCTATTCGAGGCATGCCACGTAAGTGACGTATCATCAGCGAATAGGGCGGTGTGTGATTGATTAGCCGCAAAAGCTAGATCATTAATAAGTATTAAGAACAGCGTCGGTCCAAGTACTGAGCCCTGCGGCACACCATACACCACCCGACCGATCCCCGACCTGACGTAGCCTCCACCAGCATGTATCTGCACCTACTGCTGGCGATATGTAAGATAGGATCTAAACCACTCATTAACATCACCCCTGAAGCCATATCTCTCAAGATTCCGAAGTAGCAAACAATGAGGAACACAATCAAAAGCCTTGGACAAGTCACAAAAAATGTTTATCATTAATATTATTGAATATGAGGTGCTAAAGATCATATATTGCATCTGCAGTAGATTTGCCCGGTCTAAAGCCATACCGACAACAAGAAAGTAAACCTTCACTCTCTAAAAATTTTATGACCCTCGAGTTAACGACTCTTTCATATATTTTAGACAAAATAGAAAGAACAGAAATAGGTTTGTAGTCAGAGAAGGAATGGGTCCCTCCATTTTTATGAATTGGAGTAACTCTCGCAAGTTTTAAGCTTGACGGAAAAACACCAAAATAAAACAGTGTATAAAATGTTTCCAAATCTGTTGTATGTAAAAGGAGTGTCGTACGTCGGTTTGAATCGCAGCGTGCAAATTTTGTCGTGAAGTGATTAAGACGAACTAAATACCCCTATTTAGAACGTCTTCATTACTTTGAAGGGCGCATGGCACAGAAAGGATTAATTATTTTCAATGATTCAATTAATTATTTTTTCGCAACACCGGTGAGGAATGGCGGTAATAATAATTTAAATGTAAATTTAAATGAAACAATTTATCTGTTTAACGCATACCGCTGTTTAAAGAAAACTATAAAAAGTTGCAGCTTTTAACTGCTACCTAAAAGTAGCAGAAGCAGGTTGTAGCAGCTAAGATAAAGAAGCAGGTTTATACATTACTATAAAATAATGCATTAAAATTGGTATAAAGAACGAGTTTATCAAATCAATGAAAAATATTTTATTAAATGGCGACGAAATTTATTTAGTTGAATTGCAGTAAAAGTGATAATTAAAAGATTGATATCAACCATTGGTGATTATCAAAACATATTAAAAGAAGATTAATTAATAAACAATTAACCGTAAGAATGCCATCATTGCAGGGGCTCATGGTCTATTGTGGAGGAATCACCATATAAGCAGAAAGTGAATAGAAATATGAGTGTTTGCCTCTAAAGGGGGGATAGACAAGGAGCGCAATTTATTTGGAAACTAGTGAATGGCGATATAGATTGCTTAGATTTGCTGTCAAAGTTGGATTTTTACGTACCTCAGTTCCGCTCCCGTAATTCTGTCACCTTTAAACTACCCACTCCCAAAACCAACCTGCTATATAATGCACCTCTCTTCAACATGTGTAAATTGGCAAACATTTACTATAATGATATATTCTGTGACTGCAAACTTCTGCGACACTAATCTAATTTTCTTTCTTTATTGAATCTTTTCTCTTCTGTTTTAATTTAAGCACTCTTGTAAAATTTTCTCTTAGAATCTAGGCATTAATTTTTACAGTATGTACGTAAGAAATTGTATTTTTTTTTGTAATTTTTGTCCTGTAAATGGTTTATCCGTTGGGCATTAAATAAATATTATTATTATTATTATTATTATAAAGGTCTTTAGCAGTCCTCTAAAAGCAAATTCACTATCATCAGTATCCTGCCTCGAGTATTATTTTCTATTTCCCGAATTTAAATGCACACCTTCTAGGGGCCACACGCCAAACTCTCAATCAGTCAGCGATCACAGTGTAAGCCGGTAATTCCTGCTGTACACCTTTTATTAAGGTATGCTATCTGTTCGTTCTTGCAAACCATTGAACTAACGAAGAAAGTATCACTTAATACTTTATTGTGTTCATCATAACATTGACACATTTCATTCTGTCGATGAAAATTCACTCAATGAATGTAGATTAATGATATCACGTCTATTTTTCTCATTGTATTGAATACGTAAATGTGTTTAATATGTATGCAAAATAACACCATCAATTTTTTTCCAATAGTAATAAATACATTTAGTCCAACAGTGCAAAAAGTTACCAGTTACCAGTTACAGGACTAACAACAAAAAATACACAAGAGTAAGCCGCAATATAAAAAAAAACTATTAAAGTAACACGAGAAAAATACAAAGAGAAGATGTACCAAAAAAGAAACTAGTGCCTTTTTTCAATCTTTATTCAATTTTGATGTCAATTATATCCCTAACTTTTTATTAGCTCTTTGTTTTTCATTTTTTAATTCGCTCCTTTGTTGATATCAATGTATTGTTTTCCGGTATCTTTTATACAAAGATATAACAATCATCAGCGACTATAACGCACCCAATTATATTCGATCACGATTCGATTAATATTCGAATTAATTAAAAAAAAATAGACTTAAGTGCTCTTTTTAGCGTCTGCACTGATCTAATCTCCTTGATCCTGATATCTTTCGAAATACCGAAAAATAACGTCTTCTAACTATTTATAGATTCGAAACGAGGATTTGTTAAACTATATATACGTTTATTATATTACCAATAGGAATATACTGAGCTTTATTTCACATAAACTAGTACACTGAGCATCACGGTACCGTGTTTAGATAAGAATGCCCGAGGTATGGTAACAGATTCGCCGGTCGGACGTTAAATTATATTATCTTAATCCACTTAATTCCACATAGCGAGGAATGTAACAAAGATACTCGTGGTCGGTCTGCGTCTGTATAACAAAGATTTTACGGGCTTCGAACTATTCCACCTCGATCGTTAATTTTATTGCTTCCATAAGTACCTATGCGCACGTTTCCAGTAATTTTACTAGCGCGACGTGCGCTACAGTCTAATTCTGCGAATTATGTGTCGGTATAACTTGATAGTCTTACCGTTTCCTTAGATTGAGATATTTGTCGCATTTGCGTTAATTCAATTGCACGGGAATTCTAATTGGTTTATCAAAAAACAAATATCTTTTTGTGAATTTATAGGGATTAGATACAAGACGGCGTTGATAACCACTCGCCAATTAACGGTTTATAATTCTTATATGGTGGTAAATGTAATTTTTGGGGTGTTGCCCAATTAGACCAATTTTAGCAATGATTGCTATGAATTGTTTATTAAATAATTTTATACCTAAATTATTAAATCTGTATAAAATTGCCAGATGCTAAATCTGAGACGACGCGGCTCTTGGAAAGAAATATTCAAAGACTTTGACATGCTTTACCATGGATATACACACATTTCTATGAAAATAGGTGTATTTAAACGATTTAAACTAATTTATAAAACAGGTTTTAAAGCCTAATAAGGAGTCATTTGAAGGTAACCTGCATACTCGTTGCATAATCTACAGGTACTAGGGTTGTGTTCATTCCGAAATCTGGGAAGAACACATATTATCATCCGAAATCATTCAGACCAATTAGTCTCACATCTTTTATGCTGAAGACTATGGAAAAAATTATACACCTAAACATTACAGAAGGAGCAGTTGCGAGATATCCTCTGCATCCTCTGCAATGGGCATACCAAAGGGGAAAATCAGGAGAGACTGCCCTGCATAGTTTGGTGGAAGGATTCGAAAGGAGCCTACATCAAAAGGAAGTTGCCCTTGCAGTATTTTTAGACATCGAGGGCGCCTTTGATAACACATCAACGCCCTCGATCAACCGATCACTAATGGAACGGAACATTGACCACACGACTAGCAGATGGGTTGACTGCATGCTAAGAGGCAGAGTGGTCTATGCCAATATGCTAGATAAAAATATCGCCATGAGGACCACTAGAGGGTGTCCTCAAGGGGAGTACTGTCACCACTGCTGTGGAGCTTGGTCGTGGATGATCTCGTCAGATCATTAAACGACAAAGGAATATGGACGCAGGGGTACGCTGATGACATTGTCATCGTAGCTAGGGGGAAGTTCCCAGGCGTGGTGGCGGGCATCATGCGTAATGCACTGCGAATGGTGGAGGAATGGTGCCTTTCACAAGGACTCTCAGTTAATCCACAAAAAACAAAATTGGTTGCCTTTACCAACATGAGAAAACTCAATGACCTAGGCGGCATTAGACTGTTTGAACAGGAGTTACAATTAACCAAGGAAGTAAAGTATCTGGGTGTTACCCTTGATGCGAAACTGAGCTGGAAAAATCACTTAGCTAAAACAACGACCAGGGCCACGCAACTATTCTGGCGCTGCAGGAGAGTTGCTGGCAAAACCTGGGGATTAAAGCCGAAGGTGATCCATTGGCTATATACTGCCGTGATAAGACCGGCGATAACATACGTGGCAGTAGTCTGGTGGAGGAGGACAGAAGTGTCCTCCGCAGCGAAGATGCTGACCGCTGTCCAGAGACAGGCATTGCTGGGTATCACCGGCGCAACTAACAGTACAGGGATCGCCTCTTTGGAGACCATTGTGGGCCTCCCCCGCTGGAACTCTATGTGAGAGCGGAGGAAATGAATGCGATCCTTAGACTGAAAGCCAACAACCTGTGGCATCCCAACTTCAGGGTGGGAGGACACACATATACTACGGGCACGTTGCTGGACGGTCCATTGTTACAAATGCCCACGGACAGCATGGTGTTATCTTCACTGAAAAGGTGAAAATCTCCATACCGAATAGAGACCAGGCACGTAGTGAAATCACTGCTAACGAAAACTGGTACACGGATGGATCCAAATCCAGCCAGGGGACAGGAGCCGGTATTTGTGGGCCCAGTCCTAATCAAAGGATATTCATAAGCCTGGGGAAACATACAACGGTCTTCCAGGCAGAGGTATTCGCCCTTGCAGCCTGTGCAGAAATGATTGCAAAAGGGGGCTGCATGAGGAGGAAAATTAATATAATGACTGACAGCCAGGCTGTCATTAAGACAGTCTCGAACCCAGTAAGTAGGTCAAAACTAGTTAGGGACTGCAAACAATCCCTCAATACACTGGCACGAGACAACACGGTGTTTCTGATTTGGGTGCCGGAACATGAGGATATAAAGAGCAACGTAATAGCCGATGAACTAGCCAAGGAGGGCTCTAAGAGACACTTCATGGGTGCAGAGCCCGTAAGCGGGATCACTAAGGATTCCGCAAGAAGGGAGATCTGGACCTGGTTAGATAAAGAAAGTACAAAGAAATGGAGGTCGACTGAAGGTCAACTCCATACCAAAACGCTGATAGGGGATGGGGATGGTAGTTTCTCTGATAACCTACTCAAGCGCAGTAAGAAAGAAGTTAAAACCATTACTGGGTTGGTAACTGGACACTGTCCTCTGAAAAAGCATCTATACAACACAGACCGTGTAAGCGAACCGTGGTGTAGAAGATGCGAACTACAGGAGGAAACGAGTTTACACGTAATCTGCACATGTGAGGAACTAAAGGTACTCAGGCAGAAATATTTCGGGAGAGATCTATTGGAGCCCTCGAAGGTCCTCAAGTTTCCACTGGGCAAGATACTGGGCTTTATAGAGCACACCAAGCTGCTCGAGTGGAAATAAGAGAATCAATAGGGATGGTACAATGAGCATCAAGCTCAAGTGCCCGGACATCAAGTGCCCACCCTAACTTGAATGAATGAATCTACAGGTAAATTTTTAATTTGTAAAAATTGACTATAAAAATAGACCATATTAGCTCGATGTGCTAAGTATGGCCTTATATATAACGCGAACCGTATTTTATTTGTTAATTCAAGCCTACCTGGTGTTCTTTTTATATTTTATGATATTTTGCATTGGGAGATTTATCAGTCTTCGGGATGTTTATAGTCGGTAACATATCCTGCATTGCCTTCCATATAGGATGAATACCGATATCTTAATGTCAGTCACTAATTTCCATTTGAATCCTATATTGGATTACAGCCATGATGCCGTTGACAAATAACACGTAATAATTGATTTACTTATTAGGTCATCATAAATGACAGGATAATCTGATTTTAACAAAAACATGAAACTTTTCTACTTAAATTTTTGTGTTTTTGTAATTTTCTCAGTTGCTAAAAATAAATATTTAGGTTTTTCTTTCAGAATTGGTGATTTTTGCGTCATTTTAGCGTCCCAAATAAAAAAAAAATCCCTCATGTTCAGTCCATCCGGGGACACACTGTATATTGTATATAGGTGTGAGAGATATGTGTATGCATTTATATTTTAATGTATTGTGAGTGTTTCAAACTAAATATACCAATTTTTACTTACTTTGTACTAATTTGACATGATCTACACTTTTGTATCTACAGAACGAAATATATTATTGCTATTGCTATTGTCATCTTGATTCATACTATTTTATTCATACTCCAATCAGAAGGCATCAATGCATTTCAATGGAATGTATACAGAGATTCAAAATGATTGTCAAATCCGCTCCTATAGATAGTAGCAGGGTGTACGTATATGCCGCGTGTTTGTAATGAAGGTTTGAACTAAGTCAGTGTTGGAACATAAGAAAGTAAACGGATCTGTCATAAATAAGGAAAACGTAACCTATATTTGAACTCGCATTATATAAACGACTATGGATTGGTGTTTCTGCTTGTAAAAATGAAATATAATTAATTTAACTCCTTAGGAAATTATGATATTACAATTCAGTACTAGCTGGTGTTCAACTAAATTTATTTATTATTTTAAATTATAACATACAATTAGTATAATTATTAAGTGACAAAACTTAAAAATTGTTCAAAGCGTGTTCAAAATGGGAATTTATCTGTGTGCCTTACCACAGATAAATTCCCTTTTTTCTTACAGTATTCAAAAATATTATTATTGGTGATATTAGATGTAAATATAAACGATTTGAATAAATTATAAGATAAATAAACGAAGGATACTACAATACGTACGCCAATGTCGCTAAATGTCAAGAAAATTGATTTAATGTATGAAATTTCTATGTAGCTTACTTCACTCATTAAATTGGTAATAAGTATAGATAAATTTTTCCGGAAAACAGTTTTTTTCTTACGACAATCATTTTGAATCACATGGTATAGCCAAAAGGTTGAAGTACAATCATTCTCGCATTATTCCAAAGAATATTTCAAGTAATTATAAATGCCCCTATTGCAGCGTTAACGATTCCATCGTCCCTAGACCTCCTTTTTTCGTTTATTTACAAGAGCATTGGAGCAGAAATTCCATTAAAGTATTCTTCCCTTTTTCAAAGGAAGATTTTCCGTTTCCTTACAAGACAGAATCGTTTTTCATCCTTCATCTGGAGCACCATTTAACGGGAGGGATGTAACACTTGATAACTTTCAACGATTTCCTTTAGACGACTAATCCGAAATTAACAAATAAACACCCGATTCCGGGTCTAGACTCGAGAACGGTCTATATTGTAGCTTCCTTCCTATCTCTGCCGTCAAGCTTTTGTGCATACCGGATTTCTAGCGCCCGACGATTGCCGCTGAAGTGCCTCTATCCGTCCAAAGTTTCTAGACATTAGCTAGTTCTCTCTTTGAGTTTTACGGCATGTACTCGTCTTGGAAATGTAACAACGGTAACGTCCTACATCGGTTTGCTTATCTCCGCTTCGTGTCCGAACGGTAATTCCGGTTAGGGACGCCCCGGAGCGCTGATATTATTTGCCTCGCCTCTTGAAGTTCTGGCCGAAGTTTTCCACTACACGGAATAAATAAGTGGGTTTGGCGGTAGCCGGTGCTCCGACTTGAAGTTCGAAGATTTCTTGATTGAATTGGGAGGCAGGGAGATGAAGACCGGTCTATGTTGCGTAATTGAATTGTAAATTGAAGAGTAACTGATTTACATGGCACAAAAGAAACTTTGTAGCTTAATTAAAGGTAGAAAAGTTGAACTAACTGAAATTATGAAAAAAAGTACGCTGAAATCTTGGAGAGGATTTTTTCCATTTGTACTCATTGGCTTGGATTTATTCTTTATCCTATAATATCCTTCCTATTTTCTACTTTCTAGTCACTATTTCACTTTATGTTCTGGAATTTGAAAGCTTTTTCTGACTAAACCCTATTGTTATCTTAATACTTTCCTAGTTTCTTTGGTCTTTAGCTATAATAATTAAAAAAAAAAATCCGGACTTCTTTACCAAACTTCTCCTTTATCTTGCCAATATTAATGGATAAATTAAATACCTATATATCATACAATTTTAATTGTTCACAACATAATTTATTCAATATTTTTATTAAGCTGCTTATTGTTTTCAATTCACATACATGGACTAATTTTTTTTTTGGATATAGATGGTAATATTAAAAAATAGTGTTCTTACTATGTGTTAAAGGTAAATGGTTAAAAGAATGATTTAAGATATGTAGACAAATATATTTATTTAAACAAATTATTTTTGAAATTACCTTTACAATTTGTCTTTTAATCACCTCTATTTCGACATTTTTTGAGTTTATTGTTGTAGAAATTAGTTATTTATGTAAAATCATCAGTGGTTTCTACTATTCAGACATGTGTATAGTAGTAACAGGAGATGATTTTACCCAAATAACTAATTTCCACAACTTCTGGCTTATTTTCAAATATTTAAATTTGAATATACCCCGCCATAATCTATTTTGATATAGCGCTCGGTGACGCTAAACGGAAGAAGGAAGAGTGTTTTCGCGCGTAGTTCGCGGGTGCAGAGGACGCCACCACCAAGATCTAAAAGTGTGGTGGAGGGGTAAAAGGAGGCAAAGGGCGCCACCGGAAAGACCACTCCGAAGTTTGCAACACCTATGCCTAGGGCTCAGGCGAGGACCGTTGTGAGTACACCTAACCCAAGCGACACGGAGGGCTTCTCCACTACAGATGACGAGTGCGCAAATCGTATACGCCGACGCCAAGTTCACCGAAACTCGATTTCATCGCGAGAAGAGGCTGAACTCAGAAAGTGTAGGGAGATCATAGTGCGCATGAAAGCTGCGACTGAACGATAGAAGAACATGTTGATGGATGTGAAGAACGGCCTCAAGCAGCTGAAAGAGGCGGTGGACGTCATTACCAGCTGCAGACTTAGTTGGAAGAAGGCTGAATAAGAGGTTAAAGCAACAACGCCGCGGAACCGCGACCTGCTCCTATCGCGTCCCAGAAGCGTATGGCCACGTCCCCTCTGGCACTAGGGATGGATAAAAGGAAAAGAGGAGACTCGGGTACTGTTGACAAAAACCAGAATCCCGGAGAACCTTGGGAAGAAGATCGCCGCGCTCGACGAAAACGAACAAGAAAGGAAGCGGGGAAGGAAAAGGCCACAGAGAGGGAGAGGATCTCACAGGCTTCCGGGTTGGAGATCCCCGCCAAAACGAAAGAACGGAGGAAGAAATCTACAAGGAAAGATCGCCCGAGATCGGAGGCCGTGCTGATCAAGCCTCTACTAGGTAAAACATACGCAGAGGTCTTGACTGAGCTTAGACAGAAGGTCAAGCCGGAGGAAACGAACACGGAGATAAAGCTTGTCCGTCAGACTAGGAATGGTGGAATTCTTCTGGAGTTTGGCCAGAATAACTCCAATAATGAGGGGTTCTCGAACCGGCTCCGAGAACTTCTGGGAGACGGCGCACAGGTCGACACACTCCAGCCAAAGTCCGTTCTGGAATTTAGGGACCTGGAGTACCTCACCACCGTGGAGAAGGTTAGCGAAGCGGTTAAGAAAGCCTTGCCTGATCTTAAAGATGCCCTGAAGGTGAATTTGGTTAAGCCGAACACTAGAGGCTTGAAAATGGCTATCGTCGAGTTGGAAGATAGGTATGCCGTTAGTCTGCTGCAAATGGGCCACATTAAGATTGGGTGGGTGAGCAGTAGAATCCGGAAAAGGATTGAGGTTGTTCGATGCCACAGGTGCTTCGGGTATGGCCACCAACAAACTAAATGTGTAGAACCCGACAGAAGAAGGGAAGGTGTCTGCATAAAGTGTGGCGAAAAAGGACACTTGAAAAAGGATTGCCAGAACCCAGCGAAATGCTTCTTATGTAGTGACGAGAGCGGTCGGGACCATGTACCTGGCACTGGAAGTTGTACAGCTTTCAGGAAAGCTCTTGAAAATGCCAGAAGGGACCAGAGGAATCTGGGAAGAGAATCTAATCTTGGGAGTCTACTTGAACAGTAGAATGACGTTTTGGGACCACATCTGTTTCGCAGCCAATAAAGCAGCACGGATGGTGGCATCCCTCAGTCGTCTTATGGCCAACGTCGGCGGACCTTCCTTTTATTTTTATTATCTCTAAATACACAGGCCCTTTACACCTATTTCTTTTTTATTTTTTTAATTATTACACATATACATACTTACCTACTTACACCGACAAGGGTCTTTTACACCCAATTTTTATCTTCATTTATCTTTTGACCAAGGGCCATTTACACCCAGTTTTAATATTTACAATATTTTTACATTTACATTGGTAACAAAAGGCTCTTTACACCCCGCTTTTTATTTTCAACCTTATGTTCACACCCATAATTGATATTCATACATTGTATCTTTTTTCTCTACACCTTTATCCATGTTTATATCGTATGGGTCCTTATTTTACTCACAAATTGTTAACCTTACTTTTATGAAGGCAAAGTAACGGAACGCGTACGGAAAAAAAAGCTAACACTTTTAGCATTGTACTGCTTATTTGTTGCACACTAATCTTCTCATATCAATGTATATATTAATTAGTTAGGCTCAAACTTTATAACGTTTTGAGAAAATAATAATAATAATAATAATAATAATAATAATAATAATAATAATAAAATAAATAAATAGATAAAAAAAAATTCGTGACATTAGCTTACCAAGCCCGAGGAGCGGACACCCAAATGAATCATGGGAAAAAAAAACATAAAGGGCGCTTTCTAATTGTCACAGAAGAGAGAAGAAAGGAGAAGACAGAAGAGGAGTAAGAAGAACGTTCTTTGCCACCGCATAGTTTTTATCTACCCCGTGGACGCCGGCCCTTCGCGAGACTGGGCAAGAGTGGTTTGATGACTTCATTCTTCCGCCGAGACTGCCTGGCGCTGCTCTAACCGCCATGGCTGATGATACAGTATTTACCGGACGGAGTGAATTTGCACCGTCCAACTAGATGACAATGGGATTAAGAGCCCCATCCGGCTAATCCCAGGCGACATTGAAGACCCACGGACCTTCCGCAAGCAAGCGACGACTCCTGATGTCTGTCACGGAATCAATACTCTTGTATGGGTGTGAGATCTGGGCGGACGCCCTTGATCGAAAGAAATACCGCCAAAAAATGGCGGCAGTTCAGAGAAGAGGAGCACTACGCATTACCAGCTCCTATAGGACTGTGTCTGAGGCAGCCGTCCTGGTGGTGACGGGGGTGGTACCTATCGACCTGCTGGCCAAGGAGCGAAAAAGGAGATGGGAATCTAAACGATCTAGAGAGGGTTCGGCTCAAGAGGAAAGAGAGCGCACTCTCCGCCTCTGGCAGGAGAGGTGGGAGGCAGATAGCAAGGGAAGATGGACCGCCAGATTAATCAAAGATCTGATAGCCTGGATGAATAGAGACCATGGCGAGACGGGATACTACCTAACACAGTTCCTGACCGGGCATGGGTACTTCCATGATTACCTGTTTATAATGGGGAAAGTGGATAGTGCCCAATGTTCGTATCGGGACGACGCTAATCACACCTTCTTCGAATGTACAAGGTGGAAGTCGGAGAGGGATGCGTTGAAGGCTCAGATAGGAGAGTTATCACCCGATAACATCATCGGAAAAAATGGTGGAGAGCTGAGGAGCGTGAGAGAGAGTCTCTTCGTATGTGGAAAGGGTTTTGAAAACCAAAAAACGAGAGAGGGATCGTTAAATACGGGACACCACCCTGAAGCAATGTGTCGGTACCGGGGTGGTCACATGTCCGAGAGGGGGGTTTTAGTGGGTGAAAGTCCCACACACCGAGCGGGTGCGCCTTTTGCCCCGCTTGATTGTGCATTCAGCATTTTCCCCCGTCAAAAAAAAAAAAAATTAATTACCAATATTAAAGGTAAAACCTGTAAACTCCTAAGATTCTAGAATACTATTGGTTACGAAGTGACCTCAACATGGTTTGACGCATTTGAGCTGCATTATAATTCCCAATGTTTGCAGCAGAAAAAATCGATATATGTAGGTTGCTGCTATCAGCACAAATAATAAAATCATTCTCTAAGCCGAAATGATAGCAATTATATATGGATGGAGCTTTTCTTCCCTCGCTACTCGTGGGATCAATCATGGAGGAAGGACGTTTATTAACGGGACGACACCGCTAATAAACAGGAATTGGAGCAGGACCTCCATAAGAAGCCTTCCACTTCCAAAGTGAGAGTACCGCACAAGGAACGAGCAAAGGGAGGAGTAAAACGACTGGAGTAGATTGGGGAACAGGATGGCATCCATCCCTTCTTAAATTGCGTTAACTTAAGGCCGTTGCACCTGGGAGCACGTGAAATCAAAGAGGGAGACTTACCTAACTTGGGACTCTCTGATATCCTACACTTTCTGAAAGGAACAGGATTGGAAGGCCACTTGGTGATTATTGAATCTTCTATAAAGCGGTGAATGCTGAATAGCCGTTTACAATGCGCGAAATATTCCATGCCAAGGAGAATTTTGGATTTACTTTCGATGCGAGATTATCCTTTGATGAGCAGACTTATATCCTCCACTCTTGTTTTGCTGCAAAAATGGTGTAGTTAACCATTTATCCAGCGCATCCACCAAAATTTAGGAACGTAATATTTCTGCCGGTAATGAAAAATATTAATTTTTGTCCAGTAGGGGGATAACAACTGTTAGTAATAGAACGCAATCTGTTAAATTTTGGAATGGTTTGTATATTCACTCATGGTAATCGAGATTTCCAATATTAGAATTGTGAAAGCATGGAACAAAATTCATTTCGTTGCGAAACTGCCTTATCTACATATTTAGAAATACCGAACTTTCTACCGCTATCTTGACTAGAATAAAATGTACGTTAAAAACGTAATAACAACTAGGATTATTGGTGAATCACACTCGCCAGCATGCCATCAGAAATATTGCCTGCTATTTTCCAGCGACAGGCGATTCTCTCACTGTTAATATTAGTAAGATTCGGCCAGACAATGTACGAGGAACAATATTAGAATTCTCCGCGTTTTTCCTACGCCATAAAATTCTGGGATTTCCCCGTTCTCGCATTATGCGGCGTATCTCCGAGTCCATAGTCGGGGTTATTCTATTCGGACACCATCGCCTGTAGCGCTCGACGCGACATCAGAATTTTACGACCGGCAGTTAGAGAATAATTGGCGATAGCCTTGGTTGGTTATGGCGCGATAAAACTACACTTGGGTTATTCTGGCGGTGGTGCGTCTCTTCCAATGGGTTAAGCAGAGTCTTGCTTGTGATTTTGGATAAGATTGTCGTGCAGGAATGACGTGGGGAGTGCATAAATTTGCAAATAGCACTTGAGTTCGGTCTAATATTCTCCAAATACGCGCTGAAACCGGTTTAGGTATTCATTTGTTCGCTGAAGTTGACGATTAGAATTCTATCTAGGGGTGCCTGGTCTGTATGTCTGCGCTGCGCTCAGGTGTTTATGAGCCGGAAGTAAAAGGGAAAGATGATATTTCGGCATACCTCATTAACCGTTGCGAGTGCTCTGCTTCTTTTGTTTGGAGGAGATAAGAGGGCGTATTTGTTTTTGGAATTTCTCTGAAGGAATTTTGGTTAGTTACAGCTACGAATTCAAAGTTTAATTGTGTGGAATTGTGTAGTACATATTTGGGTAGATAGAAGATTATTATCTTAAAAGAAAAGTCCCGAGAAAAATTATTTCCCTTAAAGTTGCATTTCATATACAAAAGGTCAGGACATAATAGAGATATAAAATAAGCTAACGACAGATTAATTGCTTAAATATCAATGCCAGAAATAGCTGCATAAAGTGTATGTCAAATTTTATTCCGCGAGTATTTTATACTTTAACAGCATAGAGACTTCTATGTAATTGTTTTGGCATTATAGGCTGTTTTGCTTTCAAACACATTACTAATGCTAAATGCTTTTTATTTAAAGTACGGCCCAACTCACCTGAAGCATGAATGCATGAAGCTATCAGCCACTTATTACGAGTGGGAGGAACTGTTTACTAACTGAGTTCAACGTTTGCAACTTACCGCATAAAAGTAATGTGAGGTGAACCAGACGGTAAATAGAGAGAACCTGATATACCTCACAAAATGTATTTATAACAAAAATATAAAATAAAAGGGAAAATTAAGATCATTGACAAATACAGATTAATTGAGAAAATTGTAAATAAGTCAAAATTTGACAAAATTAGCTTAAAGATAACTTTATTTGTATACGTTATAAAATAAATACTACATAGAACATGCAATGAAATAAATGGAAAACATCGAACCTCAAGAAGTAAAAATTCTGCGATTACCTGCGAAACTGAACACCATTTCCCGGAAATCGAGTATTTTTATACTATACAATAAATAAATATTGTATGCAATTTAATTATATATGAACGTGAAACAGATATACGTCACGTTTACTGTCCTTGTTGGCTTTAACGACGCCTAAGTGTACTATTATATGTATAAGAGATTTTTCTCTTGGGTGTGACCATATCAGGGTACAACGATAGTCGCTTAAAGATATCTGTTCCCATACAATTATCTGTAGGTAAATTTTCTCCGTTTGCAAAAAGATATTTGGAGGCTGACAGATCTTTGAGATTTAGGATATATCTTTTGTATATATTTTTGGTATGAATGTGACTGCGGCCCTTCTCCCAACTCCTTGCGTATATTTTAAGTCTGCACGACTCCATGTTATCTGATTTATAGCTGACAAGTTATTTTTCTTATCTTTTTCTTTAAGCAGGACTGGAAGTGTTCTATCAAAAACCTTAAAGAAATTTATAGTCTATTTCAGCCGTTCGTAACTAGATACAATCTGTATTTGGCTATTAACTAATTTTACGTTTTGTACAATAATTTTTGAAGTTTCAATTATGGCATATTTTCTACAAAAGAAATGCATGCTTTGATTATTACTGATGTAGTTGATAAATCATCTGTGTTACTTAAGTACATAAGTTATTCGACGTGGCCATATAGACGGTTATTCATTATTTTTAAAAGACATACAATCTAGCTCAGATGAGGAACTGATTTGCTTGGGACGAAATAATTTTATCAACATTTTATCATAAAAAATTAGTTAATTCAACAAAATAGTTCATTATTTCAAATAAATAAAGGGTTAAATGAACAAATAATTTGCTTCTGTTAATCGAATATTTATTTGCTCATTTAAACCTAATATTTAGTTAGCTTAAATAAAATTTGGTTATTTCAAACAAATCGGTTTTTCCGTGTATCGGAACTGCATTCTATGAATTGTGTTAGTGTAGTGAATTTGAACTTTTATATTGCAAATGATATTATATTTCAAATTTTTTAAAAATATACAGGGTGATCCATTACAAAAAAAAAAACATTACCTCGACAGTTATCTAGCAAACGCTCAAGTCAATTGTTTTTCTATTGAATGTACGTTAATCAACATGGAAAATACTACTAGTTTGCTAGTTTAACCGACATCGTAGCATCAATATTAATGGAGATAGCAATATTGACCACTTAAGTTAGATCAACCTGTATATTGAAAGATGTACGTATAATGTAGGTACATCAAAATCTTCCCAAGTGTTATGATCATTTCATTACCTTACACTCATGTACCTAAATTTAAACTAAAATGGAGGTACTTAATTAACACTGCTTCACTGAGCAAAATTATTACATAGACGCGCAGGTAAATATCTCGTAGGTTCTCTTTGTTTTCGCTATTCCCGTTATAATTGCGAGTAAGTACGTTATATATAATTCAACTAAAATAAATTCTGCTCTATAGCCGCGGAGAAATTTTATTCGTTAACCGCTAAACAAAAGTTTATTCCTCATAATATAATAAAGTTCCTTAACTCCTCCTAGTACCACTTAATAATATGACGTCATTAACAAGCGATCGCTTGCTAGCTTGAAACACGGGCCTTTCAAGCTATAACAAGTGACTTTCGGCATTACATCAAATTTGCGATTACGCTAATTAATTCAAAGTTAAATTAAATTTAAAATTTACTCCGCGTGTAATCCCACAGTTTGCCAACACAAAATTCACACGCAATACACGTTTCATACGGTCACGCGGATTTATCTTTAACGATGTACAAACATCAGTTAATTAGCTGCACTTTATCTGGTTTATTCGAGGTAACCAGAGAGAAGATGATAAAACATGTCGGACCTATGTAGAGATATATGCTGTTCATATACGCCGTATGTGCACGCTCTGTTTAATGAAAATACGGCAAGTTGTTTGATAAACAAGTTGCATATATATTTTTTTTTCTTTACAGTGGATATGCTGGCTTCGAGTGTTGCTGGTCTGTCCACGGATCCCATACCAGACTTTAAAGAGCCGATACAGAACGTGACAGTTGCGGTGGGCAGGGAAGCAATTCTCAGTTGTTCGGTGACTGATTTAGGACACTACAGGGTGAGTGTTTGTAGTGATCTTCACATAAGTTGAATAAATTAGCTCCAAGGATCAGTAATCCTGTTTACACCGTAATCTGGATATGGCAATATGTGTCTATATATTCATAATTATTGTATGCACTTTGTTCTCTAACAGCGCGAGCCATCCTTTAAATTACGCGGTAAATAATTCTAACATAAAATAAATAAAAAAAAAGTATCTTATTAATGGTATTTCGACTTGAGTATAAACTCGGTAGATAGCGATATAATGTCAATGTGTTCAAGATTTCTACCTTTTCTTTGATACTTTCATTTTCGAAGGGTCCTGATTTATGATGTTTAAGTTTATAACTAATAGAGTTAATTTAGTGCATTTAGTGTTTTGTAGTTGTTTCCTAGTGTTTATCTAGTTTAATTAAAGTATGTTATGTACGAACTATCAGTTTCTCTTTTACACTGTTAAGCCTAGTATAAAAACAATTTAAAATACCTTGTAAACTGTCAATCCTTAGAACTTGGTGGACAAGTTACTTCCCTAAAACGATATCAGTATTAAATATCGTTGCTTATAATTAAAAAAAGAAACTCAATAACTGTGTAAACACGCAATTATGTAAACTGTCGTTACAGCTAGTATATATACAGGGTATTCCACGTAAGTGGTTCATTAAAAGTTTATGATGTTCTATTATTTACTTATATTTGAGATTTTGGCACCATTATTTCCAAATTCATGTATTATTCTTTGAATAATCATACAAGAATGTCGCTGTTCGAATAGTCATTTCTATTAATATTGCGTTGTAGAAAAGTGTAATTACGATGATATACATAAACATTTATGGTTAGTCATTGACTTCGACATTAATCCCATTCAGAGCTAGCTACAAACATTTAAAGATAGGGCTACTTAGTCTGTTTAACAGAAAGTCTCAAAATCTATTAAAGATAAATAAAGTGATAGGGGATGATATTTACTTCCTCATTCCGAATTAAAATACAGCTTGTTCTATTTAAAAAAAAAAATAGTTGTCTGCATTTGAAAATATGTCACTTTGTTCCACAGTTTTGAACACCCTGTATGTTAGAATGTAAAGTGTGTATACCGTTTATTTTATTTTATTATATCTACATTTATAACATAGCAAATTTGGAGTCTCTACTTGCAGTATTAACCGAGATATTATTTTCTCAATGATGCAATGATTATGACTAAAAAAAAAGAAAACTTAAATAACTTCAAAACGGCAACATGTAGCTATAGGAATAGCTAATGAAGACTGACGTATTTATGATCACAGAATCCAAAAATGAATAAAAAATTATATCATTCTATTTAAAATAACAAAGTTGACATCCATTTCCGGTCAACCGGAAATGATATTTTGGTTAAAGTATTTTACATTTATAGTTCCAATCGAACAGATAATGGTGCCAAAATCTCAAATATAGGTAAATAATAGAAGATCATAAACTTTTAATGATCCACTTACGTGGAATACCCTGCATAGCAAGCGTTCCCGTTTTCAAATTGTTTGCACTAGTTTGTACCAACATGTTAATTATAATTCTTACTTACATTGTGATAATCGACATGTAATTTCAAAATAAAACATCACTTTTAAAGCGTTTATTCAAATTAAACCAAGATTGACTTGTTGATATAAGCCAGAATTCAATGTATACATTATCAGTAAAGGACAAAGTATATTATATATACCAAATATTTTGGGGATAGCAGTTGGTTAAATAAATAAACTCCTTCGTTAGATCACTACAATTAAACATCAGACGGAGATAATTGCAATTATCATAATTAATAATAAGTTATTATATGGAACAAAGCTATATTTTGCTTTTTAAGAACTTGTTTACAGATTACTAATCCGATACCTTCCCTTATTCATTCTTGTTATTATTATTATTATTATTTAGTTTATCGTTGTTTCTCATTTATCCTCTTTTTCAGTTCTGAAGGTTAACCTTTTAAATATTATAATGGTTTAGTACGATGGTTAATTATATGGAAACTTAATTATTAACAGTTCAATACATTATCAGTAGAGGATACCATAGATTTTAAAAATGGCGTGCATAAGCCAGTAGTTGGATAAAAAGTATTCTTTACCTATGATCGGACGCCACCATATCGTCAGCATATACGCATATTTTACGAAAAAATAGATTAGCGTACAATACTCAACAAATGCTTTCTTTACATGTATACACAAAAACTCAGAGATGTATGTTACTTAGAAAAGCCGTTATTTCAATGCACATTACCACGTATACAAAACGCACCATAAGGGGGTGTACGTTGGATACATTGTTTTCTAAATTATTTTTTTGCGCCTACTGTAAAATTTCTTAAAACATTCATATGAGGTTTTACAGTTTGGATGACGATTTATTCAAGTAGATGTACAGTGCTCTTCTTTTCTAGTGTCTCCCCCTTTCAACCATGCATCTATACTTTCTACCACACGCTCTATGCCGTGCGCTACGGCTATTTTCGAATTCGCAGGTGGCAGATATGAACATTATATTATACAGGGTGTATCAAATAAAAAAATAAATTTTACTTGGGTGTTAACTACACGACATATAAAGCACAAACCCACCGAAACCGGATTTCATAATTAAAGAATAAAAAAAAGTAAAATTTAGAGCCAAAAATTCTTTAATCCGGGCCTGATGCAAGGAAACGTCATGTTAAGCACCCGCTAAACGTGGTATTATGTATAAATACATTGCACTCATTTAGTATTATTCTTAATGGTATGCCGTAAGTTCTGAATAAATAAAGGCCAATCGGCCAGTGTGCTCTTGTAAAAATAGCAAAACTGAGGCATTTTAAATTTCTTCTTTTTATAAAATAAACATTCCTTTTTTGTTAAGAGCATTCTACGTAAGTCTCAAAGTATTATTTTTAATATCCTGATAAGACGTTCGAGTTTCACCGGATATGCGACTTCAGTAGTTACAAAAAACGTAAATATTTTTCTTTTGCTTTCTCGAATCGAGAGCTAGTTATTAGTAAACGGTACCACATGAATCTGAGTTATTTCTTTTGGATTTATTTAATCATATAACGCAAAATGAATTGAATCGAATTACACAGAAATAAATGTAGATACAGAAAATTTGCAAACACGCCTTTTTGCTATGATATCGCGCGAAAATGAATCTGTACATTCCCGCGATTTTTCCGATGCATCAAGCTTCGATTTTCTTTATATGAAATCATGATGGTCCTGAAAAGAATCGTTTTTTCGAGACGGGAAGAATTTAAATAAAGTGTTCGAAGTGGCTTGCACTCCAAGCGGCGATCCACACAAAACTAACAGCGGTAATGGCTGAATGATAGTGGTATGTGGGGGTATACTCGGGACAGCATTTAGGTTAGGCACAGGTGCGACTCTAGCCCCCGGCATTTACAAAATTTTTTTTTTTCTCGTTAATGCTTACAGATAGAGCCCCGGTGCATTAAGACCTTTTGATTGTATATGATTACAGCTGCTACATATTATTATATTTACCTCTATATCTGATACACCCGGTATAATTACCATCGGTTTAGTTTACAATTTATCGTTTATAAGTATATCCGATAAAATCGATAGTGTGCTATTATTATATATCGTTAATAAAAGTAACCCCATTTAGATAGGACGTGCATTATATCACTGCACCTGAATTGCGGTCAGAAATCATTTGTCTCAGCTCTTTCTTGCGCTATTAAATAATTTACATTAAAAGGTTGGTATAGATTCATGTCCGTTGGAACTTGAATTAATTGGAGGTCCCACCCAGATTTGATTTTTTGTTGAATCGCATTAAATTTGTTGTAACAACCTTTCAACATAGTACACATCAGTAACTAATAATAAGCAAATCCACTCGATAATATGAACATCAATAAAATCCTTTATATAAAGCTTGTTAGCTAACTTGATAGGATCCTCCCATCTAAATACTACTCATTATTGTAATTGTCATTCATGCGCAAAGTTGAGTTCTGGTAAAGCCTTTATGCGTACACGCAGCTGTGATGTAAAACTGATTTCCGTTCCAAAGCGCCAACATCCCAAAAACTTTCTCGATGGGTAAATAAATAACACATCAACGTACGGTACAGAACGTTCGCGTAGCTCGTGGGAATTTACCGCAAAAAAGCGACGCCTCTAATTAAAACTTTATTACGGAAGTTTCGTACAGCGTCTAGAGCCTGCTTCGCAGTGCACGTCATGCGATACCGCAGATGGAATCGCGAATTTCCCTCTCTATGGCGGAAGAAGGGAAGAAAGTTTTATTCTAAACTGAATTAAGCAGGAAGTAAACTTAATAGCATTCCATTTCATCCAAGCATCACCAATGTACAGTGCCCTCCAGATCTAATGTCTCCCGCTTGCCACGACCGAATATCGATATTATTTTCCACATATCAAGGTCAATTACTTCGACTCCGCTCGAACTTGCAAGCAAAGAGCATAAGGTAAAGTCAGGTAAGTGTGTAGTAAAAATTGCATAGTGTGAAGAAAATGTAACACTGTTCACATAATAAGACATTTTAATAAATATTACACATAGAAGTATGTAATGTATGCCCAGTTGTAAGCCTTCAACAGATAGGCTTTTTATAATTATCAACGGTTTACTAGAAAAAGAAGAAATTTTAAACAGTGTCAATACTACACACTTACCCAGCAAAATGGGGTAAGTGTGTAATCGTTCCGCATTTTATATATTAATAGCATTATTCTTTAGTTCGGCCAAGTGTGTAATACTATACTGATGCCTTTTTAATAAGGTATGATAAGTTTACAAGATATCTAAGTTATTACACGTTAGCAGATGTGAATTTTTATTTGTAAAACTAGTATGAAGTTTAGTACATTTGTAATATAACAGAGGACATCCTTATTTTAATTTTAAAAATAAATATAGCCGTAGTTGATGACCTGTCAGAAATTGCAAATACATTTACTAATTTAAAGACGGATATTAGTTTAGAAAAATATACTACGTTTTTTGAAAGAGACAAAAGGTAGGCAGGAGATTGTTGGTATTATTCGAAATTTAGATATTAATGTCGAACAACTGGTTGCTCTGCTCATTGAATCGATACGTACAGTTAAAACAAACTCTTTAAAATCACGTCTTAAGCGATTAGTTAAAAAAATAAAGAATGTACACGGTTCTAGCTTAGGTATTGACTTAGATTGTGACGAACTTGAATGTAGTCAATCGCAAGGATACTCGACTGATACTTTAGATATCAACGGATAGTTCTTAAAATAAATGTTTTTTCTTTCGCAGTGCTTTCTTCTGTTTGTTTTATATTTCTTTACTCGCAAAATTCAATCAATCTCTACATAATTTAACTATATTGCAATGGAATGCACAATCTTTCGTATCAAAAAGAGACAGTCTAGATCACATTATAAGTGAATATAATCCCCATATAATTGTTATATGTGAAACTTGGTTTAAACCACATATCGATTACAAATTTAAAAATTATAATATTGTTAGGCAAGACTGTCAGGATGGATATGCTGGGGTAGCTATTTTAATAAAAAAGTCCATGTCTTTTGATATAATACGTTTCGAGAATCAGATTAATAATAATTTTATGTTTTGTGGTATTAAATTACATAATTTCCAATTTTCAAATTTTTTCAATATACCGTACATGCCAATGTCCTATTGGAGTATGAAATCACGCTTTTGGCTCTATTAAATCTGATAATGCAGGAAATATACTATTAAAATCAATTGACATCATAGATTGTATCCTTTTGAACAATGGATCCCCAACTAGAATTTCCAGACCTGATCAGGGCGCTTCCGCAGTAGATTTAACCTTTTGCTCACAAGATATAGCTGAAAGAATTCATTGGCGGGTGTTGGATGATTCATACACTTCGGATCACTATCCTATTCTTATGAATTTGGAGTATAAAGGCGATGATATTGATGCCATATACCCCACCCGTAGATGGAAAATAGATAAAAACAAGTTGCCTTTATATACTGATTACTTAAACATGAGATATTCCTCAATACTTAGTCTACTTCATGCAAAGGAAAAAAAAACAAGTTTTGTATCAGTAGCATTAGAGAAGCAGCCGACTCTATCTTTATCATTAAAAAACCGTTTATACGGAGTAGAACGACACCGCCGTGGTGGGACGACGAATGCACAAATGTGATTAAAAAACGTAAACAAGCCCTTCAGAATTATAGAGCTAACCAAAAGATTCTTGAAGTACAAAAAGCGAAACAGCTGGAAAACTTTTTGCACTAATTTGAATAAAAAATGTCGACAACAGTTTTAGTTCAGTATTAGTAAAGTTTGGAGAACAATTAAAAATTTTAAGTAAGCATCTAACAATCAGTTCAAATTGCCTGATAGCCAACTAGATACCTTCTTAACCAATCTGATACCCGACTTTGTCTCCCCACCTATAGAAGACATAGATTTTAACTTAAATAGGGATCACTTCATGTTGGAACCATTTACATTGGCTGAGTTAAATAATGTATTAAAAGATATCAAGCATACTAGTCCAGGTATGGATGAAATCAGCTATGAATTGTTGGAACATTTACCTACCAAACATAAAAATAACTTGATGCATTTAATTGTATGTGGCTAAATAACGAAAATGTCGATGAACTTAAACAAGTACTTATTGTTCCAATTTTAAAGCCGGGAAAAAACCATATGTCCGTTGATGCATTTCGATCGCTTTTATGTCCTGTATAACCAAAATATATGAGAAAATTATTAAAAAAAGACTTCAATGGTGGTTACAATCCAGAAATATCCTACCAAGTTATCAGTACGGTTTTAGAAAAGGTGTGGGCACAATAGATGCATTGACAGAACTTGTTTCTACAATTCAAATAGCCTTAACGGAAAAACTAACCGTTGGAGCTATCTTTCTGGATATAGCTAAAGCTTATAATGTATTTAAATATACTAGAGTGTAAACTACAGAGAATTGGTTTACCGGCTAATGTTTCGCGTGCTATTACTGATCTTTTTCACAATGTTAAAGTCTTTGTTAGGTCGAGCAAAAATGAACGTGTTGGGCCTAGATTGTTATCTCATGGATTGCTGCAGGGATCTAGTCTTAGTCCACTGCTTTTTAATATATATACTCAAGATCTGTCCCACATAATGGATCCGCATGTTAATATTATCCAAAACGCTGACGATATTTGTTTATATATTGCCAAGAAAAATGTGCAGCAACTGACTCATGATCTCTCCAAAACCCTGCATAGCACAAAAGTTTGGTTATCTAACAATGCTTTGGAACTATCACCTAATAAATCAAATGTGTTATTTTTCTCACGGTCATCTAACATCCCAAGCCGTAGTATTACTCTGGACGGTGACAAATTCTGTATACCTATGCACGTCAAATACTTAGGGTTACATTTTGATAGTAAATTAAAGTGGACGCCTCATATAGATCATGTTGTCGACAAATGTGAGAAAGCGCTCAATTTATTAAGGATAATTACTAAAGTACGGTGGGGTACGGACTTTCACACATCTATGAATGTGTACAGAGCTTATATTCGATCAGGACTATGGTTGTACATTATATAGTGACACTACAAAGAAGAACCTGCAAAGATTAGATATTATACAGAATAAAGCACTTCGTATTTGTGTAGGGGCCATGCGATCGCCACCTTAGTATCAGAGAAATACTAATGTTAGTGGACCACTAAGTACGATATCGCGCTTGGGAAGATTCTTGGCAAAGAGCTTACAACATCAAAATGACACAGTACGCTTATATACATCCGTCAGTTAATGAAACGCCGTGGTACTACTCAGAAAGTAAAATCTCTAGACGCTATCGAACAACAATAGCTCGATTAAAATTTGGACATGGGCAATATCCGGCACATTTGTTTAGACTTGGGTATAAAATCCTCACCAAAATGTCAATGTGGCTACGAAATTGCTGACCTTAACCACATATTATTTAATTGTGCTTTACACCAAAATGTGCTGGATACATTTATCTTTCAGTTGGTTTCACAAGGCATACAATTACCTAGTAATTTAGTTAGTCTACTGCTTTCTAACAAGAAAACTGTGTATGACCTCATAATTACCACTCTGTGATGAATGTTGACATTTGAAAACAGCTGCGAAATAATCCTCATCCTTAGTTTCCTATGTGGGTCCACCTATTATCCGTTGGCCGAGTTTTTGTGTGTCATACTGTTAGTCATCTCGATAGGCCCCGAGATGTGAAATGTGTGTCCCTGTACGTTCCACTTGTATTTCGCAGCTGATTTTTACGCGAATTACGGAGGCATATGGGCTACGATCCCGAGATGCCATTTAACAAAAAAAATAATAATAATAATAAATATAACCAATCTACACACTTGCCCCGGTTACACACTTATCTGACTTTACCTTATAGGGCTGTTATCATTATTGAGCAGGTTTTAATTGAATTTTCTTACCATATTAAAAGGACATAGGAATTTTACCAATGAAAGATTTGCATATATTAATCTGTTCGTCGTTATCGCAAGTTCACTAAACCGTAGGTGTTTCTACTCCTTTAAAATTTGCTTTTGTCTTCTGTTCTTACTGTACGCATTTATTTCTCATTGTTGCTAACACTATAATGTATCTTCGAAACAAATGGGTTTTCCAAAAATCATCATAGGACAAAATATTCTTAGAATAAGCCAAGGAATAATCCCTTGAATTTTTGCGTCATGTTTACCTAACACCCTGTATTTGGTCAAGAGAAGAGGTTTTAGAAGGAGTTGGGTATATGACCTCTTATTAAACTTGTGTCTGAGTACTAATTTTCGCGATGTGTATGTGTATACTGAAACAGCTCAAACACAGTACAAACGCATACGATACAACAAACAGTGGCGATCGATGATAGCAAAAAGGCGGTTAAACCAAAAAAATAGTCGATAAACGAGTGAGGCCGATTCACTCCGGAAACACACGAAGTCACCGTAAATGATATAATAACCTTGTCACAACGTTGTCATAACCTTTTACTGTCAAGCTTGTCGTCGACAAGTGAAAGTTAAGCAAATGACAAGCTTGTATGTAAGCTTACATGTTATCTGGAATTTCGTTCTGTCAATGCAAATTCACTCAATCATTGTCGATTATTGATATTAGTTTGTTATTAAATTGTTTCACTGAAAGCATGATAATTTTAAGTATACACTTTTACTACATTTTTTTTAGTGTTGATTATAATAATATTTTGCCGTCATAGTATTATAAAATGTTGTAACGGAAGTTTTATTTCTTATCTCTTTAAATATAGCGTAATATAAGTTATAATCTTAAAACAAGGTAGAGCATCGAAAGAAATTCACGAAGCATCTTTATAACTTAGAAATGATGTGCGAATCGTCCACCTTTCTTGCGCTTCACTTTGTGGCCTGGTATTTATAAGAACGCCATTGCACCGAGAGAAAAAGCTGGCGGTTTATTCGCGGCGACATTCAGGTTGACATCGACTCGCGTCTGGAGACCAACAAAAACCATCGGCCGGAATTTCTTTCTTCCCCTCGACCTCGACAAATTCCAAAACACCGAATTGCTTTATTTCCGTCGCCCGGGCTCCTTTCTTGTCTCCGCTGTCGCCTCTTATTCCACCTTCCATCGCCGGCTTGCGGAGAAAATTAAACTGCGAAATTCCTGTTTCTTATTTCATTCCCGTGATACCAGAATAATTGACTACGGCATCGTATAGCGTCTCCTCTTTTTGCCATACTTCCAGTACTTCGTAATGCTTCTACCGAGTAAATTTCTTACGGCCTTTTTCTTTTTCAGATTAATGTAACGTAAATAAGCGGCGCCCTGGAATGCCCGTTTCGATAAAATTAAAGCGAATTAAAAATAATACGCGCAAGGTATTGGAAAGTACCGACATTGATGTGCTAATACTTTGGGGAATAAAAAAGAAAACGAATAGAAAGAATGAGCGAACTTCTCTAGAAAGGAATAGGATTGTATTAGAACCTCTTAAGGTTCCAGTCTTTTCACTGAAAAATTAATTCCGTAGAAGGAATTTAGTGAATGGATAGCGATGTAGGCGGCATTTGAAATGCTTTTCAAATAACCATCTCCTTGATTAAATATGTTTTTCTTGGGTGTTCCGACATTAATGTAAAAAGTACTTTTAATATCAGGAAGAATTGATTTATAATAACTTAATAAGTAGCACTTGGAAGGGTTTTAGATAATTGGGAGGGAGGCCCTTACTAATTGTCATAATCTCTTTAATTGGTAATTCCCGTAATTTCCTATAATTTAAGTCCGTCGTTCTGTATTTGGAAAAAAGAAATTGTCAGAAATCCTTGTTGCTTGTATCTTTAAAATATTTTAACAATTTTAAGATTATGCCAGCAGCAAATAGTAAAGAAAATGTACTGCTATAGACAGTATAGTTTATTCCGGTCAGTCATTTTTCAATGTACCGTGAGTATTTTCACACAAATTTAAATTTAGGTTGTTCTATAAATTTAATTAATGAATTAATTTTATGATTTTTTTTAATTAAATGTTCCATTTCTCCCAAACGCTGAAGGCATTGTAATATGTCGTACGGTGTGGAACTGTGCGATATAGAAAACATTCTTCTACTGCAGCGCGTCCGCTTCCATTACAATATCCATACATAAACACCATGTCAGCGTATTCCGCGTTGGTGTATGTTCTGAACATGATTACTGATTATTGATTAATTTGGTAGTTATTACTAGTCTATAGCGTTATTCAGGCGCACAGTGAAGCCAAAATACGAGGAGTATCATAAAAAGTGTATATCAACACATATAATTCGTAGTTCCACGGCGCAAAACATTTTCGTTTGTTTTTTTTTTCTATACAGCGTGTCCCCAGATCGACGCGTGAATACGTAAAAAAGTCTGAAAATTTTTGAGTTGAAATTTAATCTTCTGGTGTTTAGCCCTGCTTGCATAGAAAGTAATTTGTGCCATACTTTTAGTTTTGAAAAATCAAACATGCCTTGAAAATTTACAAAAATGTAGTTTTCCTGACTATTACGGTGCCTTTTTTTGTAGAAGATACGACAAAATGTCATTAAGGAAAGTTGTTCAGATTAATAGTATTAATAGCATGCAAAATTTAAAGAAGATCGAGCATACTTTGGAAATGATGTGATATCCAATTTTCCAAAACATAATTGTGTGCTATGGATATATGACGACAAAAATAAAATAACCTTTTGACAATTGTCAAATATATATAATTTAATTGACGTAGTGTTTTCTTATTTAGTAAATATTTTGTAAATACCACTGTGAAACATCACAAAAGTTATGCTTACTCTATCAGAAAGGATCTACCTAATTCAGTGTTTGGTATAGGACAGTTATCCACTCCAGCGGTTATTAGATTGTTTAATAAGAAGTTTCCAAACATGGTGCTGGTCCAATCTACAGCATCCAGACTGATTAAAACATTTCTGACTACCGGTTGCGTGCATACCAAAAAAGAAAAAAAAAACTTTAATGAAGATGACATAAGTACTGTGTTAGCAGTGGATTCAGTACGCGAACAGCCTAAATTAGCAGATCATATTTGCGACGCGTTTATAAATCAAGAAAGGTTGAACCATATAAAGTTAGATTTCTTCACACATTAGAAGAAGGGGATGATCCTCGAAGGTTGAAATTTTATCTTACTTTGCGAGAAAAAATTCTGGAGGATCGACATTTCCATAGAAATATTATTTTCTCAAATGAAACAACTTTTACTATCAATGAGTGCGCCTTCCTCACAGAATTCTCGAAAGCTATTGGTCTGAATCTGATAATCCCAATTATGTAACAAATTCTAAACGTCAATAGTTAAAAAAAAAGTTAAAGTCTGGTGTGTAATTTCTTATCGTTGTGATTGTTATTGGACTATATTTTATTGAGGGAAGACTTAACCAGCATACATATTTAAATACTTTGAATCGGTTTATGGACGGATTACCATATGAAGCAAGAATTTCTTTATATTTTCAACACGACGGTTGTCCTACCCACTCGAGTTTGAGAGTTGGTGAATGGCTGAATGGATATTTTCAAGAAAAATGGATAGGCAATGCTGGTCATATTTTGTGGGCGCCCAGATCTCCTAATCTAATAGTCATGGTTTTTTTCTTTTGGGGCTGGATAAAACAAATAGTATATTCGAATAGGATTCTAAGTGATGTAGAGGTGTTGAAGAATTGTGTTAGAGATGATGTAAATTCAATTTCCCTTGAGGAGATAAGGGCAGTATTCAATGTCAGTTTTTTTAAATTAATTCAATTCAATTATTTTTAAATGTTGGCGTATTGTTTGTACGTCTGCGAGATTTTCTGTAGAAAAACGACTGTAGAATTTTGTCAGGCAGTTCCTTGGCTGACTTTAGCGTGAGTACATGTATTTTTAAATCTTTTTTTTATTCATTTGATTAATTGTCTTTTATTTTTGTCCATCAAGAAATTCGCATAATAATAATTGTTATTATATTGATATGTGCACGTTATAGATATAAGATCATTTATTATTTTCGTGCAGGAAGATAGATTTTAGTTTTAATTCTCTCATTATAGTTTTAAGAGTTAAATTTTTCCGTTTTTCTATTTTGCTGATTCGTTTTTTTAATTATGAATCACCTCGGTTTGGGTGAGTAGAAACTTTGTGCTTGCATTTAAATGTTTCTTTTGTTTTTTATTACTAGAATTTGTCCACGCTTAATTTAGTTGGTGTTAATTTGAAACCACGTGGATTGATATTGATATAATTAGGATTATCTTCCTGAACAAACTAAGCTTTTGCTTTGATATAGGAAATAGCATTGTCCTATTGTAATTTAGAATCAAGTGCAGTTTTTAAATTTAGGCCAGAACCCTCTGTTCACGGTTTTTTTTTGCACATATTGTGTTTTACCTTTTCTTTTTTGAATAAATTTTGATTGTTAATTAACGTCATTGGGTTAAAAATTCTGTTCTTTTATTTTTAATTAAACCTTTTCAATTTTTGGGGTAATTAAGAAAGTCAGATTTCATTCACTCACAATTTACATTTCGAGATTAGATTCAAGTTTTAATTCGCGAGGGTAACTCTGAGGTTAATTGTTCTTTTGCGCCTTTTTAAAATTTTATCCGTTAAGCTAGCTAATTTAATTTTTCCTTGTTAAATTTAGTTTGCATTTTCAAATTCACTCAGTACACAGCAGTACGTATTAACTAATTGCCCTTTCCTATAATACGAAATTCCGAACATGTGCGTATATTTAAAAAAAATGTTTTCTATTAAATCTAAAATCTGAAATAGTTTAGAATAGAAACAAACCGGGTTTTTTTAACAGATATATTTTATTTCAATCAATATTTTCTTGCTTTGGCACTAAAACAATCACGTTGTTCCATTCAATGCGTTTGAATGTTCTTGTTCAAACAACAAAAAATATTGGGCCAACAAATATATGTTTTAAAATTATTGCTACCTAAAATAGTTGTTTAAACCAAAAAACAAAAACTCGAGCAAAATCAAATTTTTACTCCAATGTTGAGCATTGTTTGCTTTAAGATATGACGTATTCGTTTTAATTAAAAATATTTTGAATCAAATAAATAATATTCAAAGCTTCGATGTTCTTTGATATAAAGAATTCCTTTTTCTCAGTGTACGGATTTTGAAATAGTTCTCCACGATTTCATACGTAGGATATGATCGCTTATATACGTCTGAAACCACTGAATAGCTACCTCTCCAATACTAATTTTATTTAATTTAAATAATAAAATTGAATGATTTATGCAATCAACGGTCTTAGTTGAGTCTAAAAAGGGGTCAACCGTGTATTTAGCATTTATATTGCAATTTAGCATTTATATGTCTTTATATAATAGCGTCTTCTATCTCTATCAACAGCGGGAAAAATGAACATTGTGTTCGCGATATTTGCTAAACATTCAGCTTATTAGATACAATAGAATGTAGATTTTCAATGTATTGTCCCTGAAATGGTTCGAGCATATTATTTGCATATAGATAAACGCCTTTGTGATATTTTCCATCGCTGTTGGTGCTCGAAACTATTCCATTTTATTTTGTAGACGTTTAATCTAAAATATTAAATCGTCATTGGACTTTAGATGCATCAGTTACGTAAAATGAGTAATTTAAATAGAATATCCAGAATGACGATGCTCTTTGATCCCTGTACGTGTGTTCGCTTCGCACTGGTCTATTTACTGTCAACTTTTATGCTGTGAAGTAGACGAACTCGAATCAAAGCAGATATAAATGGAATTCAATTACCGGCTTCTGTTTGTTGGAAAGTGATGCTAGCCAAAGCTCGTGACGTATAAACGAGTAACGTGGTGTAATTAAATTCGTGATTGATTTCGCGACTAGATCTATGCTATCGATAGTCGGACTGGCTGCCGTCTGTTCGGCGTATCGAATTGCGATCTGAAATTAGAATCTATGGCTTCTCGGGAACAAAGAGCCATCTATCTGAAACGTCTGTTGCTAGCGTTTAAATAGGAAATTAGTGAAAAGTATTAGGGGGATTTCACTTCTATTGGTTTGGTTTTAAATTTGATTTTTTTTCCGAAGTGTTTGCAATACTGCGCATTTTTAACAAAAGAGTCGTTGTTTTTATTGTCTTGCAAGTGGTAAATAATACAGCATCTGATATTGTATTGTATTATTAGAGTGGTCAACTTTCGTCTGCGCGTCAGGTCAGTACTAAAGTCATATACGTACTGCTGTGGACTGGCGCCCCGGTTTTCGCAAATTCAGATGTTGTCATGTTTACTCTGATCAGTCTTTGTCAATGTTCCGGGAGAGTTTTCATAGATATAAATGTTTAGTTTTGTATAAGATTTGGTTAATGAATTGATTGTATGATTTATTTAGTTAAGTGTTCAGTTGCTTTATATTAATTTCACTCTTTAAATATTTTGCGTTCGCTGGTATTGTTTATGTTTTTATGTTTTGAGATTTTGTCCGTTGGAGGACTGTTCTGTGTGCGGCTCCGCTGTACGCAGCGGTCGAGATTGTAAGAACTAGTTCCGAGATAGACGAGAGCGTGAGTAGACGTAAAATTTTATATTGTTTGCTGCCATTTTGTTAATACTTTTGATTTAAAGATTTGTTTCGCTTATACTGAATTTTATTTTGTCTATCAAGGAACTTGCTTAATAATAATTGTTATTATATTGTTGTGTACACATTTTAGATATAACATCATTTATTATTTCGTGCAGGAAGATAGATTTTAGTTTTAATTCCCTCATTATAATTTTAAAGAGTTCATTTTTGGTTTTCTAGTTTGCTGTTTCATTTTTATTTTATTCATCACCTCGGTTTGGGTGAATAGAAGTTTTGTGCTTGCTTTTAGTTTTAAATTTTGTAAATTTTTAATGTTCCACGAATTTATTTTATTTTAATTTGAAACCACGTGGGTTGTTTTGAAAAAAAGAATTATCTTCCTGAACTAATTAATCTTTTTGCCTTGATATAGGATTTAACATTGTTCTATTGTAATTTAGAATCTCGTGCAGTTTTGATTTAGACCAGAACTCTCTGCTCAGGGTTTTTTTTCAGCAAATTTTAATAACTTGTTTTTTTTCTCTATAATAAATTTTTAATTGTTATTTAACGTCATTCAAAATTCTGTTCTTTTATTTTTAATTAACCCTTTTCAATTTATTTTGGGTAATTAAGTAAGTTAGTTTTCATTCAGTCACAATTTACTTTTCTTGATTAGATTCACGTTTTAATTCGCGAGGGTAATTCTGAGGTTAATTGTTCTTTTGCGCCGTTTAAGATTTTTATCCGTTGAGCTAGCTAATTTAATTTTTCTTTGTTAATATTCATTTTGCATTTTCTTTGGTACATTCAGTACACAGCAGTACGTAACGTTAACGTTTAACATAAGTATACAATGCAGTGTCCAGGAAGAGCAAAATTATTTATTTATTTAACTATAAATATTGTATATAAGCCCCTTACCTTATTTAAGTAGTAGAAATGGTATAGGATTGCTGAAAAGTTTGTAGTATTAAGTGTTTCAAGATTTTTCTCATTAAACCGCGTTCGTCGTGATGATAAAACTACGGCTCTACGGATGTAACATACACATAATTAAACTAATCTTTTCTACGCCCGACATTGTGTTACATTTACCATGCCCAAAACCTTAATAGAGAATTGGAGCATCTCGCGTCAAGACTCGACTAACACTGATACTAGATACTAGAAACACGAATCGGAGGGAGTGATTTTACTGCCTTGAAGATATACTGTGGGTAAACGATCTGCATAGCGCGAGACAAGTGCGGCCCGTGTAAGCAGACACGCCTGACCACGCTAGTTATTATATCCTTTATATTTATAAAAATTCGTCTAAATAATATAGCTTACAATAACTCTGTTTAAACATATAACCTAGAAATAGTCCATTAAAGAAGCTTCCAATATAAGGAACGGTAGATTTGTTTTAACGACATAAAGTTTACGTTAACATATTTTATCACTTATACAATTACTTCTTTTATACACCATTAAAAATGTATGTAGAATAGCATCTTCTGCCATATGTTTCCTCCCAATAAACTTCCATAGAATATGTATCAGAAGATTAAAAATTAAAAACTTTGTACTGCTGCGCTAGATAGCACTATCCATAATTCATCCCTCTCAAGAATGCACAAATGTGCTGCAAAATCTAAAATACGACCAACGAGAACTGATCAAGAACTTTTTGAAGTAGCAAAGTGCATGCACTTGCAAGGCTTTCAACTCGCGAACCAATTTAAAACATCCTAAGTGATATTGCGTGTGGTACAGTAAATCGGGACATAAAGGTTGAATAATTATTTCAAATGCCAAGCAATATCGTTGAATAAAAGTATAATTTAGGTTTATATCTAATATAATAAATAATAAATAATAAAATATGTGCGTTATAAAACTGTTAATATACCTCTTATATACCAAATTACAGTATCAGCCAAATTGCAGTATTAACGCGAGCTCAAAGTTTCAAATTATGTATTTCTGGGAAAATTTATAAGATAAATTGCATCAGGTACAGATTTGTTTAGATATAAATAATTCAAATGAGAGGGAAGATAATTTTCCCGAAGTTAACTCTAGTAGAAACTCGCGACAAAATTTGCTAAATTATCTTTTCTTAGAATTTCAAAGCTATAGGCTGTAACAAAGTTTACATTAAACAGACAAACGGTATACGCGGAAGTAGATACAGTGATTGTGTGTGTATGAGGGTTTATAATATTTTAATGCTACAAATATTTTCTAAACTAGAACATTCATTTTAATATAACTCAACTAGGTCAAGTAATAGTTAATGCAGTTAAACAGTCCAAAATTGTATGCAACTGTTATTAACATGCATGTGTTTGACAATAGTGACGAATGGACATGTTATTTTTTTTTTGATATATACATTAGCAGCTTTCCTAAACCTAATTTAAAAATTATTTGTAGATTTCAAATTGACAATTCGGCAAACATCTTCGCAAATAACAAGTATCCAATTTTTTTTATAACATACTTACATATTCTATCGCACTATTAGAGTGTACAACTAACGCTTTCGAGCTATTTATTGACATATTCATAATGCATTATAGCTATATCAAATTTAAATTAACTAATGTAGCACGTACCGGTTGTTGGTTGGGTCACCATTCGGACAACGCTTCTTAGTGGCTCGGTGTGTTCCGGTACTCTAGCCAAGGGCCTTCAAGGCCTGTAGTGCTGAGTTATTATTAATGTAGCACGACATATAAATCGTACCGGACATAGTATAAAATAGAAATTTTTCACCTAATAAAATAATGTAACTTCACCAAATGAAATAGACAATCACAAGGTCGTGTGTGCTAGAAAGGCCCTTAATAACTTATTCAATCGAGAACATTTTGATTTATTGTGATAAAACGCCGTGAACCTTCTTCGTTTCATTTATCTTTAATTTTTTCAATTTTAGTAGGTTAAAGTAGGCGTTAACAAAAATTACCATTAAGTGTTTTCTCAAGGTGAGAACGCATGTTTTACTTTTTCTCACAGTTCATCAACCTCTGTTTAAAAATGTAAGTAAATGAATATTTGGAAACAATTATCCAGCAAAAAATAATATAGTGTTGTGCGGAGTGATTTGATATCTTGTATGTCCCGCCTTTTATTGATATACTTTACGTACATTAGAGTAGATTTTATTACGTTTATTGAGCTGCTTAAAGTAAACTTATACTTAGCCATCTTGTGTAATATTTTTAACGTTTTTGGTGTTAATATTCTATGGTTCTAAAAGTATGAGTAACTGCCAGTTCTACAGTATACCTCAAAATGCTGTAAAAAGTACACAAAATCTAATTAATGTAAACTAACAGAACGCAACACATCTTAAGTAAGAACTTGTTCGACAAAGATATTACTCATTAATCTTGTTAAAATTAGAAAAAAAATCTATAGAATCAGCGTGATTCAATTATTGTTGCTTTAACAATACCACTGAATCACATTAATTTTATGTTAATGATGAGGATGTTGTATGTATTTTAATTGACCCGTCAAATGCATTTGATACTATTAATTACAAACTTTTGTTGGATGCTGTATATGTTTGTGGCATTAGAGGAAAAATGTTGCATTAGTTCCACAATTATTTATCCGGAAGGAAGTTCAAATTGTATGTAGATGCAGAAACATTTGATTGTATCAACCTTGAACATGGTGTACTCAAGGTAGTATCCTGGGCCCTTTACCTTGCAGCTTGTATCTCACATATATACAGAATTGTAGATATTTTATATATGTTGATGGCATATTAACTATTATAACAGCTAACGATAAAATTGATTTGGCATTTATGCATATGCAAGAAATTTTTAAAAGTTTTAAGTTTGGCCTCATAATAAAAAATTAATAATAAATTTTAGTAAAACGAAAGTTATGCATATTAGATCTCCACCTCTGCATTTTGTCTCCACCATTTTTGGTCATGGAATTACACTTACAGTAGCACCCTACAATTAGTTGATGAATTCAAATATTCGAGCCTAACTATTGATTCAAATTTTCTTTGGAACAAACATATTTATGGGCTATGCCGTAGATTAAGACTTTGCTAATAGATTCTTCTATTTATTGGATTTTATGCCATTAAGTGCCATGTATATAATTTATTTTTCTTTGATTGAATCAATTATAGGTTATGGTGTCACTATTTATGGTAATGCTTGGGAATATTTAACCGATAAAATTATTTCTGTTCCAAGATGGATTTTAAAAAAATTTGTCAACTATTCGACCAGCTGGAATAGATTGGTGTAAAAAAGATAAATCTTCTCAATTAAAAAATTATGTATACTTTGGCTCATAATTCAAAGCTACTTCAAATTAGAAAATTTGGTATGATAACTAGATCAATTAATGCTGGAGACCCCTTGTATTATTATACAAGTTCCCTTGTATAATAATACAGACGTAGAACCCTTAAGGCGTTAATTCCTCTTTTGTACAATCATCTATCTATAAAATTAAAGTCCTGCTAATCATTATCAATGCTCAAGAAAATTTTGAAGAAATATCTAATTGATAATTTTTAATTTGATAAGTATTTTGTTTGTTTTTATTTTATCATTAATTTTACTTTTATTTGGATTCAATTTTTCTAGTTTATAATACTAAACTCCACTAACAAGTAGCTATTTGCTTGGGGGATTGTTTCTATTTCAGTTCTTAATATATTAGATACTCCTTAACTTTATTTATATTAATATTTATCTCTTTTTTTTCTATTGTATTCGTTGTTAATTTAAGTTGTTGAAATGTCGTTATTATTTAATTTATATATGTCTGTTTATGCATGTATTTTTAAGTTTATGTTGTATATATCAATTTTGATTGATAAAACCATTAACACATATAAATCAAAATCAAACGTTTATCCAACGTTCATGGTATTATTTTCGGATACTTTTTCTCATTGGCAAAATTATATCCATAAAAACTCCCTTTTTAGAAACGTAAAACAGGTCGTTAGGAATTGGCAGGAAATTTACAGAAAAAGAAGTTCATACAAACGCCCCAAGCACATTAATAACTTCGACTCCATTAAATTATACAAAAGCTTCAAGCGCCCTCTTCAAGTTTTAAAATTCAATACCGGGCAAAAAGTTTGATTTGTTCGCTGCCCATCGACGTGGGGGGAGAGCAAAGGAGGAAATCATATTTTAAAATTGCGTCTGAGCATCTCGAGAGCTTGAAAGAAACAATTTAACCCTAATAAAAGAAATTAATATAACTTTTTCTATATAATATTCACGTTTACATGACGTGATGAAATTCTTGTTGAAATCGAGTTATTCCAATGCGCTTCTGACGTATAAAGTGAAATATCGCCAAATTGGCTTCGTATTTATTTAGCGTATATTACATTTCCTGATGTTTTTCTCTCGTAGGTCGGTTGGATGAAGGCGGACGATCAAACAATATTAAGCTTGGATACGAGGGTTATTACTCACAATCCGAGGATAAGCGTCACGCACGACGACAAACTCAGAACTTGGCAGTTGAGGATCAGACAGCTGAAGGAATCCGATCGCGGTTGCTATATGTGTCAGATTAATACGAGTTCCATGAAGAAAATGTTGGGATGCATTGACGTTTTGGGTAAGTAGTCTAATGATATATTCTTTGGTAAAAGAGTATCCACCGATGTGAGTAAAATAATTCAGGCTGGATACACACTAGTATTTTTTCGGCGATAGCGATTTTCGCGCGTTTTATCGAAGTGAAAATAAAAAATGTCTGGTTTTATTGTGAAAATTGGGACGTTCGCGAAAAAAGCAAGAATATTCTTAAAGATTGGTACATAAGTACGGAAAGAAAATATCACGGTAAAGAAAGCCTATCGTACGCGAATACTATTTTATTGCATTTATAATGTGTTACATTTCTTGTCTCTCCATGTAGTGTATTTTAATTTTCTGTAATCATAAATTCTTTGATTTATATCAGCTGACAAAGGAACCTAGCGAATTGCAAATCGCGGATCCTAATGAAACTTTTCCAGTTTGTACACTCCATGCAGTGCCACTCAAGGACACTTTCTATTGCCGCGGAACTTTAGGGGGTGTAAAATGCCCTTGAAATTCGACCAAAATTTCGTTTATCCGAAATAACTTTTAAACGGTGAGAGATAGAAAAAATGGCGGATATGCACCGTTTATGCAGCTCTTTCGAGTGGTAGAGCTATTTATATTCAGCGTGTTACAATAACCACGGATCGACATATGTTGTGCTTATTTTATCGAATATCAGAAATCGGTTATAATCACACGCTGTTTGTATTAAATATGTCCTGTCACTGGAATGAAATAGGGGAAGCGCCATCTATGCGTCAATTTCTGTACAACACATAAGTATTTTACTATACTATATTATATGGGGAGAAAACTGCTGCAAGAAAATAAGCAGGAATGTTCTTGATTGGCACTCCGAAAAAAAATTGTTATACAGAAACCAGATACGTTGAACGCATAAAATATTTCGTTAAAAACAACAAATAGATGTTGTAGTTACAGTGCTTTAGCAAATAATTCTTGATTGGAACTCCGAAAAAAAATTGTTATACAGAAACCAGATACGTTGAACGCATAAAATATTTCGTTAGAAACAACAAATAGATGTTGTAGTTACAGTGCTTTAGTAAATAATTTGGTTGAGATAAACTTTTTGACTAAGTTTTGTTGCTGCAACCTTGGGTTTAATCTTAGTTTATTTGAAATAACGAAATATCTTGTTGAATTCTTCTTGACAAAATATATTTTGATGCCGCAAATAAATTAAAATTCATATATATGTTGGTAATAAGTTAAATTAGTGCATGGAATTCAGCATTTTAAAAGTATATTATATTCTTAAAATGCTTTTTGATGGTTTTCGGGTTCCCCATTTATGTATCGACAAATCCACATGTTCTGAATTATTGCGAATAGTTTTAATATTTGAAATAGAAAATTCTAAATTATGGAGAAACTGTAAGAGATAGGTATAGGAATCATTAATACAATCTTAAAGATTAAAATTAGAATCTAAATAAGGTAGTAAATACAGGCTGTTCCATTTAAAATAAGATCCTTGCCTTTAAAGATAGCGAAAATTAAAAGTATGTTCACCCTGTATATATTTTTTTGAATTACTTTTATTTTATTAGCAAGTCTAATGCTTTAGTTAGAAAACAAATACAGTTTTCTAGCTTAATCTAGCTTAAATATGCATGAGAGGCATGCATGCTTAAATTTTAATAGTTAATTATCTGGTAAACGATTTGAGTTAGGTATAAGAAACCTAACACCAACTTGCCTTTATTTAGTCTGTACTATCAAAATATGTCGTAATATACAGGCTGCTTCATTCAATGTTTCACAACTTTGGTGTGTAACTTTTCTTTGAGTCACCCTGTATACTTCAAAATAATTTTGAAATGTGATCCTTCTGCATCTGTATAACCCTTAATAAAAAAAAATTGAAAATATATTACCACTTTTCGTATATAAACGGACGCAAATGTAGTGGCCCATCCTGTATATATTGTCTTTTTGAATTGAAATATCCAGAGAAGTATCAGCTCATTTAAAAATTGCATAATAGGATCATGCAAATAGATACAAAGTGTTTGTTTCAAATAACCTTCTGATACACTTAAAACAGTACTGTAGGTGCACTTAATTTAAAGAAGAAATTTGTTTAAAAATACTATTAGTTCTAAACAGATAGTACTCTCATTGCATCTACTTAGCTTTCTTTGTACTGATATTAGATTTCTTAACTTAAACACATGTGTTATTAAGTTAAACATACACAGTTGAATTGAGTATACACTTTTTTCAGTGCATGCATGTAAAGATAAATGAAAACTGTTGGCACGTATTTACAATTATATGCGACGGTTTCGCATATATGGCTGCCTCCATTATGGTAAACGCATTCTACACATGGATGCATATTTGCACGTTGGTAATATTTTATGTATGCACACCCCAACGGATGCAAATTTGTTTGTTCGGCACAACCAAATTAGTTCGCTACTGCGATACGTAGTGTATTACATGCGAAATATATATACATTTCAAATTTCATCTGCACCCTGATATATGTTTTCCATTGGGCATTTTAATCTAAATAATATTTTTAGTGACAACTAATTTTAATCATTTCAAGGTTAAAAAACATGGAACTGTAATCATGATTGAACGATGTCTATAAGGATCTATTAAGTAATTGATGACGTATCATTTTCAACCTGTTTGGATAGTGAGCGTTTTCACTTGGTGATTTTTGACTTGACAATAACCTGGCTGTGTTTTCAATCTCTGTAGCACACATCTCGTTAGCATAGATTTCAGTTTGAAAAATCGTTGTGTGTTGCCCAAAACTGTGATATTTTCCAACCCTTAGACTGCGAAAAAATGTTTTTGTGGTTTTCGAAGACTCCATGTCAGACGATTCCCACAACAACAAAAATACTTTCACCTGGATCATCCGCATTCTCCAGAATTACAGTATTAGATGTAGACAAATGCTGCCATTGCAATTTCCTTGGATTGCTTTGGAAGACTAGATTGTTTAGTGCAAACTCCTTGGATAAATTTGCCAGCTAGATGTGCATATTGGCGCATTGGCTCAGGTTTTCCAGTTTTGAGAATATCCACCACTTTCACTCTTCTCTTATAAAAAAGACTGACTTGAAATAGTCCGTTTTTTCACTCTTTTAAAGCTACTGGTTTCGCCCAAACGAGGACATCCTCAGGTCGTTTAATTATTGCTTGAGGATATCCTCGTCTAGACGAAATTAGTAGCTTTAATTAAAAAGAATTTGTGGGAAAATGGATCATCATTTTATGCCTTTTGTTAGTACACATGCAGTTCCAAGCGAGGGTAACTCTGAAAAGGCTAACCAAGTGAGGGGCTGTTCCATACAGCTTGCACCTGACATTTTAGACAAATGATGTTTTATGGATGTCTGAGATCTCATATAATTTCACTCACTTATTTGTCTCAGTTAAAACACCTTTCCTATTGAGTTTGCTCAGATCAGTTTAGGCGAGATTGTCAGATTAACTGACAGTTTATTAATTGAGTTAGCAAAGAGATCCTAGTCTACTACGTCACCACTGAGTAAGGTTATATGAGATCTCAGACATCTGGAAAGTAGCAAGCATATCAGGTGAGGACAAACTAGACGGTTTCAACTGCGTTTCTTGCAATTTCCCAATCAGTGGATTTGGGGCATTGGATTCTGTGTGTCGTGATGAGCTTATTTATTGTATGAATGCCTGAAAAGGGAAAAACGTTAAGATTATAAAATCATATCAAACTATCCATTTTAAAGCTGTATTTTTTTGTGTAATGTCAATTTTATCAAACAGCCTCCTTTAATAACCACCCTATTATATCTGACAATGCAGTATGTAGGCAATAATATATTACATAACATAAATTGAGTAAATTTGAAGATAGTGAGAACAAACGTTTTTCGTTAAGCTAAAACCAACTTAAATGTACTGGTTGTTTACATTTCCTGCTGTTTTTGCTTTGTTCCTCTTGGCAACGGCACGTCTGAAATGTTTCAAAAGACACACATACAATCAAAATGTGTCCCTAGTTGCCCCACTGCGAAAGTTTGTTTGCGGAAATCCCGTTTGAAACTAATTGGAATGGATAACGGTATAGGACTTCGACAAAAACATATGTGTATGTTTGTAGAAAGGTGAACCCGCATTCTTTCTAGAATACGCACAAATTTTACAGCGCTTGTTTTTCCGTTTCCTTCAGATTCTGATCATTTTATCAATTGAAGATATCTTTAGAAATTAGATAATATTTGTCAAAATATACCAAAAAAAAAGATATTTATTAGAATATCATCCACATCATACATGCCTTAAATTCTATTATCCTTGTACATATTTGTTCGTGAAGAGGTATATAACATAAATATATAATAATTATTACGTAAATATATAAAAAAATCAGTATATTATAAATCATCCAGAGCCATCGTCAGTGGAATTATGAAGATGTTTTTTATTGGTCAGAAATGTCTGTTAGCTTCAAATCCATCAAATTTGTAATGATTGTATGGTTCGGGAAATTCGCAAAGGAAACGTGCAATTAAGAAGAAAAACATATGGACGCAATTACGATAAAAGGATCCATTTCAAAGAAAAAAACGAGGACAACACATTATATAAAAGACCGGACTGAATCGACTGGAACTGGGATTTATAACGTCAGGAACATATTCCTTGGTTTAAAATCTATCCAGAACGGCAACAATAACAATAAATCTCGAATCAGGGATAAGTACGAACTGAAAGTAAATGATAACCTTCGAAGAACCGCGTATATGTTTTTCTTTTTTGGAGCAAATAAGTCACTTAACGGATTAACTTATTTATTACTTCATTTGTATTTGTCGAAAACGTTTTGCGCAACTTTAATTAAGTCGTGCACATCTGCCGTTTTATTGTTCTGTAAGACGATGATAATTAAAACAACGATGCGTAATCTTGAAACAGAAGATAGCTCATTCTTTTCTGAGCGCAAAAAAAAAACATCAATTATATGCTATCATAACCTCTGCTAAATCACTTCGCTTTCGACACGCTAACCTTAATTAAATTTTGCTGGTTTAATTAACACCAGACAGCTATTATTATACATCTTACCATTTTCCAAAGTTAATTTAACAAAACAATTGTCTCAGTCGTCCTCTTGTGGATTTTTTGTTAAGGGTCACCTAAATGAAAGGAAAGAAACGACCCACCACCTCGCATTGAGAAAACGAAGAAACGTAGTCGGTCTCTTAATTCGTTAAGTGAATTCGCATAATTCGTAGGGAATTTCCGCGAAGGTAATTGAATTTTGCGGCGTTTTCCGTTGCAAAGGGGGATTTTTCCGGGCCTTAGTTATCGTAAGGCGCTACGCTGTGTTGCCAAGGCTACGCGCTGCGAAACAAGTAGACCGAATTAGCGGTATTATAAAACGGTCTCATCAGTCACGGCCCTTAATTTAATTTGGATTTTTTCCCTACCTTGTGTCCATCATATAAAATACCTCCTTTGTTGGGTGGATATCTTTTCGAGTGAATATTCGTTAAATATGATTAACACAATCAAATGCTCGCTTGTACGAGAGAGGAAAGGAAATGTATTTTATCAAATTTATACGTGAATATTTTACACATATAGTCAGGATATAGAGGATATGTCAGAAGAAGTCGCTGTAATTTTAATACAAATAAGGAAAATATGGCACATTCTACTATTTTTACAAATTATTCAGCTTTAAAACTTTTATTCAGTTTTTATTCTTTCTCTAAGATAGCTGAGCTAATAATTGTCAATAAAATAAAAAAAAATTATGAATAGATCAGAAGATAAATCTCGGCTCTGGCATTAGTAATCAACACAATAGTAATTTAATTGAATCATGAAGAACATGTTACTTTAACATATTGCAATTTGAACTGTAGATCACGAATTGCTACACTAATGTATGTGAGTTGATGACGTCTTACCTCAATAATAGACAACAATACGTGAAGGGGCACAGTCAAAGGTCCATAAGGACAGACATTAAATTTGGAGTTCCGCAAGGATCCAGTTTAGGTCCGTTGCTGTCCGTCACCTATATAAATAACCTGGGCAGTACAGCAACAGCAGACACTGTTTCTTTATATACCGACGACACGTCTTTAATAATGAAAGAGGAATTACAGTTAGGAAATTTTAGGAAATACAGTTGGACAGTAAATTGACGTGGTCTTCTCACTTAGAAAATTTAGCGCACAAACTCACTTCCGCAGTGTACAATATTTTAACAACAAAAAGCATGTCCACGTACCTAGCCGCAAAAATGGGCTATTTTGTAAATTTTCATAACGTACAGATTATAGTTCTAGTTCTATATGTCATCCGAAGTGAAGTGTATTTTTCTCCTCCAGAAACATGCGGTGCAAATTCTTTGTAATTTAACAAAGAAAATACTCTTTTAGATAATCATTCGTAGAGCAACAGATACTTACCATTCTTTATTTATACATACTGCTATAGACTGGCACCCCGGGTTTCGGAAATTTAAATGTGTATTTTTATTTATTCCAAATCAGCCTTGTCAAAACAATGATAGAGTTTCCACAATTCTAATATTTGTTTATTTTGAAAAGATGTTATTAATTGATTTAATTGTTAGTATTATTTTATTTGTTCAGTTGTGTATAGTTAATTTCATTTATTTGTACATTTTGCGTACTCCAGTATTGTATTTAGTTTATATGCTAGTTTTTTCTTTGCGATGCGTTGCGTTCTTCGCACGCAGATGTAAATTTCATATATATGAGAATGTTACCTTAGAGGCCCCGGGCAGTTACCAGACGGACGAGCGCGAGGTCTGTTTTGTTTAGTTGTCTTGGTTACCGTTTCTGGTAATTCTTTTTAATTTTTAAGATGTAGTTCGTTGCTTTGAAATTTTTAAAATCGTCCATCTAGTAATTCGTTTATTAATAAGTGTTATATCGTTGTGCAAAAATTACATGTAAGGCTCTTTAATAAGTTTCGTTTTAGAAGTAATCGCGTTTAGAGTTTAAATTTTCCGTTTTTTTGTAGTTTTCATATTAATTTTATTTTAATCACCTCGGGGTAGGTGAAGTGAAGCTGTGAGCTTGATTTAAATTTTATTTTTAATTTTGGTTGTTTCTCTACGTTATTTGAATTAAATTTTAGTTTGCTTTGAATTTTTGAGAACACGTGGATTTTTTGTGGTATAAGAAATTCCTTCTAGAACGAATTCACCATTTTGTTTGCTAAAGGATTTGCATTGTCCTTTTTAAATTGTAGAATCTTATGCAGGTTTGTTTTTTGCCAGAATCCTATATTCATGGTATTAATTTTTTCTGTAATTTGTATCAAATGTTTTTTTTTCTTTTTTTTTTCTTTTTATACAATAAATCTAATGATTGTAAATATCATTTTAAAATCATAGTTTCTTTTATTTTTGAATCAGCCATTTCAATTTTTGGGGATTTTAAAGAAAGTCAATTTTGCAAACGCCCACTATTACTTTTTAAAAAAAGTTACTCTGAGATATAAGTATCTATGGCGCCCTTTAGTTTCACTTTTGCTGAGCTAGCTAAATTAATTTTGTCATTTTTAATTTCTTTAAACTTGTTTGCTTGGACAATCAGTTCACAGCAATACGTACAAAATACATGCAAAGAAATTTAGAGCAGCGCAATAGAAATGGCAACACATTATCATTTACAATAGATTGCGCTTACATTGAATGGAAACGTTTTACTTTGCAATACCATATGCAATTCCTTAAAATCGGTAACCTAATACAAAAATTCTGAAAAAAAGTATTCTAAGTAGACGAAAATGCGCCATTCGTGGGACACTGTGAATCACACGTTAATAATACCATATTTTGTGGGCATTCAAAGGAAATTAACATTGGCCTGGATTCTTAGCAACCTGCGCGTGAAGCGAAATGAGGCGGCAGACGAGGTCATTTGGAGCTGGCCATCTTTTGGCAATACCAAATCGCAAATTGAGCAGCATCTTTGAGAGCATCATCTTTGTGTAGCTGATAGCTGTGGGGTTCTTCACGCTCATTACTAGAAACCTTGTCCTCGCCAGGCCGTAACATTGACACAGCACATGAACTTTCTTCCTTCTCTTGGCAGAATCTGCAAGTAGTATCATCTACCAGGCCTATGTTGTACATATGCCTATTTAATCCACAGTGACCAGTCATCAGACCTACTTTCATTTTGACAGTCTTCCTATTCGGTAGATCTTAAGCAAATCCAAGCCTGTTCCTGTAGAAACTTATTTGCCTGTCTCTGCCCTGGCGATTCTTACCACCACTCTCTGTACTGATCATGTAAGTATCCATTTATTGATGATCTTTTCTAATTTTGCGATTTGGGTAGTGCCGAAAGAAGGACCAGCTCCACCGAATGACCTTGATGAACCTCGCCTCACCAGATCATTCGCCGCCTTATTTCCCTCACGCCCGAGTGGCTGGGAACCGAGGCCAATGTTAATTTCTTTTGGGTGCCCAGCTCATTTAGGGCATTTACGCAGTCCCAAATCAGCTTAGAGTCCACACTTACGGAACTAATCGCTTTAAGCGTGTCAGTCCACACGTAATTGCAAGAGAAAATCGCAACGCTTTTACCTGACTCGGTCCATCTTTCCCTTTCTTTAAAAACCATAACCTAACCAGGAAAATGTTCTCAAGGATGATTGGTCTAATTAAAGATGCAAAATTGTAAAGAGGAAAATCTATAATGGAACAGAAAAGAGCACGATGAAATAGATCTTTATGACCACCTCTACACTAATCTAATTTCATCTAAGCTGTTGCAATATTTACACTATTTCTGCAATAATTGTAAGAGTCACAATGCATATTTAGATGCTTGAACAATAATCAGCGGAATTGAAAATAAAAATTGATATAGTTTTTTTTAAATTTGCCAAAATGACAGAACTTGCTTATTAATCGAATTTATTCTTTAACTTTTATGCCCTGGTGATCTATACCTAAAATTATTTGTTGTTTACGTTTCATTGCCCGTATTATGTAAATTTATATACAAATTCTGAACATACGTCAATATTTGCTGTTCATCTTCAAACCAATACAGCTCTGGTATATTTTACCGTAGAAATTTATTAGATCAACTCGCGGCATTTCCAAACTTTCAAGATGTCAGAACTTAACATCTGTTCTGTTAAGCACGTATCCTTGCCATCGTTTCGGCGATATCGGAAAACTTTCCGACGTTAGAAACTCAATACCACGCGTAAGCCCAGCCTTCTACATCAATACAGTATCCATCTCTTCCGTTATGTTGTTATTTCAGCGTTTCAATGTAAAACCAGGCGTCCGACATAAATAACTCCTCCGCTTCAGCAACGGGAAGGGAGATTCTGTTCTGCTTTTTTTTTCTAATTCGCTCTCTTCTTTTCTCTCCTTGCTGTTCTTTCCGGTGTTGCTCCAGCAAACACGATATTTTTCCAACACAATGGATATCACTTAAGGACCAGCGCGGGGGAATGGAAGGGGTTGTATTCCCTTTCAGGCGTAACACACGTCGCGTCCTCCTGTTTATATTCTAAACGCATCCTACAGATACACACAACCAATAAATTTTTCGCCTTTTGTTCCGCAGTTTCCGATCTAATAAAAAATTTCCGCCATATACTGGGCAAGCGGCTTTTTCAAACTTTAGAGTTTTATCGCTCTTAGTAGATTGTTCCGTGCATGCGGGCGTGACTGTGTAGACGCTTCCTGGATAAAAAATAATGTGGAGATAAGTGAAAGATTTACCGATCAACGAAGTTATCCAACCCGACAAGTTTAGAGAAGAATAGGGTTCCGATATTCTCCCACGTGTAGGGCAGGAAATGAGAAAGTAGGGTACGAAACTTTTCTATTTTCTTCTGATGTGAAAACGAACGCTTTAGAAATAAAAGAAAGTTGAAATTCCAAAAGGTGTATATAATATTGTTACTATCGAACTTTATATCTACCCTTTAGTATTGGGCGGGGATTTTCTTTGGAAACTCAATTCGTAATTGATACTTAATTAATACTGTTGGGGACAATGCTGGTCAGCAGTAATAAAAAGAGAAAAACATGAACGAATTAGATAATCAGATAAGGTACTTTAGAGTATATACTCGCAAGTACTATACTAAAAATGGATTTACGGTTACAGGTAATAATAGCAAAAGCAGGAGCAAAGAATATCAGCACTTTTACAAATTATTTTTCGTGAGTGGCGGCATCTCAGCGAAACCTACCAAGAGTATTTTTTTCTGTCACAACCAGATGGATTAAAAATAAGAAACTCGTCTCACACCATTATCTTAAAGAAATGAAATCCCTCTCAACTTAGTAGACGATTTTTCCCCATGGGTGGATGTAACTCGAAGAAGACAATTCGGCCAGACTATTGTGCTCCATGTCAATTTTAGCCATGTCAATTTTAGCCCTCACAAAAAAGGTGAGCAGGAGTTTCCTCTGCACTCCCACGGGTAAACACACTTTCTGCGCTAGCCCCTTGCAATGCTTATGTTTATATAGTGCGCAATGTCCAGTTAAGATTCGTGTGAGTAATCTCAATCTGTTCCTGCTCATAAAGGCTGCCTTCCTCATTCGGATAAAGTCCTAGAGATTTACAGTGTCTTATTCCGTGGAGTCCCTTCCAAAAGGAGCAGTGCCTAGCAGCAAGTTAAGACCTTACAGATGTTTTGATGCTGTCATCTGAGCTACCACACATCGGTTCTGGACCTAAGAACGGCAGTTAGCTGACGCCTCTTGCTAACGTGTCAGCTATTTCATTGCCTCTGATCCCAGACTGACTTAGCACCGATCCGAATGTAACACTTAGATGTTTAAGCTTTCTGTGGCAGCCCAGTGCCATCTCAGAGTTAAATCTGACAGCCTGCAAAGCTTTGTGGGCAGCCTGGTTGTCGGAGATGATTTCTACCTTTCCATTCTTGCGTAGGCAGTTTGAGATGATCCTAGCACAAGTCTGGATGGCAATAATTTCGGCCTGGAAAATAGGGGAAGACCTCTAGGCTAAAAGCTTAGCTGTCCCGTTCTCCGTCTCTCCAGATTCCAATGCCCGTGCCACTGCCGTTTTCGAGGCATCGAGAAACCAACGGGATAGACCACGTTTCGGTTTGCGGATGTACCTTATTGCAGCTTCTCTACTGGAGGTATCTCCGCTGTATCCCTCAGAGAAGATGAAAACGGACGAGACCTTATCCGCTTTTACGGACGGTGGCACGGTGTTTTCGATGTAGTTGACGATGCTGGGGTGGTCTCGGACTTTGCTGGAGAAGCCCTGGCATGCGTTACATATTGCTCTGTAACCCCCTAGGGTAGTAACCAATAAAAGCTGGATTGCAAGCTTTTTACAGCATGAAATAATTAACGAATTAATGTATTTCTTTGTATTGTATTACAATTATTAGCAGAAATATATTAATTCGTTAATGAAAGCTAGAATTTAAAGGTCCCAAATCAGAACTGCATTTCATTAAATGTTCAAACTATTTTTGCATCTCATGAAATGTCTAACATTTTTGGCCATCTAATAAAATATTTTACTGTTTCACAATATGCTAACATTTTGTGAACCGTCTAAACTGTCCATGAATTGACCAGTTACATTAAATGGCTGATACATATTCATTGCATTATATTATTCCAGTAAATTACACTTATTATAGTATATTATTATATTGGGCCCACTTTTGTTCTTATTATACATCAATGATTTGCCGGGGGTTATTGAGAGCTTGATGGTGCTTTTTCGCGGACGATTCGGCAGCTGTTGTTAGGGCCGGTTCTTCAGTAGAGGCGACTCGAGTCATCTTTAACAGACCTGAATGAATGGTTTCAACAAAATAACTTTAAACTAAATATCTCTAAAACGCAGCTCATGATATTTAACCATTTAACGTGAATATCCAACATTTAGGTGAAGAACTTACCTGTACGAAAGAGACCACCTTGCTGGGACTGCGAGTGGACGGCAGCCTGTCTTGGGGATCCCATGTCGGCCTTATGGTTATAAAGCTAACCTTACCATCGCTCTATATACTAGAAAGTGCGGTTTTTACACATACCAACTACGCCAACCTTTTCGCTAAATACGAGTTGGTACATAGTCATAACACTAGGGGTACAGCCAAATCATATCCCTTGCCACCTAAAACCGAATTGAGCAAAATACAGAAGTCTTGTTTATTTCAATGCTTAAAGATATATAACCACTTACCAGTAGAAGTAAAAACTTGCCACCCAAAAAAATTTAAGATGCACTAAAAAAATATCTACGTAACAATCTGTTTGTGTTTTTTGTTTTTTGTATTATTGTCTTATTTACATATATGTTAGCGAAAGCTAACAAAGTGTTAGCTTTCGCTTATATAATGTCTTTTAACATTTATACATTTTTTATTATTATCTTTTTGTACTGTTGACGATCTCTTGCACTGTGTAAGCATTATGAGGTGAAATATATTATTATTGTTATTATTATTATTATTATTATTATTATTATTATTATTATTATTATTATTATTATTATTATTATTATTATTATTATTATTACATTACGTAGTTGTGGTGAAGTAAACACAAGAAAATCATAAGTGTTTTTCTTCAAGTAAGCAAAATATAAAACTTTCAAAGCAGGAGGTTTCAACATTATATTTTTACGAGTAAGTTATATTTTGATACTAAATGATAATTCCACAATTAACACAAAATAAAAGTCGCGTAGATATTGATAGAGACATTTAAACCTTTATTTCTCCTACAAACCAAAGAAGAAAGACCTACTTCGCCCTAAGGGTTCAGCCGTTCCAACAATTCTAACCTAATAATTCTGCAATGCGATCGAACGAAAACCCGCCCCAAGCAGAAATCGTTCAATCCTCCTTCTAGTGCGGGGTTAAGGAATCCGGTGTTAATATCGGTCGGGTGCCGCACATATATTTTTAGAAATAAGGAAAGCCCATGACGTGTTTGCGTAGGCGGATCGCCAGTGTTTATTTTAAATCTAAAGCGCCTTCGGAAAAAAAAAGAGAGCCATAAAGGAACATTAAGCTCCTTTTCTGTCTGACTGACAATGAGTTTCCCTTTTGTGCTAACGCAACGCTTTTTTTTCTACCGGTCGGTCCTTTCGGGACAAAATGAATTTTTATGTTATTTCACCCATATGTATTGTACACACTTTATGCGTCAAGCAACGATAAAAACGCTGGCTAATTTAAATCAACTGCTTCCCGTTGTGGAGTGGGTTTTGTGCGATGATGCGATAAAGAAGAACAAACGTTCTCAACGTAGATTTTGCTTTTGACAAATACTAGCTTGTAAGAGTCGGCTTGACCAGTGCTTTTTAATTAATCAAAGGAAGAGTTTTATTTTATAGAGGTTGTAATTAAATGGGAATTGTGTTAGTGTTAAAAGAGGCTATTGCAGAAAAAGCCAACAAAATCGACGTCTGCATATTTTTGGCCAATGTGTTTTTGTTCAAGCTAGCTTAGGATTTAAAATGAAATTTTTCAAAATTTCGTCTTTATAAAATTTAAAGTTTTAGAACGAGTTATAGCGACAATGATTTAACATGCTTATTAATAATATTTTCTTAGTTTGGTGGACTGTACATCTTAGAGAATATAATAATTATAATAATAGTGCCTTTATTGTGCATTCATTATAAGAAATGGAACGCAAACTGCAACAAAACAACAAGAAATGAAAGCACAATGCCAGGGCGAGGCTCAGTTACATAATGAATATGTGAACTGCTCTTACCTAACCCTGATGAATTGAACAAAAATAAAATGTGACATAAATACCAATAAACTATAACTTAAATTACTAAATTTTGTGTGTGCATGCAAGCCAGAAAAGGAAAACATATTTATTATATAATTAGAATATATAACTACATAAAATTCAACAAAATTGTATAGAAAAAAAGTAAAAGAGAGAGAAGAATAAATCGCAGTAACTAATTATGATAGTAAACGTTTAACTAAATGTAAATGCAGGTGACGCTGTAGCACACATTAAGGAGATCACCGAACTAGACAAAGCATGGATTTTAATTTTGATTTAAATTGGGCCATTGTGCACATTTTCAAACCAGAAGGAAAGTCATTATATTTTTTTTATATATTCCGAATGAAAAAAATATTTCAATTTAAACAGAGCGAGTCTATGTGGTGGCGCAGATATAAGGCCCCGGAACCTCGTAGTTAGATTGTGCACGCCCATTCTAAAACGTATTTTGTGATAAGTATAAGTATGGCGGACATTTGTAGGTAAGAGTTTTATGATATAGAGTTAACGTTTGTAATATTCTTCTATTTTTCATATTAAGCCATCCAGTTTCTACTAATTTATATGAAATATGTTCATATTTTCTAATACCGTGAATATATCTCATACAAGCATTTTGTATCTTCTGGATACGATGACTTGTAACAACACCCAAGCAAGCATCATATACTTCGGCGCAATACATAAAACGTGAGAGGAAATGCAATCGCAGAGTGATCGTTTGATATTCCTGTTCAGAATCGCGCGGAAGGGATATAGTTTCTTTAGGTTGCAATATGATGACATAACGTAATTAACTATGTGTTCGGGAAAACGGAATGAGTTATCAAGTGCTACTCCCAAACTTCTAGCGCTGTTAGCAATGGGAATTTTTGTACCGTTGATATTTACATCCAACATTCCACCCAGTAAATTGGCAACATCTTTATTACCAAATATTAGAACCTGTGAGTTGGAAGGATTAATATTTAGAGAGATATAGACTGAATAGTAGATAGACCTTTATTTATTTTTTCAATAACTTCAATCCATTCCGATGCTTGCACATCATCTGCGTAAAAGTGAATTTTAGAGTAGTTAACGCATTGCACGAAGGAAGATGTGTATAAGGAGAACAGGATGGGACCTAAGATTGACTCCTGTGGGACACCTTGGGATAACGATAAATGTTGAGATATTTTGTGAATCATGTTTCATGTTTCAAAATTAATTTATAATTTGCTTCAGGGCAATTGTCTAGTAGTGTATATAAATCGATTCTATTCCTTACTTTGTATAACATAAATAATCAAACTCCTTATACTTCATGCAATTATTATTTTTTGTCGAAACAATTATCATATCATTATTATCTTAGTAAGAAAAGTAGTAAATCTTTCAAGTAACTTGAATAACTCCACTCAACTTTAACTACGTTCACTCTTCAATAAATTTATTCATATCATAAGTCATAAATGAACTTTCATCCTTTAAGTAGGCAATTAATAATATCTGATATACGGAGGTTTTACTTTCAAAAAATGGCCAATTTCAACCACTATACGGTTGACCTAGTTTCACCTAATATACATTTTATAAAAATGGCTCCTCAGATCATAAAATCCGAGAGGAAGTAGTGCTACGTTGTCCTTACGCAAATGATCCCATCGACGGGTCCACGGGCCGCTCATCCTAATCCCGAATAATCGACAATCGGCCATCGCTTCCGATGTTTATGGTAATCAAGTTTAATACGCGCGACCACTTCGACGTTTGACGGCATCGTTTTCCGTCGCCCAAAAGGATACGCCACCCGCCATAATATGACTGCCTTACCCTTGGTTTTATAGGGGCAATTTCGCCGCCGCGTGAACTCTTCTTTACCGGATGAGATTTCGTCCAGTCAACGTATTATCGACTATAAAGTAGTTTCTCTGTAACGTAAAAATCGGAAAAAGAAAGGTCGTAAAGTTTAAAATAGCAGTTACGGATAACCGTTCCTTATTTGGCTGTAAATCGAAGGAAAAGGAAATAATGCCATGGAAGCTAGTCACCCTTGTGTTGTCTTACTTAATTGCCTTTATTTCTGACATTATAGGTTGGTTTGCATTAAGCCAGTGGAGAAGTAAGTCAAGTCAGCAGGTAATTTAACTTGAATTTTCCACAGCAAATGCCAAAACAAGGGTCAGCTCTCGCCGATCTCATCACTTTAAAAAAAAAAAAGTAGAAAAATTACACAATTGTTACGGTATTGATATTCGTAGTACTTGCACACTCTCAAAAATGCGCCTCAAAGTGTTAAGTCAACAGATAAGATGCTTGCTTATACGCAAATTTGGTAGAAGGGGAAAGCAAGTCGACACGTAAATACAACTTGGTTCTATTCACTTGCCTGACACCTTGTCTTGCTTGAAATAGGAGGCAAGTAGATGTTTGCACAAAGCAAGTAACTTGCTGACTTGACTTCCTTCTCCACTGGCTTCATGTAAACCAACCTTATGAAATAATGTTGGCATTTTCAGTGGTCAATACGTCATTTTCAATGTTGGACGAATAGTCTTATTTGTAGGGCCAAAAGACTACTTACCACGGTAGTTTCTAATTAATAGCAGTGACGACTCCTCGTTCTTCAGTTCTTTATGATCTTTTTTTAGGCCTCACGCAGCCTTTTCTACTTTGCAGTTCCTTCAACACACTTTATTTATGAAAACCTAAATCATCACAATTCATCCTAAACCCCGTGCTTCATCTAAAGGTACTATACGAAGCTACCTATTCTAACTCTAGTACAAGTTCATGGATTCCATAACAATTAAAGTGTTCCTATTCTAACTAAATAATTTCCTTATGATTATTAACAATAATAGCAAAAATATAATAAACCGGCCAGCTATCATTTGTTATTATGTTCATACCCATGGAACGACTTTAGTTATGTCCCATTATTCGCTAAGGAGTAAGGCAAAAGCACCTAGCATAAAAGCCAAAGTGCTTGCTGGGAAGACGGTTAAATATTTTATCCTGGATACGGGAAGGTAGGTACAGCAGCCTCAGCAATCTTAGAGAGAAATAGGATAAGCAGGATAAAAAAGATCAGTAGTCTGAATAAAAAATATTTTATTCAGACTACTAGTTTAGCGTTATAATGCAGGTCTTAATGGTCAAAAAAAAGCTAATTAATTAAAACGAGAACAATTTTTTTTTTGTGAGAGGAGAAAATCTTCAAAAGACACTCAGCGGTCCGTGGTGCTGAGTATTGTCGGATTCCTACCAATCAAAAACCCCTCTCATTCGAAAAAGTATTGTTGGCCCTGGAACTGCATTAAAACGAGAACAATTTTTTTTTGTGAGAGGAAAGAATCTTCAAAAGACACTCAGCGGTCAGTGAAGCTGAGTAGTGTCGGATTCCTATCGACCAAAAACCCCTCTCACTCAAAAAGATATTGTTGCCCATGGAACTATATAAGGGTTACATCAGGAAGAATATTTCGGTAAGTTGATCGGACTGTCACATTCAAATATCTTATTCTACCATCTCTCTTTTAATCACCAACAAATTTTGAATTGAATATCTCGGTAATCTGTTTGAACTGTTCCATTCTTCTATATTATTCTTCCATCTCACTCTTCTTAGTCACTAGCAAATATTTATTGAATGTAAGCTGTTATTAACTCCCAATTCTCAGAACTTTCAAGCATCACAGTCACAATATTTTCAGGGGTAAGGGGTCCTAATTATCCATAAAGTGTTTCCCTATGAAAATGCCGCATTCAAAAAATGTAGGCATACAGGACTCTCTACTTTTCCCATTTGGTACAAGTAGTCCTGAAAATATCTATGTCCGGTAAAAAAACTGGATGATATAGTAGTTTATTTCACCATGTGTGCGATTTACCTAAGTTGAAATGTGTGAAGAATTAACCTTGCTGTCTATCTACCAACAGTCTCTGATGACCAGCGCCTCCGCCATTTTCTCTTATCATCCTATAAGCCTCCCTCATTCCTGTAACTACTCCTGTTAGTAATTTTCTCTCGTACATCATCTTTCTCTCCTTAGTCAATAGATCTATTGGGTTTACACCCGCTACCACCAGAACTGCAGTTTCTGACACAGCTGTATATGAATTAGCTATTCGTAATGCTCCTCTTTTTTCAACGTCTCCTATTTTTTTCTATATTTCCGATGATTTGCAGCACCTACTCAAGCTTCGCTGCAGTACAACAGAATAGAGTTTACTACCGCCAACAAAATACGATACCTACACGCAGCAGGTACGCCCACATTCTGCATTAACCGACTCAAAGCTGACACTGTTGTTTGTCTTTTTTGAGACAAAAGACAAATGGTACTAGAAAGTCACAGTTCACTGCCGACTTAGCACTCACGGTCACATTTTCCATTTTAACATGAGGATGAATTCTTTTCCTTGTTAAAAGGACAACTTTTGTCTTGCGTGTGGCTAATTTAAGATCTTGTTCATTCATCCATCTAATGACTCGTCTCATTACCTGATTTATGAGAACAATAGAGTTATAATACTTACAATTAATTGGAGGAATTGTCTAATAGAGAACGAATATAGTCGAAATTTTAAAATTATTATATCTAAAATTGTAACGTGATGAAATCTTCATCGTTTTCATCGTCATTAAAACTGGTTTATCTAACTCAGTAAGTAGGACTTTCCAAAATATTGACACCCGTTTAAAGGAACATTCAAGTTCTGCAGGTTTTTGACAATTTGCAAACCATATTCTTGATAATTGACATGAATTTAATCCCCAAACTAATTTCCGAATTTTAGGTTTTTCTAAAAAGAGTCTTTTTTTTTAAATAATTTAGAAGGCCTGAAGATTCTTCCGATACAGGTCAAGAATAAATCTATTCATTCTCACAATACTTTTGGATTGAAACTATTGCATTTGCATGTGTTGTGGCCACTATAGTGCCTATTGATTCTTGTTATCCATCTCTTGCCATATTAATGAATTGCATGAATTCTCTGCCAATCTCAGTTTTTCCGTCTACCAATATGCATTACAATTTTGGATTTACCAACTTAATTAATTCCTCTAAACCAGTATACAGACAATCAAGTTCAACCTGTCCTTCAGGGTACAATGCTGCCATAATAGCTAATCTAAGACTTTAGCGATACAAGAGACAACTGAAAGAATATTTCACATGCGACCATAACAAACTTAGGCGGCTAGGCAGCCCATGGAAAACCAAATCCTCTCCTCATATCAATAAGCATAAAGCTCCAGGAAAGTACTAGAAGACGGCGAAATCGTGTCTCGTAAACACTATGTCCATAAGCGCAGTAATTAGGGTTCACACAAATATTACTATTGGTTTACTTAGCATGGCCTCTACTGGTTTTCGAATGCTTCTTCCAAATTTAACCATTTCGTCGATAAATTAGAACTGGAACCACACACGCATCCGCTATTTTTGCACGAAAAACTGCGTACCTGAGATAAGAACAATCGAGGATCGAATGCCGCGCGAAATATTCCCCATGTCAGCTTATCCCGGGAAACACAAAAGCCGTCCCAGATAAAGGACGATGTAGCGATGAATACGTCGGCCGCCAACGATAACTTTAAAAATGTATGAGAAAACCGTAGACGGTTTCCCGTTCGTTCCGTGCACGAGGATCGGTTCAATTTAGGAAAGCGGCCCTTACTCAAATTGAAAGGGGTCAAGCGAGATTAGATTCGTCCCTGGCCCGAAGTGAGGTCCGGTTCTGGCAATCGCATCACGAGGCGAAATCTTCTTTGTCGAGTAGTTCTGTATGGGTTTTTAGTTTGAAAAGCGTTTTAAATCGATTAACACCTTTGTTAGGTTAGATCCCCGTTTCTGTTAAGCATGGCATCTTATCCAACGCTTCTACAACGTTTAAAGGGGTAAGAAAAAATATTATCAGTGAAAATTTAGAAAAGAAAAACGTATAAAAGAAGGATTTACAGCGATCTAAAGGGTTGGCTTTAACATAAGTCGAAAGCAGTAGTACTCCGACTTACCCGAATTTGAAGATATGAGAAACTATATGTTATCAAGCAAAGAAGATTTTTAGAAGATTAAAAGAAGAAGCTGGGGAGCCGGCAAAAGATGTTTTGTAGCCAGTAATGGTTGGTTTAACCGTTTTAAGACTCGTTGTAATTGTCACAGCATCGCGGAAAGCTAGATTTCATGTGATAATCAAAGGTATAGTAGAGGAAGGTGGCCACAGCAGTTAAAGCATATTTAAAATAGGCGAAACCGGCTTATTCTGAAAAAAAAAAAAGATGCCAAAAATAACGTCTATTGCACGCGAAGAAAAAACCTTTTCCGGTTTCAAGGTTGCCAAGGATCGATTAATAGTAATGGCCGGTGGGAATGTAGCTAACTTAAAACCTTTTTTAATTTGTCGCAGTGAAAATCCAAGAGCTTTAAAGAAATAAAGCAAAAGTTGGCTTGCCAGTTATGTGGAAGAATTTTTGAAGACTGGTTTGGACATCACTTTATACCTGACGTGGAGCAATTCTGCCAGTCCAAAAAAATTTTCGAGTTCAGAGTGATGCTCCTTCTCGATAATGCACCTGTCCACCGCCTGCCACTATCATTGATTATGATCCGCGAGTGAAAGCAGTGTTCCTGCCTCTAAATACAACCAGCTTGCTTCAACCAATGGACCAATAAGTCACCAAGACATTTAAAGCTTAGTACATGAAACGGTCGTTTGCTCACTTGAATGAGGCTATTAGGCACAAAAATCACCTGTTCGTTAAAGACAGTTTTGTAAATCTTTGGTCGTAAGGATTAATTAAAGCTTGTTTGTGTTCACATACAAAATTTTTCTCGACTTGCACGAATCTGACTTACGCGCCCCTTTGTTGGTACCACCAGAAATAAGTTTTTCGTGAAGTCACCAAGCAAAAGAAAATCTATAATGCGGTTGCAAATACCTCGTAGGTTTTGATAGGAGAAGATAGAAAAATAGAGAAAAAACGAGGCAAAACACAAGCATTATGTTATCTTGCTTATAGTGATATGTACTTGACTTAAAAATTGAGGCAAGGTTAGTTTTAAAACATGCAGTGGGAAATAAGTCCATTTAAAATTCAATGATAACCAAATAACTCCTATACTTTATTTGTGAAGAGCTAAATAACTACAATTCATCCTAAACCTCGTGCTCCTAAAGCTATTATACGAGGCTACCTATTCTAATATTCTATATGGATTTTATAACAATTGAAATCTTCTTCTTAATTCTACCGCATGATACGACAGGGAAATCCTACTTTCCTTAAAACGTATAACGTTACTAATAAATTGTCCAGCCCACCTCCCATTTAAGGTTATATCTCATCTACCATGCCAATCACTATCAAGTTTGTCTCTAAACGCTTTTTAACTACTCTAGTCGAAATTAACTAATGTCTAATTATCGCACTATCCCCTGTAGATTCCGCCTTTTTCGCTAATTGATTCGTCCTCTCATCACCGATTGTACCTACGTGAGCCTTAGTCCAATAAATTTTTACACCCCTTTTACGTATTAACATATTTCAAGTATCTAACAACAAATTAGTCGGATTTATTAAATTCCCTACTGCCTCTAATATAGATAAGTTATCAGTTATAATTCGCATGCACCGTATAAATCTTTATACTTATAATCTTCTATAGCAAATCCATCTCAAAGTTGCATTGGATTGGGATGATTGGAGAACTGAACGGAAACCAGGGCCTCAAACCCAAAACATGGATCGATAAGAGATAGAGACTCTGGTGCTTCTGCATATAGAGAAGCCTTAATTCGCTGAGAATATATGACAACAGGAAAATATACCATACTATATTAAAGAAAATACTAAAGGAAATAATTCGTCTGCAAGGCACTAGAAAAGCAACCCAAGCAATGGCTGGATTCCTTCCAATAGTCAAGGGCTATCGCTTTTAGAGCTCAAATATTCTATCAGAAAATCTTGACTAAACCTAGCAATGTTACTTTGGTGTAGCTGTCGAGACCCAAGGCATGTTGTGCAATGAAGTTACGAATCAACTGGCAAGAAAGGGTTTTCAAACAGCTTTCCCTGGACCTAAGTCTAGCGAAAGCAACCCAACCGTAGGTGGTGCAGTGACCTAGTGACTGAGATGAACAGCCTATATATACATACTATAGCAAACAAACGGAAGAGATAGTCTTTCATGTTGTTTTTAATGTGCAGCATTAAATCAGTGAAGGTTGATGTTGCTTAGTGTAAAAATTTGCTGGAATGAGATTTGCTTCGCAAGGTATTGAGCGTAATTAAGGATATTAAACTGTTTATATAATGCAAACGCAACAAGTACAAAATAATATAGTAGGTATGTCTATTGATCGCAGTGTTAAGCCTCTGAAATTGATCAAACATGTAATACATGTTTGAACAATTCCAAGATAAAACTTTATAAAACTTATTTACTTGCTTTAGATCCAAATTCGTAATTTTATATTCTTCGCACACCAAGAAAAAGACCCATCCTTTTGAGAACGAGAGGACGGAAAACCCTTTCAGAATCAAACTGATCAAACGAGATTCGCCCTCGTATAAATTGACACCGTTTTAGGGGCGATTCCTATGACGATCTGTCCTGATTTACTGTGCGCGAAGATTTGCATCTAGTCCTATTCGGACCAGATGCGGCCCGGACGATAAGAGAAATGGGGGCAATAGGGCCCATCTGACTGGCCTATTGCGGTGGCGTTCTCAGCTCGGCCATATTTCACGCCCTCTGGCGTCGCATTTGCCAGTTAAATGAAGCGCCGAAGTAAATAAGAATTTCTTGCGGGCGCAAACTGTCGAGAACAGATAGGGGATTCGATTAGGTACGCAAGAAATAAATAAGATGACCTGAAATGTAAAGGAAATCTCAGAGATCGGGCATTTAACACCTATTCTGCATTCGTCCTTAATCTATACTTTCAGATTTCGCAGAGCAGAAGTCTATTTAAATATAGTGTTGTGTCATGAAACAAATTTATCGTTATAATATAATAAATATTTGTTGATTATAATTTTTAATAAAATACCTTTATCGCTATAAAAGTAAATAATTTACTTTCATTTTGAAACTTAGTGGTTTGTTGTTTTCGTAGTAAAATAAAATTTTAGCAGACCAAAGTGCCATTTAATCGTGAATTCCCCTATTACCTTATTACGTCCTTGTTCTAAGTTATCTCCGTTTCTCTTAAATACTCTTTGTTATTCATGCCTTTAATTAATTGTTTAATGTACATGCTGTTCACCGGCAATATCTCGATAACCGATAGAATTTAGGATAACAAATTATAGTAAATGTGGTCATGAAAACATCTTTAAGCTCTTAGAGTTTTGTATTTAATAATTCTTCATCATTAAGACTGGTGAGAAGTAAATGTGTAATTATTTATGAGTTTGATCTACACCACCTAGAAATTGCATTTACAATTATAATTATAAAGTGGTGGGGTAAGCATACTTTTCATCACGCAAAAGCTCCTGCAACATTTATCAATATTAACTGATTTTCAAAAACTTGAGATCTTTGTGAGGAGAATATTAAATAAGTAAAAAGCGTAAATAATGCAGTTTTCTTTATTATATTAAATGGGAACTTGATGACATTATCTGTTAGTTATCTGGTATCGCTTTAATCAATTCAAAAAAGAAATTAAAACCATGAGAAAATAATTTGGAACTGGTAACGAATCTATAAATAATCCTAATAGAAATTGTCTTTCAAAAACTGGTTTATTCAGCAGAAGAAGATCCTTCGGTGTACGAAGCTGAAAATATGGTTCAGGAAATACTAGAAAATGTATGTTTGGATGACAAACTAAATCAAGCTCTACAAAATTATGACAACAACAGATTATTTTTTTAGCAACACATTGTTATTTTCTTTATACGTTTCGAATTCTACAAATGCCCAAAATTTAAATTTATTCCTTGGTGCTAATGTTATGACATTGTTTCAAATGTTTCAATAATTTGTTTTTATTACGTATGTAAATTCAGACGTGAAATGTTTACTAAAGCAATTTGGATGACAAATGTTAAAGGATAATCATTTCTTCGGTGGTGTTAAACTATTAGAAACGAAAACATCTGGTATAACAGATGAATCACCTTTTTGATGCAGTGCACTTGTTCACTTTTAGATGTTCAGTAATTTGGTAGACGATGTACAGAGAAAACGAAAGCTTCTTCCTTGGGAGAAGTAGTGATGGCAAATTGATTAAATTTCATCTCTCTGGCTTTATTGAGATCTCGTACGAAATCGAGAAATTAGTTTTTGTTTTCGCATATTGTAATTCTTTTCTATTCAAAAGGGAGACTCAAATTTCACCTTTAATAGTGAACCAGTGGAAATCCCTGATAAGAAGCAGACAGTGAAAGATGTAGAGTTTGTAAAATTCCTTTGTTTGGCATTCTTTATCGCCCGTAAAGTTCCAGGAGGTAGAACAAAAGACACATAGAAAGTTTACCCTACATAGCCACTTCTAAAAAGTGGACACTGTAATTACGGATCCAGAAAAATAAGAAAATGCAAAAAAAAGAAAAGGCGATAAGAATATGTTTGAGGTGGAAATAAAAAATAAAATAAAATGAGTTAAATGAGAAATAATCTGAAAACATATAAAATAAGTAAAACAAGAAATTCAGGGAAGTATAAATATGTGACATCGTTTTATTTTATATATCTTTTAAAAATCAAGTCAATTTCAATAATGCTTAAATATTTATCTTTGTATCTGTTCATCTAGCTTTCCAGTCAGGCACAGTCGTTTTTAAGGTAGATATGACAATTACTATATTCACACCTACCAGCCACTAAGAAATATACATATCTTCGTTTCTTTTTTAGGATGATTCGAAATTGCATAGTTTAAAATACAGTTCTACATACAAGTTTTCTCGCGTAGAAGGTTTTGCGACATATATATAAAGGTCATAAGAACCTAAATGTGTCAACAATTGCATTCTTTAGTATTAAATTATGGTTGCAAGAAACAAATTTATTGGCGCCCAACGTGGGGCCAGTAAATTATGTTGTGATTTCTACGTTCGAGTTATTACATATTACGCCTGCGTCTGTGGCGGAACTTAACCAGTAAATATGGCGTGATGAAATAGCTTTTTTAAACGGTATTATGTGCTTAATTTTATATAATCCTGCAATAGTTTTTGTATATTCTTCAATCAGTTTCTGTGTATGTTTATTCCATTATCCAGTATTTTCTAATCATAATGTTAAGTTGTTATTTCACTCATTTCCTGTGGTTTCTGATTATTTATATATTGCTTGTCTCTTATCAGTATGTATCTTATACTCAGTTTCTGCTTAATTTGTAGCTAGTTAATGATATATTATCTTATAAAATTTTGATATCTCTATTTTTTTTTCATATATTGTTTATACTCTTCCGGCAATAATCTATATATGTGTCATCTGTGTATACTTATAGTTTCCCGGAAAAGTTGTTCAAGGGTGTCGTTTTAAGAGTTCAGAACTCTTCAGATAATCAATTCAATAAATTATCCTTCCGCTTTTCCCGGAATCGTGACGGCTTTCAGCGACAAAAATCAGGCGCGCGGAACGCCGCGTCTCATTCGAAATTCACTACGAGATGCATTCAGAATCGTAACGCAACTGAATTTCCTGCAGTGGAGGCCCGGCAACCGGATGGAAGCGGGCTCCCTGCTCCGTGAATGTATATTGGATCCGCACCGAATAAATCGAGTATGAGATTTGCAGGTGAAGCATGTCAAAGGTTGAAATATTTAAGCGCGATTTCGAAGGAAGATGAAAGGGCATTCTAGAAGCGCGAAAAAAGACGCCCTTAAAATGTCGTAAATGGAGAATTTCAAATTGTGGCGTATGCATGGTTATTGTATGTATGATCTAAATAGAATTTTTGCTAACTGTATTTTAGTTAGTGCTATTTTACCAGTGACCTGATTTCTAAATAAATTCAATCAATAGGTAGGGAATCTTAAACAGAATAACAGGGAAAGCGTAGCAACTGAAATAAGACAGCATAATATTTAATATTCTTCCCGCAATAGCCTCTTATTATTATCGATATGTATTTAACGTAGAATCCATTACGAAATGGAATTAGATTCTGTGAGAGGTATTCCAAACAACATGCAAAGTCCCGGAAACCACGATACTCTGTAGTTATGTATATTTACCGTAGAACTATGTGACGTAGACTACACCTCCTCCGTATTAACGAATTTTGTTCAATCCAGCTCAATACACAAGAGAAGATATATAAAAATTACATTTATAACTATTTTAATACCACAGTAATAAAGTGAAAACACATGGTTATTGAATACTGCTACTGTAAACGTAAAAATAGAAGTATTAAAACTTGATAGCATAAATTCTTAGTTCCTCGGGTAATAAATTAAGAGCTAAGGATGTAAGAGAAAAGGCTTTAAACGTCATAAAATTGTACCTATCAAATTGAATGCAACGAGCCAAGACATTTGTGCGGAGTGCCACAAGGATCCGCTCTGGGACCTCCGTTATTCGTGATTTGTATGAATAAGTATCCTAAAGCGGCAATGCAAATAGACGGTGTTATGTGCTGCCCATGATTCAACCAGTTTAAGAATATTACAGCCACTAAAACAGAAAATTGAAGTTATATTCACATGAAAACTGATTTTCCGAATTTTGAATTTATATAAAGGCTATTACGAGTAAATAAAACTCAATTCAATATATTTATCAGTTTCAATTCTATTGAAGTCGAAGAAATTCTTTGAGATTTTAGGCATTCCACACAAGCACGAGTGTTGAATTTTCTGTATTGTTTGTATTTGGTAAAGCTATCTAAGGCGCTAGATAATAAACACTAAGAACAAGACAAAAGGAAGAGTGAGAGAACGCCAATAAATTGTTGATGTCTGAAATATGCGCAAGAAAGTTTTCCGAAAAATAGTGGGTTCTATTTCGACCTTAATAAATTATTAAAAAATTTATTTTTAACGTTTTGTAATTACGAACAGTTTGTGAAATGATCAGAAAAAAAATAATACCTTGGAAAATAAGTAAGGGAGTGCTCTTAATAAATTTACTATTTGAAATTCAAGATCAAGCATTTTGTTAGCTAATTTCTATTTTTCTAGCACACCAATTATTTTTGATATTCTAGATGTTAACTAAAATATAATAATAATACAAAATAAAAGAAAAAGAAAAAAACAAAGATCGGTTCAATTAATAAAGTTTACAAGTAATTTAAGTCACCCACGTGCAAAATTGACGAAAAACGAGGTAATGAAACAAATTTACTGCAGGTTTTAGTTAAAAAAGTGCCGCCAATTTAACAAAAAATTATTAACATCTTTTAAAATTGTAGAAAATGTTTGGTAAATATTTGATCATATCCAACGATAAACTGCCAGATTCAGTAGATCTTGATATCATGTAAATAACCCTCTTCAACGTATTCGAGGACTGCATTTTCTTACCATACTTGTACCAAAATAGATTTGATTCATCTTAACTTTCAAATTCACGGTTCCCAGCAATTTTTCGCAGCATAAGCATTCCTTATTACCATTTTTAAAAACTCTTTCATTTCTAGATTTTTTTTGTTCTCACCCTCTCCTATAATTGCTTGCTTAAGGCGTTCTCGTATTTCTGTACCAGTCACAGTTATTTTGTTTCATCGAACTAGTACTATTACTTTATCACGCGTAACTTTAAGTACGTCCTTCAAGTTATCTTTAGCAACTATATTTTAAACTCCACATGTACAAAAGCAGATTTATAATTAGAAATGAAATTCAACTCGAAAACAATAAACAAAATTGAAATCATAGTAGTATGACAGTATATTAAAATAATCTTTTTCTTGTTGCTGAAACAGAAGAAATTATTTTTACGATTTATTAAACTTCTTGTTTGACGCAAAAGTTGTTGTTCGAGTGAAATGGGTTAGGATTTAGGATTTAATATGATAATGGGAAACAGCACCAGTTTTGGATTACGTTGATTACGCGTGCTTCAAATAAGTTACTTAATAAACTTTTTGTAAGAGATATCTTGCGTTTGAAATATATCAAAAATAAACGAAGCTCCATTGCGGAAATATAGGAAGAGTTTTTACATTTCCTTTTTTATGATTGCAAAGTCTTTTCAAACATGTAGCATTAGAAAAGTATCTGCTATAATTAACATTAAATATAACTCATGGGAATGGATAAAAAATCTTCAGTGTTGATTTCAATTCTCTGTAGGTGTCCTTTCAGTATACAGTGTCCTATTAGAAGACCTGTTCTGATGCGAAGATAATTCTTACTGAGCTGGAGTAGCTTTCAACCTTTTTTTTTTTGATGGTTCCTTAATAAAAGTCTTACCATCAATTTGCCTAGTTGTATTATTCCAGTGTTCTTTTTGTTTCTCTTTGACCCAAATTCTTACCTGCTCTCGTGCTGTGTTTTTAGACACTACTAAAAGGCTTTTGGCTTTTTCATTTCCTTCGATTACTGAATCTTATGGGTGCCCAGGAGTGCAAAGTAATTTTATTGTGGCCTGTCAGGTTATGCAGTTCTCGAGTACATTCCCAAACCAGTCCTGATTGTATCTTGGAGTTCACTAGCGCCCTCAGTATCACGTGACTGTCTGTCGCAATATAGATTCGATTATTTTCATAATCCCTCTGATTGATTTCAATTGCATAATACAATATTGCGTATGTCTCTGCTTGAAAGACTATGGCATATTTTTCTAGTGAAAGGATGATGAATGTACTTCTCACCTCACTGTAAATGCCAACTCTAGTCTCGCTTTCGAGTTTTGATCCGTCTATAAACCAGATCAATCCTCTAAATCTGTCTCTGTAGTTGGTTTGATTCACGTTTATCCGATCCTAGATTTCCACCTCGAAATTTTCGTTTAGAAAGATATGTCGAAATCATCTGGCCTCATCTCATTGCTTAAAGATTATCTTTTACATCATGGACAATATTTTTGTGTCCCAATTCTGCATATGTGTCACTTGATACCTCTTGCATTCTGAGATGCTCCATTCATGCCTCGCCCATTATCACCACATGGAGAGGAGGGTTCGAGACCTTTATACAAAACGTCTTTGAGAATAACGAGAGATGTCCATTCAATATTTACAAACCTAAGTGTCTTTAATGCGAAAAGCTAGAAGTGTAAAAAAGTAACAAATTACCAATTGTCGACAGCTTTTTATGACAAAATACATATTAAAAAAAATTCAAATTTAAAGATTAGAATTCATTTCCGTTAAACCAAAAGTAGCCAACATATCAAAAATGTGAACTTATGTTCCACGTTATGGTTGCGTATATCCTTGGAGCAACTTTCGGCATACTTTAATCACAGCTGTTCTCAAAAATGATTCTATCACGTTTAATTAGGGAGAAATTTGGTCATTTCTTTCGCGTCAAGCATTGACAGCGCATTGACACTCATTTAATGACCGAAAATTCTATTTATTTTCTTATATATAAAAGTCTATATACTATGTGCTCTCTCTTGTAGAGATGATAAATTCTAGCATATCGTTGTTTTCTCTCTTCCACCGTATCACCTATATCTTTCTTTCGATTCCAGTGCCTCCGGATATCGACGATTCGAAGACAAGTGGCGACATTACGGTCACGGAGGGCGAGAACGTGACGTTAGTCTGTCAGGCCACCGGCCAACCGGAACCCAGGATCCTCTGGAGACGAGAGGACGGAAGTCACATAATGCTGAGGAATAGACACGAGGAGTCGGGCCCGGAGTCAGGTCAGTGTGGGCAGGTTTTGATAATTTATGTTCGATACTTTTCGGTTTTTATTCGAGAAGTTAGTTCTTATTTAGTACTTGCTATTTTTTGGAATTTTATCTTCAATTAGACATAATCTACGCGCTAATTATTTTTTCCCCGCTCAATGGTGTCGGATATAAATGATGGAATAAGTGAAAATCATAGGATTTTGTATTGAACTATATTGATGCGTCTGTATGGTGCCAAGAAACAAATGATGCAACAAGCAAAATGAATAATGAACGATAAGCCAAAAATTAAAACATGAAGTTTTACTACGTAATGTGTACCTAAAAGCATCTCTTGCTTAAAAACTAGAGCGGAGACGACACTCGTATTGGCCGCAAGAGTTCATTGAAAGCATGTGAGTTAAGATCTAGTATGACGACATGCATTACGGTGGTCAGACCCATGATTGCTTATGCATCTCTGGTATTGTGAACAAAGGTGTAGCAGCAAACTTAACAAGATACAGAGGCCTGCGTGTTTAAGAATATCAGAAGCAATGAGAACTAGTCCTAAAGCAGCAATGGAATGCCTCCTAGAACGCCCTCCTTTCCATTTGGTTATAATGAGCGAGGCAAGAATGAGGCATCTTAAATTGCGAGAACTATCAAGTGGCAGATGTGCAGGACTTGGACAGAATAATATTGTCCATCACGTGGTAGGCAACCATTTGGGAGTGAGATCAGACCACACGATTCCGACATCTTTTTTAACAGAAGTTTGAAGGTGGAAATCCTGGATCGAGTAAGCTGAAATCAATCCAACCACAGAAGCAGCACTGGAATATTACAACCAGCCAAATTCATTTGTACTTTGGTGTGTGCTTTCTTTCGCTCATATCTTGCTTTTTTTCCAATAATGCCATATCCGGTATCCAATTTACCAGCTATAGTTACAGAAAGTTGAAAATTATATTAATTCTTTAAGGTTGCCTCTGTATGAGCACATGTTGATTACGATAAAGGTGAAATGAAAGTAGGTCCGAATCTCACAAACTCTTTTTATTAGCAATACACTAATGGCGACATGTTTTAAAGTAGTTAACAACTAATCTTCAAGCCGAGGAGTAAAGAAAACACAGGATTAAGTCGAATTGTACAAAATAGGCAACATTGTTCAATTACTAATTAAAAATATCGCCGTTAGTGTATTTTTAATAAAAAAAGTTTGTGAGTTTCGAACCTACTTTCCTTTACCATAATTAAAGTATATTACTTTGTGCTTGTGTATAGCGTGATATCATTCATTGTTTTTTCTGCGTCTGCTCAACTTAGAATTGACGTATATTGTCTACAAAGATTTGAAAAACTTCTTTATGGTATACGAGTTTTTAACCAGTTGTTTAATAAATACTGTAAAAGAAGAAGGAGACAGACAAATAACAATTAGACATGTTGTAACAGTAATATAATGACAGTGTGAAGCTTTGTTAGCTCTCTCAAAAGTTAATTAATTTAGAGAAACTTTTTCCAAGTAGCTTTATAGCTTTATCCAAGTATCAAATTATAATATATAATCCCCAACTTAAATTACCACTGCTCCCTCAATATTTCCCCGAGCTTTGTATGTATATTTCCAAAGGTCACTTCAAATTAATATTCATTATTTTAGACGGGTTTACTAACTTGTGGAATTAATGAGTCAGTTGCGTCACACGTGTTTCTTTTTTTTTTGAGAGAGGGAGAATGGAGGATAGTTATTATAACAAATTATGAGTTAAAGTGCTTGCAGGTGAGGGAATACAGTACATAGAACATTATTACTAGCAATGCCCTTATTTACATTTTCGAGTATTATACACAAAAAACTGTTTGCTTCTCGTATATATGAGCGTTATTTAAACGACAACACTAAGCTTCTTGTTTAGCAAACAATTATGCTTTATTCCGAGGAAATATTATTGCTCACAATTCGGGCAAAATGTCGCATTTGTTTAAAATTAAAAGGTAATTAAATTCACTTTTATGCCCGTTGTAACTCTAAAATATTTTGTTCACACTCAACCGTGGTCAACAGAAATTAACGGCTCAGTATGATTAATTCATGACAAAACCATTGAGATACATTTCAATCAAATATATTGTACGGTTATAGTTTCCCTTAGCAGTTTCTTACCAAGAAACTGATTAGTTAGTAAAAACGTAAACATGGTTCAATAATTGATAATTCTGACAATGAAAAAATATTTGTCTACGCATAAAATTTCTTAATCACAAATGCCATTTTTAATAACAATAATCAAGTCCAAAGGATGACCTCTCAAGCACACGAGAAGACTGCAATAACTTTATGTTATTGTGTTTGTTGGTATTGCTGCAACGTGATATCATGGTCTGCTATGTATTTCGAGGTGTTACTTTTAGCATTATGATTTGAAGTAAGCTTAACATAAATACCTGTGAATCTTTACACCTAGGCCTTACCCTGGACAATAAACTTCTATGAAACAAACTTGAAGTAACCAATAAGGGCCAAAAGCCCTGATGGTGTTATACTGCTTTGGATGTATACAGCGATATGAGACCGATCATCACTTATGCATCAGTAGCTTGTGAGCAAAAGAACTAATCTGGCACTGCGAGAATTATACCTCTCGAAAGTTGCAAAGATTAGGCATGGTACTGCACTATTGGGGCTATGAGAATTGCTCAACAGCATCCATTCAGGTAAGTTTAGACTTTACTCTCTCCATATTGTGGTAGAGAGCGTGGCAAAAGAATTATACTCAGAATAGTCAAGAAGGGAACGATTAGGTACAGGCCTCAATCTCGTGTCGGCGATCAACCTGGATATGCTCAGGGATAACATGTCAAAAAAAACCGTTTGTGAAGGCATTTACCAGAAATTTCGTAGCAAGAGCGAGTGAGATCATAACACCATCTGAGATTGAATAGAAATGCCATCAAATGGTACACTGATGGCTCCAAAATCGGCAGAGAACTGGAATAGGAAATTATGGCTTAACCAGATATTTCGAAAAGCTTGGGAAAATACCCAAGTATATTCAGGTCGGATAATACACGCTATTGAGATGTGTTCAGTTCAATATTGATAGGAATTATGGAGCAGGGGAGATTATCATCATGTCTGATAGTCAAGCAGCCATCAAGGCGCTGAGCTCATCATGAAATCAGTTCCAAGATGGTTTGGGAATGCTTAGGAAATGAAACGAGCTAGGCAAAAAGAATAAAATAACCTTACTGTGGTTTCCGGGCAACAGGGAGTGGAAGGAAACGAGATAACGCATAATCCCGCAAAAACTAGAAACACCTTTGCAGGGCCAGAACTCTTCTGCACAGATAAGTAGCAGTACAATACTGAAGAAATGGAACAGGTGAAATCTAATTATTGGGAGAATCTCCAGGGAATGAGGCTCCTTTCTAGGAATAGTAACCAGAAGAGTTTACAGAATAGCATCACTGAGTTCAAGAACAAATATATAACGAGGAATTGAGGGGACGCCTTAGCCTAACTTGGGCCTCTGATAACTACACTTCTGAAAGGAATTAGAATTGGAAGCCGACTGTAAAAGAGCAAATATGGGACACAATAGATTCTTTAGGTTGAAGTATAACATCCCTCTCCCACATAACATATATACACAAATATTTAGTGACTCCTTATAAAAGGATCATCCGAAGTAATTTTGTTTTTATTGACGATATAAAAGACTCTCAAGCAATCAAAGCGGCAAGTAGTTTACGAAATCTGTCTTATTGTGGCAATATGAAAAAATCGTTTGCATTCGGTGAAATGTCTTTCTGTTCACTCTTTGTTTCCTTTTAAACTTTCTTCAGTTATACTGTATATTGGTTTATCCACTGTTATATATGAATTGCTGAATAGTAATTAGCGTATCATCACTGCCCAGATTAGTCCAATTGCAGTATCTGTTTCTAAAATATAAATAATAATATTATGAACGGTGCAGAAACACCATGTCGGAACTAACCTGGTAAAAGTATTATTACCACGTTGGTGTCGAGAATGCAAGCATACGTGTTTAAGTTATAATATTATAGACTGTAACGAAATAGTTTTTCCGGTTTAAGGAAGTAAAATTTATTGATGCTATTACAATTATTCTCACAAGCCTCTCTTGGAGCTGCCCAGGATATATCTTATCAGAAAGGGCATGTAATACAAGGAAATAGGGAGATTTCCTCAAAATTACCAAGTTATTCTCCCTGGTTATACATTTCAGACATCCAACAGCAGCTCTCGGTGAAAAATGTAGCGTCTGCGAGCGATTTCATAACTTCTAATGCTCTCACGCAGAAACGAGGAATAGAACTTTCGCGAACAACTTCGGCTAATGACGGCTAATTATGAATGTAGCTAACGGAAGCTGATGGCAATGAGAAGGAAGGAAGAGTTCTTTTTTTGGTGGAAATAGGAAGCGAAATACCCGGAGGATATATAGGTTAGGTCGAAAGGAAGCTGTATAAACTCTCTAACGAAACTGACTGGAAGCAGATTTAAAAAGAAGCGAAACATTCGACTTTATGTGGAGAATAGTACCTGACAAGTGCGTTTTGCACGCTGCAACTAGCAGCAAATTGCAATTGCATGCAAATTAATAAAAGCTGAAGTAGCGTGGAGTGATCGGATATTAATGTGTCTCTTACTACACTACAGCCCTTGTGGTATCTTTGTATATAAAGTAGCTTCAAATAAGAGGAAACTAAAGTAATATCTGCCATAGATATAAGTGGTACTAACATTGCAATTGTAAACTTGGAAAATTGCATGAACCTAACTACACTACAGACAATACAACGTTTATAACGACCATTTCAGGTTTTTTGAATTTTTTTCATGGGCCTGTTAGAATACATCATTGGATTGAATTTTAGCGGACTAAACTTTTCTTTACTTTGACATCTTCAAACTATTGTTTGGTTTGTTGTCGTTACCTCAGATGGGCAGTAACGAGGTATCTTTCTGGGAATCATTGTATACTTCACTTTCCTTTTATTCTAACAGTAAATGACAATAATTTGGACAAACTATCCTAACGTTTCCGCGTTCAAACAATTGTCATTTTCTATATAAACCTACCCTCTATATATAAAACAATATTATATATTAACAGGAATATTTTAAGCCTGGTAAATTGAAAGGACATCTGCGTAGCTTGGATTCGCAGAGGAATCTGAATGTAGATTTTGTGGTAAACAGGATGAAACACCCATCCATCTCCTTCAAATTGCCATAGCACTGTGCAACTCAAGGGCGTTGCACCTGGGAGCATGTGAAATCGAAGAGGGAGACTTACCTACCTGGAGCCTCTGATATCCTACCACTTTCTGAAGGGAATTGGATTGGAAGGCTAGCTGCAAAACAGCACGAATAGGGACAAAATAGATCTTTTAGGTCACCCCTCGCCACATACATACGTACATTCTCTTTTAAAGTCAGTATCTTTACAGAAAAGAAATGACTGAATGAAATTTTATTTCTAAAGGCCTAAAATTCGCTTCGCTTACTTTCTTTCTTTGAACTAGAACCGATTACGACAGAATGGATGGGACAACAAAGTGTTAAATTTCACTACGTCAAGCACTTTTCCGAAATAATCGCATCGACAGCATTATACATACGACTTAGCATCCACGGTTACTTTAAAAGCGTACTATGCAAAACAGTTTCACCATAGATATCCGCTCTTTCCCTTGATATCATCCGCACAAAGGGTCCTACGTATTACAATACCCCCAGAATCACGTATTCCGCAGCCTCTCTGCCATTTTTCCGTCACGTAGAATTCGATTTCGCCGCTCAATTTCACATTCTCGACCGTGCCAAGACTAATCGCCCATGCACAGCCACGCACGGCCCTCCGAATCCATTGAAAAACCGAAAAAAATCCCCAGTTCGGCCATCGTATAATTCTGTCTGCCCATTTCGGTGGAAGTGGGAATTTTTTCATAATGCCTATTTTCTCGTTACAGTAGACACGTTCAGCGGTTCGACGCTAAAACTATTACATCTGGACCGCCGACAAATGGGAGCCTACCTCTGCATTGCCAGCAACGACGTGCCCCCTGCGGTCAGCAAGAGAATTACGCTCAATATAAATTGTAAGTTGCGAATTAGCTGTACGCCGTTATGTAGCTGTTTTCTGGTCGCGAGCATGGGAGTTTTTATGTTGATGGCGTCCGTTTTTTTTGGTCCGTTTTTAAACGCTCTTTTATTTTTATTGGGCTGCTGGGATAAAGTATTTCATTTTCTGTTACGGCATGCGCTAAAATGAACGTTACTGTGGTACACTGCCATTAAGGTCTAAATGTGTAAAATGTCTCGTTAATAGGCTATACAAGGTAAAACTCTAGCCTATTCACATAAATTAATTGCCATAGTATTAAAATGCCTGTACTAGTCATTCAATCTTTATAAGCTTAGTAATGCAGATATATATTTGCGGATGCTAAAAAACTCTAAAATCACGAGCTATTCACAGGGTGCGTTAAAGTTATGTCTTTCCCAATGGAACATAATTTTATGGGCATAGAATTGGGTATATATCACTAATTTTATAGTTTAATAGATATTTATTAGATATTATATGGATTATAGTTTTTTTTTTGGAAAATGTAATGTTGGAAGGAAACCTGTAATTTCGAAAATGACTTCATTCAGAAAAGTGAAACAAACACCGTAATTGGACTCTTTGATTGATTTAATACGGTATTCAACTTTGTCTAATAGTTTGCAGGTAGTTCAAGTACCTAGGGAACTTCATCAATTGTATTCGTGTTCCTTTCAAAAATATCATAAAACATAAAATGCTCTATTAAGAAAAACATTACAACTTTGATACACTGCTTGCTTTTGAAGCACTCTGTATGTTTTGTATTATTTTTAATTATTGTTTAATTACCAGGGAGTACGATGTCACAGCTTTTACACCTATGTCTATATGATTAATATAATAATAATAATAATAATAGTGTATTTATTATAAGACACTTAAATAGTGTACTGAAACAGAGTCAAAAAAGAATAAAATATAAAAATACATGGGAAAATTCATTTCAGTATTTAGTTTAATTTAGTAATTTATTTTGGCATAAATTTGAGTGTATTTGATAATTCTTTCCTGTTATGTACGTTGCGGCCCCATTTATTCATTGATTCGTTTTTCTTATCGCCACGCGTCTTTGTTTCAAATCTTAGTATATCGCGTCTCCACGCGCCGCATGTTGAATCTACGCACGCTTGAATCTCCGCCTGGGCCGCCTGCCTAAATAAGCCCTGCATTTACCGCGATCGTTGCACACCCTACCGATACCTGATCCTCTTCCTTGACTATAGATCATAGTCGCTCTTCGGGTGTGACATGAATCATAGCCGCTCTTCGGGTGTGACATGAATCATAGCCGCTCTTTGGGTGTGACATGGAAATAGTTTTCTCCGTTTCCACAGAACTATAAATCGTGGTTGTCCTTCGGGGGTGAAACTACGTTAATTTTCCGTCTCTGTCTGATTGTAGATTATAGTCGTTCCCTGGGCGTGATACGGCGAAATCTTCCATCCGGTGATCGGTTGTAGTTCGTAGTCGCCCCTCGGGTGATCGGCATGACGCAATACTCCACCCCTCGTTCGATTATAGACTGTAGTTCGGGCGTGACGCAGCTTTATATTTCATCTCGGGTTCGGTTGTAGTTCGTAGACGCCCCCCTCCGTCCCTCGTTTGATTCTCCACCGTAGTCGCTGCGCGGTCGTAACACGGCGCGTAATTTCCGTATTTCACTTTTTTTGTTGGACTATGATTTGTAGTCGGCTCTCGAGCGTGACACAACGTTAGTTGCACGACAGTCAACGTAAAATCCGCGCATAAAGTCAGGTATTTCGAGATAAGATTACTTTCTTTTATTTACGCGGGATTTAATGCTTCCCTGTATATTTAACTGTGCCGATTAAGTTAAATATAATAAACCGATAAGTTTTCGTTTGCATCTATTATCTCAGCGTCTGTTAAAACTTAAAAACACGTAAACACCTGTATCATACTCGTATTTAGACTTAATATGTCTTCCTGACAAGTGAACCGAAGACTCCGTTAAACAGACCGATAATTTTATTGTAAATACTTGTTAAACGCATTTACATCATTACATAATTGTTGTATATTCGATATGAAATGTGATTTTGCTTACGTGTGCTTACGTACCTACATACACCTTTTTTCTCTTTTTGATTTGAGGAATAAAAGCACAAAACCAACGATTTGTTGCACTGATTCATTTCAAAAACTCTTGCGTACATCAAAATAAGGCTCTGGAAAATCACTCACGCACTGAAGCTACCTTACTAGGATTAATTTTAATCATTATTTAAGCAGAGAATATTTTGATAGGAAATATGAAAGTATTTGTTTGAAAATATTCAGCTACAGAATTACTCCATAAATTAGACCCTTGTTTTCAAGATATTTACAGATATCTGTTATAGATTTGGAGGTAATAACGCTAAATATGTAAATATAATGCGTTTCCATATTCTTGTATTTTGAGGCTTAAATTGTATTATCAAATTTTAAATCACCACCCACATACGAACATTGCTTCATATCTCTAGCGATAACTCCTCATTGCAGCAATACACAGCCACAGTTTTACGATAAGTCGTTAAAAGCCACCCCGCAGTCCAATAAAATGTTTACAACAAGGCGAACAGCTGTACTTTCCCAATAAATTCCTGCCGAAACAGTGTCAGTATTATTCAAATCACCATGCGTGGACTCTCATCGCATCCGTTGTCACTTATTCCGCGTTATCCTCTAACCGCATTTTTTTCTCAAAATATCCCCGATGTTATTTTGCTTTGCAGTCGCGCCTACGGTTCATGTCCTAAAATCCCTAGTGGGAGCGCCGCTCGGGGGAAACGCAAAGCTCAAGTGCGACGTCGAGGCTTATCCCAGCTCTAACAACTACTGGATCAAGGATCACGAGGAGAATCTACTTAACGGGTGAGTGGAAGTGTGCTGGCGCGATACTTTGGCGGGTTCTCACGACATTTTCGTGCCTGTTCCGCTTTATTTTATACCGTATACGCTTCGCCTGTAGTACACAAGTAATAATTACGGGAAATTTCCTCCTGAAATGACGCAGCTCACGGCACTACATCCACGAGAAGAAGGTCTATTCCAAGGTGATTATGATCCTGACCATCTTCAATGTGACGAGGGCGGATTTGGGAGGGTACCAGTGTATTGCCGCTAATTCCTTGGGGAAAAGTGATGGATCCATAAGACTTTACGGTGAGTAAAATACTTACATTAAATTCGCAGAGTGCTCGCATTCCTGTATGAACATTACAAACGGGAAATGTGAGCATTGAGAAAATAAAACTTTGTAAGTTTTTATAGATTCCAGCTTCTTTGGCAGTATTATTGATTGTGATAGTTGTATACTCCTCCCTGTGATTTGTATATGTATCTGATTAATTATTACTTCACGTGTACAGGGTATCCTAACGACGAAACGATCTTTGATCTATTCTTCATTTTGGAAAAAATATTTTCTATGAAGATTTTATAAAACTCAATGGCGTATAAAAATAATATTTGCAGTAAGCCACCTTAAAGTGGCTTAATAAATCAATAGTTAAAAATAGTAGACAATAAAACAATTTTACTTTACTGTTGACATCACAATAGCCCAAAAATTCTGAAGAGAATTGACATCTATTTGAAATATGGATTCCGCAATTACATATTAACCCCAGAAAATCACAGCATAACGCAAACGTGACTCTACCTGAGCGAAATAAAAACTTTTCAAAGAAATCATGGTAACGCATTTTTTTTTAAATATTCATTCCATATAGGGCAGAGTACGAAGTTCCGAACAATATACGTCGCATTTTAAATTTTTATCTACTAATAATCCCAAAAACTTTGTGGACTCGACTTGATGCATTGATCTGCTGTTTAATTTCACGTAGTTGTTACAGGTTTTAAAAAAATTGATTAACCCAGTCTTTTTACTGTTAAGTATCAAATGGTTACTTGCACACCATATGGTCATGTTAACTCTTGTATTGTTTAATTGAGACCACACGTTAGAAACTGAAGTAGAGGACACAACACAAGTTGTGTCATCCGCATACAGAGACGTAACACAATTTCCTAGGAATGCCGGCAAATCATTAACAAACAGAAAAACAGGGTGGGTCCAAGTATGGAGCCCTGCGGAACACCACTAACAATCCTCGACGGGCTCGAAATATGATCTTTACTGATGGAGCCCATATTTCCAACTATAACAGTTACATGATATCTGTTGGAAAGACATGATTTGAACAAATCTAGGGCGATACCACGGATGCCATAGCGCTCCATTTTCCTCAATAATAGATTATGATCTAATACGTCAAATGCCTTAGCTAGGTCGAAGAAAATCGGTATAAAACTTTTGCAGAAATGATTTTTCTTCAAAATAAATCCAAGATTCGATCTTCTGACCCCTCTTAAGACATTTACTAACCTCCAAAAAATATTTTGAAGAAAGGAAAGAATCTTTTTTTATGTATATTTTTCTGGGTAGATTGAGTCTGGCCAATTTATTATTTGCCAGACAACCCCGCAGAGTCAAATCTCCCTCCCAATCATCATTGCGACATAATATTTTTGTTTCTAAGAACAAATTGGGCAATGATACTAAATAAAAAGTTTTTAAGCGAATGCTCTTTGCATCTTTTAGAAGTTTTCAATGTCGCAAAAATATTTTAGGTTAGTTGTGACGGTGGTTTATTACACAATTGTACTGAAAGCATCGAAAAACTAAGCTTAGTGTTATTTTCGTGCTATAGTATGTTGTAATTAGTGTTGATTGCACGGAGTTGCCAATTACATTTTTTTGACGTCAGTGATTCTATGATTTGTTGTTCTCAGTGAAGTTAAAATATCAGCTCGAAATACTGTACATCAGGGTTTTATTCTACTGATATATTATCGGATATTACACAATATATTTCCCGAGAAGTTCTTCATTTACTTTATTTAACTTACAAATCCAACTGTAAAATACGGGTAACGTTTAATTTATTCTATTCCACTAGAGAAGCAATGGGTTTTTCTATGAAACTCTGCATTTTTTTCCTCAACATTTTCATTTGCTCTTAAATCTAAGAATCATTGCCTGCTATTCACTTATTACATGTGAATTGCATTTCGATTACACTAATTAAAACAAGGCAGCGCTAATATCCAACAAAAAACAAATACTTTTAAGTACAAATGTGCTTTTACCTACCTAAATTTGTTTGAGATAACATATTTTTTAAGGAAAGAAAATCCTCTCTTTGTTCTCGGAAAATGTAGCTTAGAGAGAGGCATCGAAAAGTAATTGGGTATTTGCATGTATATACATGTATCCCTTCAGGTGTATGTACCTTGCTTTCGTTACACATACAGAACTAATCCCTTGTATTCTTTTTTTTATAGAGGTAAAAATTCCAACGACCACAACCACAACAACGTCGACGACAACAACGACAACTACAGAGACTCCAACAACAGGTTAGTGAAAATCCATTTACCTGTAGATCATTTTTACCTCGGGCGAAGTAGCGAAATTTTCTCAATATCAAAAAAAACCCAATTGGAAGTTCCACGCGCTCTATGCCGTAGAGAGATACGGCAAGCCCGCAAGTAGCTCTTTTTTTTTTAAATAAAATATGAAAATATATTTCCAATACAAACAGCGAACCGCAAAGTAAGCGAAAATTGTAGAGAAAATCCAGTTGAACGTCGTCAGTTGAATGCGCGTTCGGTAAACACATCAGCATGCGGTATTTTCCCAATAAAATATCCAATTTAATATGGAGTTTCATACCGGTGTTTGTATTTTATAACATGTTATTATTTTTGTTTTATTCTTTCTCTTATAGTTTGATAACATCAACTTCAGTACTCATTATATTTAAAAAACATTGAGAGAAAAGAAGCAAGAATTAAGTAGATACTGATTACACTCCACAACAATTTGAATGCATTCTTTTTATTTTTATTTATGAATACGCTTATTTTGTTTTACAAATACTAATATAATAATAACAAAGACAGATTTCCAGTATGAAGTCTGCTTTAGGAAGAACTAAGTTTTTTTTTTCCTAAAATTAAATTTAATGATTGCAAGATTTCTACAGTGAGAAATTAACAAATTAATGTATTTGTGCTATTAACTATAATAATTAGGAGGATTTTTTCCCAAGAAATTTTTTTCTCCTCATGCAGGATCGAACCTACATCCTCTCGTTCACCGGACGAGTGCTTTACCAATTAAGCCAAAAGGAGACGTAAGTTCGAGCGTTTAACCGAACATATGTCGATAGTAGATCTTGAAAGGCCGGCAGGACGGCAAATATGCAAGGATTGCAAGCTTGATTACAGTCAGAAATTAACAAATTAATCTATTTTTTCTTGGGAAAAAAATTCCTCCTAATTATTACAGTGAGTAACAGAAATGCATAGATTGATACAAAGGCGGTGCGAATGCAAAAAGTGTATCTTAAACTTAATTCTACAGCCAAATGATTGATAACTGCTAAGAAATTCATTAGTAATTTCCTCATTATTTTTTCGAGATAGTTATTTCATAGAAAATTATGTGTCATGCTCTTAAACTTACTCCAAGTAAACCGTTTTAAATCATTTAAGATTACTTCAAATTCTCGTTGTTGAATCATTAATCTGGGGAATTATAAAAATGTTCTTTTTCAGGTTTGTCACATTAAAAAAAATGTATAAGCTATTAAAGATTTTGCTTCCTCGTTGCCTATTATTTTGACAAAATTCTTCATGACACCTAATATTATGTGTAATGGTGGTAAAAGTATTTTATGAAGCTCCACAACAGATTATGGAATATGTTCTTTTCCTCGGTAGCATATTGTGTCCTGATTGACCATGAAACTGCCTCGCTCGATTATCCAATTCATAAAGAAAACAGAAATCCTATGCGAATCTAACTTGTAGACCCAGTAGAGTGAGTGAACATACTTTGAGATAATTGTGTAATTGATTTTATCAAGAAAACGTCTCATATTTTCATGCTTTCTTCATATGAAAAACCATAAAAGAGGAGAAGATGTCTTCTATAAGCGAAGGGATAGCTTCTTCCGGTTTATATTTGTAGTGTAATACTACAATTAAATTCTTAATATTATTGCAAAGTAAAATAAAAATATTTCCATCTTTGCAATCTTGATCCTAATACTTCTGCTTGAGTTTTTGACAATTTACGATCCCGAACTAAGTCATTCAATTGCAATAGATTCATTATAATATTATGGGAGTGTCTTCTAGAGATGGCAAATATTCTTCTTCTTCCGCCTCTGTATCAACATTACATTGGTTCCAAATATCACCAAAATTTGAAAACTGATTGAGAATTAGGAATTGGAAGAGAGGCGAAAGATCTGTTAGGTTAAGTAATCTTTTTCAAGGAAACCCATAGGTGTTGGTGCAGCAAAATGCAAGCGAATGGTGTTTAAACCATAGAAGCTTAGCAAGTAGCACGTAATACCATTTTACCAGCTCCTGAAAGTCGCAGTATATCGTGCGCAGCAAGCACTAGGAGTTCAAATCTTGTTATGATTATCAATTTTTAATTTAAAATAAAGATTATACTTTTTTCATTCATAAAGCTAAACGGTGAATTCCACACATACCCAAACAAAAATTGTTGGGATAATTAGCACACACGCAGGACTTTATAAATATACAATATGTTTAAATAGCACCATTGCTAGAAAATTTGTTTATTTGAAAAGTATGACTCATCTATAATGTTTTATATACCCATACAGGCACAGATCTATTCCTTTATTTAACCCTAGTCCTACCAACGTTCTATCGTAACGTGTCCTACCAAGGTGTGCATCACAGGCACACATCTATTTGTACACATTGTTGATGTAAATAATAGCAAAATATGCATTATTTATTTCATGTAGTAGGTATACAGTAAGATTAAAACATATAGAAAGAATATTGTGTGTCAGAAGATATAATTTAAAAATAGTACAAGATAGTCAAATATTTGAAAGTTATTTATGTAGTTTGCAATTTGTGCACGTGAGTATTTTCTCTGAATGTTCACCACAAACCGTCTGCTTACACTTATCACATAACTGTGTTGACATTCTGCTTTTCTTTGATGGGCAAATATAGCACCGTTTTCGTTTTCTTACTTCTCGAGCCGAAGACTCCCCTGTGGTTGGTACTTGATTCAACGTAGTTTGTATCAGTAGTGACAAGTATGACTTTTATGCAAGCCACTCAAACTACGACGTCTAATTTGCCCCAGTACTAATTCTGTTGTAATTTCTCGTAAGAAAATTTTGCGAAGTCTTCGTTTTTGGAAATATGCCAGTCAGGAGGATATTTCTCCAAATGACAAATGAAGCTACTCCACACACATCAATTATATTGAAAAAATAGACCAAAGACCACCTATTAGTTTTGCGTTTCACTGAATAGTATGTACATCTGATCAAGTGTATCCCCCTCCTTTCGTGGAATTGTAGTACTTATTGATTTCAGATTTATTTTTATTTTCCTCATCAATGGTGGAGTCGTTGTGCATTGTAGATAATAATATGACACAGCGATTTTTCTTAGGTACATAAGATACCAAAGTCATTGTCTTCTGAAAACCAAACAAGTTGCTTTCAATATTCCGTCGCCTGTGAGGTAAAAATTTGGTGGTATGCAGCGCTTATTTTTTTCTGAGGCGTTCTTACACAAGTTAGGCCTTTGTAAGCAAACTGGATGCAAGCTCGTAGCTGATGAAGAAGTTGTCGAACGTAATATTCCTTTTAGTTCTCAGAAAAGGTTCACAAAGGTCTTCAACCACTTTTGCGCTAAGTTTTCTGCTCTGTTGAGACCTTCTTTTCCTAAGTACGGTTACCACGCAACGGATAACTAGTTCCACTATCGCATATCCACCAAATTTTCATACCGTACTTATCTGGCTTGCTTGCAGGTACTGTCGGAAAATATACACGACCTCTAAAGGCACCAGTTGTTCATCGATGGTTAGATTACTGCCAGGAAGATAATATTTCAGCAAGTTTGTATTAACACGGTCCCACAGGTCTCTAATTGTGCCAACTTGTCCTTTTGCCTTCGGAGGGTTCTGGTCGCTTTATCGTCAAAACGAATAAATCTTAGTAATTGAGTAAATCTATTTCGTGACATACACGCTCGATAAACAGATTTCCATATAAAGGATTCCATAGCTCATTATAGTCCACCATTCCTTGTTTATTTCTTCCAGCAGTAATCAAAAGGCCCAAGAAAGCACGGATTTCAACGTCGTCAACTGGTTTCCACAAATCGCCAAGAATACCTCCTTAATAGTGAAAGAAACCACAATACCAATAAACCGTATCATCAAAAACAAATTGAATGCGTCACAAGGAGTATCAACATGCACTCCAGGTGGAAGTTTCACTTTGTTCAAAGCTGTTGTAATTATGTTGTGTGCACGTGTTTTCCCTTGGCAATCGGCGTGGCACTCCACTCGGTACCATCTTTCCAATAAAAGTTTGCGAATGGCCGGGCGGTTCATCATTAGCATCACTATCGTCACTTCCTTCTTGTTCATCGTTTTCTTCATCGCCAGTTTCTTGATAATCCGCTTCGCTAGAAGAGGTTTCGTCATTTGGCTCTTCTTCATCTTCACCATCATTTACATTCCTTCCCAAATCCTCATCACTTTCGTACAATGCATCGAGCAACTCCTTTTCAGTTAGTGGCCGGCGTCGGTCAGTCAACCAATCGGTCATACTTTCTGCATAAATTTCAAAACCAAATAAGCATAAAACAACAAATCTATTTTTACTGGGTCAATCAAAAACTTTATTTTTGCTTACCTGGTCTATACTATACTCTCCACTAGGTAAAAAAAAATAAAATTAACCAATAGACACCTAAAACGGTCAATGCGTTCGTTAGGAAAGTCACAAATACACTGATAGCAATGCAGTTTGTAAGCTGACTGTTTTAGCAAAACGCATTTAGGGAATTCTCCTTCATATGCAACTGGAAGTTCTTACATACAAGGGGAAAGTCCCGAAATATAAAGCATATCTTATTACGGGGGATTTACCACATACCTAGTTTTAAATAACGTAGCAATGCATTTTATAGTATAATAACAGTATGTGCCTCAAAGACACACCTTGGTAGGACGTGTCGGTAAATTATGTTTAATTTTTTTAGTAAAATAGGAAAAATATTTTTAAAAAATTTTTATGTCATTCTGTGTTAAATAGTTTATTTTTAGAATACAAAAATCCTCCAGTCTGTGGGCAGTTAACTTACAAAGTTCCAGCAATTTCAAAATCAATTGTGCCTCAAAAGCACACCTTGGTAGGTTTAGGGTTAAATGGTTCCAAAGAAATATGAAGTAATTAAAGACTATAACATAGGAATCGAGGCCAGATATGTTAAAACATGTTTCTTGGCAAATTAAATGGATGTATTTTCAAGGATAGTAAATTCAAAAATTTCTCAAAAACCCTGGCTTAATGGCCAATTATTTTAGAATCACAATAATAATATACATCGATAAGAAAAATAAATTGTTGTGTTATCATTCTATTAATTCCTGCTATTCTTTCTTAAATCATAATACCGCCCAACACCGTATAGAGATACTCAAGTAATAACTGCTTGATTACCTTATGCTCCAACTTCGTTTCGCCAGCTTGACGATTCCTATACAGCAGATTTATGAGTATTCATTTGGATGTCTGTTGCAGAGCACGTCCTCGAGAATGTAGTGACGCCCCAGCGGACCACAGACTTCGGTAAGTTTGTACGCCGCCATTTGTCAACGAAGCTTTTTATCTGTATATCGGAATCCTTGCGAGAGTTTCCTCATTGAACGCGAAATGCTAGGTAGTTTATCATCCGAACAGATACTCGTTCACTGGTTTAAAAGATATACCGACGAGGTGTTTGCACCGAGCTGTTCTTTTGTGGTTGGTAATTGAAGTCGTATTCAAACGAAGTTGGTGGAAATGGGTGAAAATGTTTCATTTTTGTCGGGAAATTGTGAATTCTATATCCTAGTTTTTGGATATTTGGATTTGTCAAGTATATATGAGAAAAAATAACTCTAAAGAATTGTGAACAGCTTTTTCCTTACGGCAGTTAGTTCTCTAATACAAATTTGTACGGAATAGAAGTTCATTCTGTCAGTATTAAAAATAATTTTAGTAGGACGCAATAGTTGAAAAAGGAATTCGCTTGTGACTGTTGCCAATTCTGTTTTCTGCACAAATAGCGTTAAATAGTTTTAAATGCTATTTCAAAACGACTGTTCCAAATATAATACCATAACCTATAACCAATTGTAGCCATGCAAAAACAGCAGTTTGCAACTAGATTCGAAGGGAAGACTAATTTTGACGATATTTGCATTAAATTCTAAAATTTCTACTTTTGAATTTCAAATTTATAACTTTACCAACAATCCCCCTCATGGGTTTTGTGAGCACTTATAAAGTATAGTCAGTTGCAATTTTTTTGTCGATATGTAACATAATCTCGAATTAATAAACTTTCTTTAGGAATACATATTTAAGTACTGTCATCTGTAATTTTCGACAATGTGAAATCGTTCATTTGACTCCTACGTGCTTAATTTATGTTATAAATTAAAAAATAATAGAAACCAAAGCTGCAAGAATATCATTATATGAAACTTTTTCCTAGAGGTAATTGTAATAACTCATACGTCTTTTATTATTCAAACTTTATACTAATTGTAACTTCATATTTAGGGAATATAAGTATAAGTTTTGAAAAAGATAAATTTTGACATACTAGTTGTTTCATGAACAAGCCGGAATACGGAGTAATATTATGCGTCAATCTGTATTGAGTTTCCTGGTACTTATTTGCAGCAGTTTCTAAGATAATTAATGATAAACCAAAATTGTTAATGACATTCATATCTCCAAAAATAGTTAGTAGTTGGTGGTTAATTGGTGGAAATTAAACAGAGAACAAGTTGTTATTAAGGGCAAGTTTGAAACTATACGAATGAACGTTTGCTGTACATAAAAATTAATTACTCTAATATTGATATTGTAAATACGATACTAAATTAATATTATTTAATTGTACCGTTATCAGTTTAACTTTTATCCGTTTTAAAATAATGAAACGGATATCACAAAAGAATATAAATTATCGCAATAAATGGTCGATCCAAGTGATGAGGACATGCATTTGGCAAGTCCTTCAAAGACATTTCATAATTTCCCCTTCAGGAGAGAAAAATGATCAGTAATGAGATACCTACACATCGAAATCAATATTAGAGTTTGAATATTAAATATTCACAACAGATTTTGACTGATCAAAGTTGGATCAACTTTCAGTTCGAAGGAACATATTTTTTACAGTGTATTTATTTTATTTAAATTTAGTTTAATAATGTTTTTACGTGTATTTGAAGTTCAAGTTCATTGATATGTTAACAAAAAGACAGGAAAAGTTACCGGAATTCGGTTCTGTCAAAAATTGAGATGTATGCGAGGCTGCATAATCACTGCACAATTAATATCTTAACAGTATTAATTAAGTGTAGTAATTTGTTTTGTAAAATTGAAAAACTACTTTTTTATGATGTATACACACCTACCTTTATTTTATAATGAATAATAATAATAATAATATCAATTTATTGACTCACAAATATATATAACATTTTATGCATATGGGCCAAAAAGACTAAATCACCTAATGATGTTCTTCCCTTAGCCTTGATTGATTTTGTCGAAACGGTCATTTCCTCTACCTGACAGCCCCAATTTTGTCCAATTTTCCTTCTACGGACTTCTCTTCTTTGATTAACATCCTTTTCGGGTATCACTGCCTATTCCATAAAACCAACTTCAAAACTTATTTGACTAGCACCTTTCTTCCTTCTATTGTCAAGGTCCTCGAAATGTGAAACCAAAAATTACATCTAATGTAAGGGGATTCCATAATTTTGCAATAATAATTTCTTTTTTTCAATTTCGTTTAAACATTTCATAGTTACATTTGGTCACATTGACATTCTCATATATTTAATATCCTGTATTCGTTTCTGAGACCGTTTGCAGCCCTTGCGGAGACAATTGCTATCGAAGTCTGTTAGAAAATTTCAATTCGAAAACATTCACTAGTCAACTTCCGTAGATACGGACGTGTCTAGAGTAATTTTTATAAATTTCAACGGTTATTTTAATAAAATCCCATTTATTCCAAATAATTAGAAGTACGAGAACCCCCATTTGATGCCCTGACCAGACTTGCCCGTTCTGATACTTGCCTATCTGTTCCTTTCCAAACGTATTTTGCGCCCATATCAACCTAAATATATAAAATAAACGCGCGTTATTTTAATTCTAATCTAAATTTTAATGTACTAAATATAAAAAAAAAAATATTTTAATATATTCGACGAAATTTTGGGTTAGGAAGTTTGTACATAACCGCGCGCCAACCAGTTTGTGAACATTGATTGAAAACTTTTATAAGGTGGCAGTTCTAATTTTACTGGTTAATATATATTCACAACACGAACCGAATCCCAGTAGTTTTTACCTTCAAATGTTGCATATACTGATCTACCCGTCATTTAAGCTGGTGGAAAACTTTTATAAGGAGGCAGTTCTAATTTTGCTAGTTAATAATATGTAAATGTTTAAAATTTACAATTAAACGTATTTATTTTCTATGATGACTTTATATTGTAAAACTTGAAATTACTAATTAAAAACGTAATTATTATTTAATAAGCCAACTCATTTGACTTACCTGAGATATTTATTTTCTTATCTGCGTTGTTTTACATGGTTTCATATTTCGAACCTTTTATAAATAAAAATCTCATGTATTTAAGTGTTTTCTTTATCTCACAAAATTAATCAACAACTCTGATACTGGTTATACAAGAGTTTCATGCACACCTTTTCACTTAAACTAAGCACTCTAATTTTGAATATTGGGGTAGAGGACATTTAAGCAATATTCCACCATAGCGTCCGAAGTCGTAATGAAGAATAAAAGTGGGATCTATCTATCTATTCGTAATTTTTTTAATGTTGCAGCGTCCTCTAACCTGTTGCAGTCAGAAATTCTCACCTCGCATGCCATCTGGCGTTTGAGAGGGCACACTTATGATTAAAGATCAATAAAATAAATGATACTAGATAGTTTAAAATTGAATTTTATTATTTTAATTAAAGCATTATACTTGAAAAAAAAAATATTTTTTATCCGCGCTGTATGCTACCCTGTAGCATTACAATGCTTTAAAAAAAACTGCTGATGAAGACTTTTGTATAAATCGAAACGTTTAATTATATGAGAAAATATGCGTATCTCTGCAATAAAAGCCTCTCTCACACTAAAAGCGAGAAGTCGTTTAAAATTTTTGAAAAACAAAGTTACAAAATTGTGTAATTACATATACTTACATTTCAACGATCGTAATGTGCTTTGTTAATTATGTTTAAAATCGTTTTGTTCACAAGTACTCTACAATGTTGAATAGGAGAAGGATAAAAAACAAAATGTTTTTGGATTTTAATACATGTTTTTACATATTAATTCACTTAAATATGGGTATATTCAAACTACTATAATTAACCGAAGCGGTGACCTATTTCAATCCATACAGCTCTTCCGGTTGGGGAAAAACAACAACATTCATATTCAAATTTTCTACCTCGCCTCTCAGGAGAGGATTTTAATAGAACACGCGGACGAAGGACTAGCCATGCGGTGCAGAAACGAGCAAAAAAGAAACCCCGACAGACCCATTGTGAATCCAAATTTCGCACTCGAAATAAATTTACATATTTATTTTTTAATTATCTGTCCGCCCGCACATTCCGCGTACCACCCCTATTTTCCTTCCGTTTGCATACCAGTAAAAAGGGTAGCCATATTTAAAATCGGTAATACCCGGATAAAATCGATGCGGGGCCAAATTCAAACCGGGGTAATGGGGTCGGAAAGCTGATTTAAACCGACTGGATCGGGGTGGAGGGTTTATTTTTCGGATCATGGCGAATGGAAAGGAACGCAAATGTGCGTTAACGGATAAGAAAGGGGCATTTGCATTGATCGAATCGGTAATTCGCATGCTAAATGTGCCGAACGTATAACAAAATGGAAATTATATAAATACATACAAATACATAATGCGTAGCCAATCGAGAACAGATTTGTGATTACTTTCTTGATAAAAGCTATGTAAATATCTGTTCATACCATGCTCAATGATTTTTATAAGTTAACATGCAGGTAATTTATTCAGATTAATTGGGAAAGTAATGCCCCATGCTCTTTACATATTAATTAAATATTTATTTTAATAACTTTGTTAAAATTGTCAAAAATATATTGGCTAAAACCAAATTGTTCCTCCTTGCCTCTTTTTAAATTACCAGAGCTATTAAGCAAACCTATAACTTTTAGTAACGTATCCACGATACGTTGAACGGGAGGTGGAGCTACACAAAGTCGTTAAATATGGAAAAGAGGCAACCGATTTTCAAGAAATAATACAGGTCAGGGGAGAACAAAGTAAGTTAGAACTAATAAGTTAAGAAACAATGAAGAAATGCCAGAGATTATTCTGGATAAGAAATGGAGTAAAGACAAATATACAAATATAACACCCACAAGGGCATTGTTTTTACATACTACATATTATTATATATGCGCACATGTGATACAAGAAATGATTGCAGAAATAAATAGACCGCAGAATAGCAGCTAGAGGATAGAGAATAGAAAATCACATCTTACATAGACGCAAGTGCAAAAGATATATTAGGAATATGATATCTCTATAGATTTTAGACAAGCGTACGATCTAATAGATAGCCAGATGATCCTCACAGCTGCGAAGAACTTGCTATACTACATTAATTAATACATTGTAATTCTTTCTTTTTTATCATCAACTAATACATTAGGGAGGCAAAATGAAATTTAGGAAGAAATAAGGCAAGAAGCCACAGTATCAATCATCCTCTTCAATGTAGCGTTAAAATGGTCTGGAGCAAAGTGATGGCTTATGCGGATGATGTAATCATTTTGACAAGATTAGAAGAAGCATTACAAAATAGCAAAATAGATTTGGGGCAGCGAATAGGTAAGATAACATCGAAAATAAATGAAATTAAATCCACACTATTGATAATGAATACGAGGATGAGGAAAAATGACGATTGAAGAAAACAAAGGCGATGATAATGAAGAAATGTCCACTTGTAGGGTGTATAGAAACCCTCCTCCTCAAAAAAAATAAAAACAAAAGAAAAAGGAATAGGAATAAATCGACCTGTATGAAACGATAACACTGGTCAACAGTGAAATTGCTTCTTAGGTGAAAGTACCCAATCCCGAATGAATTCAACGTGCTGAACACGAATATCACATTGAAAAAAGTTGATTGGCTCACGTTCCAGAGATATTGACGTTTTGTCCATTGCATAGATGCTATTGCATAATGTAATGCAATTTAGTGAGAAATTACGAAATTTTGCGTCATATCGCATCACCCCTTCATGCAAAGAAGTTAATGCAGCATTTGCTGTAAGTTTCCATTGAGAGTGTTGCGAAATTGATTGCGCAATATCAAGCAATAGCTAATTATAGTTTATTTATAAATGGCCGACGTGACAATTAACTCGTGCAATGTCCGTTCATTCGCGCATATTTTTCGAAGCTCTAGCATACACAAGTGATTGCTATAGTGTAAAGTAACTAAACAGTAGCAATGCCTCGTAACTGTGTTAATAGTGCAAATAACTTTGTTATATTGCGGAGAAGTGACATTTGCTGCACAGAAAAAGAACATCAGTGCAACAGTTAAGAAAGCGTATCATTTGTATTTTGGTTGCAAGATAGGCGACCAGGACAAAGACTGGGCCCACAGGTATGCTGCCGCACTTGTGCCGTAAATCTTTCACAGTGGCTTAATGGCAAAAGAAAGCAATGCCATTTGCTGTGCCCTATTTGGAGGGAGCCCACCAATCACGTTGACGACTGTTATTTCTGTATGGTACCACCAGCTTCTGGAGGCATCACCAAGAAGAAGAAATGGAGAGTTGAATACCCTAACATACCATCTACTCTGCGACCTGTCTCTCATGGCGAAGGACTCCCAATTCCAGAACCTCCTACAGATTTTTCTATCAGTTCAGACGATGAGGATGGCCATGCGTCGGCGAGTTCTCCTCAACGTGGCAGTAAGGATGATAACTTTTCGTGCTTTGACGAAACATCTGCACCACATAAAATTACCCAGGATGAAATGAACGATCCTGTTCGCGATTTGGATCTGTCGAAAAGCAAAGCGGAGATACTGGCCTCAAGACTTCGACAGTGGAATCTTCTGGAACAGAATGTCCGAGTGACTTCATTTCGCACTCGCCATCAGCTCTTCGAATCTTTCTTTAAGAAAGAAGAAAGCCTTGTGTTCTGCTGCGATATTGATGGTCTACTACAAGCTCTCGGTATTGCACATGATCCCCACGAATGGCGGCTGTTTATAGACGCTTCAAAACTGAGCCTAAAGGCGGTTTTGTTGAATAATGGGAACCAGCTTCCATACCTATTGCACATGCGGTCTACATGAAGGAGACTTACAGCAATCTAAAGCAGCTACTGGAGACGATTAACTACAGCAAGTATGGCTGGCAGATATGTTCTGACCTGAAGGTAGTATCTCTGTTGATGGGTTTGCAGCAGGGATATACAAAGTACTGCTGTTTTCTTTGTCTGTGGGACAGCAGAACAATCGATTTGCACTACATCAAGAAAGACTGGCCTCCGAGAGCATTTTTTAAGCCTGGAGAAACGAATGTGCAGCACCCACCATTGGCACAGCCACACAAAATCATCATTCTTCCTTTACACATCAAGCTCGGTCTTGTCAAAAACTTGGTAAAAGCCATGGATAAGAATGTACCTGCATGAAAAATTCCCTCGACTCAGTGAAGCCAAAATTAAAGAGGGCATCTTTGTGGGGCCTCAAATTAGACAGCTCTTCCGAGACCCCTAGTTTGAGGAACTTCTTCAAGGTAAAGAAAAACAGGTTTGGGATGCATTCTATCAAGTGGCAGCAAACTTCCTGGGGAATGACAAGGCAGAAAATTACAAGTGTCTGGTTGAGGATATGTTGGCTTTGTTTCATGAATTCGGCTGCAATATGTCCTTAAAGATCCACTTTCTTGATTCCCACTTAGATTTCTTTCCTGATAACTGCGGGCAGGTCAGCGATGTGCACGGCGAACGCTTTCATCAGGACATTGCCACCATGGAGCAACGGTACCAAGGCAAATGGTCTACGTCAATGCTAGCTGACTATTGTTGGACAATCAGTAGAGATGCTCCACAAGTCCACTACAAACGGCAGGCCAAAAGAAGTCGAAAGCCAGTCGAAGCAGACTAATGTTTTCTTACCATGTATTATAATATTGACATAAGTACACTTTTTCTGAAATATGCGTACATTTTACAGAAAACCCGTAGCCAATTCCGCTTTTTCTTAGTCATTTTCATGTTCAGCACATTGAATTCATTAAGAAATGACTATTTTCAGCTTGGAAGCATGAACTTTTCGAAAATTTGTTGCCCAGTGTAATAGAACCCATAGCAATATATGGTTCCCAGGCGTGGAGATTTCTTAAATTTGAAGAAAACCAAATGTGTCCATTTGGAAATAGGAAAATACTGTGTAGAATACGTGGAGAGTGAGGTAGGTAAGGTGAATGAACGAAGAAATCATTAAATGAAGGGGAGCAGTGATAAGCCAGTATTAGTTAGCTTAACAGCTAAGCCACATGGGCGATTGGTTGGTTAAACATCAAAGACATATGCCTAAATACAATGAACCGATAGAATATACCACCAGTCGGGGCTCATGATCTATTGTAGGAGTCACCATAGTAGCAGCAGCAGTGAAAGGAGAATAACACTAGGAACGGATTCGAAACCCTGCCTGCCAGGGGTCATCAGCAGTCCACCGAGTATATAAACCCACTTTCATCGCTTCCACATCTCGAGCTTTACATACAATCACCCTCTCGGCGAAAAGAGTTCAGTTTGTGCACCCCTAGGGATCACACGCCAAACTTTCTCCAGCAAACGATCCTAGCATAAAGCTGGCAATGTAGTAATTGATCTAGGGGATAGTTCATGCACTATCAGTCCCGCTAGATGACTCGTATAAACGACAACCAGACTGTGTATGATCGTGCTTCCAAAAACGGCTTGCCATATACAGTGAAACATGAAAAATGTAAGAAAATAGTATGGTCCATCATAGAAGAAATAACAACCGCAATAAAAAATATGAAAACTGCTATGGATCAGAGGACGACATGATGGCAACAGCAAACCTGATGCAGGAAGGGGATTTCTTACAAATGCAGATAACAGACCTAAGGAAAAAAATCTATAAAAGAGTAATTATGTCAGGTAATTAAAGTAAGGCAATTACTCTACCAGTTTACAAAAAGTAGGGGGATAAAAACGTCTGCGAAAATTATAAGATCAGATTACTACTTGACACATATAGGCATGTGGCAACACAGTTAAGGCTGAGACTGGAAGAATGTATGGAAAAGGGATTTAAGAGACTGCCAAGGAGGTTTCGGGAATGGTAGAAATGTTCACGGTAAAATAAATTTTAGTAGAATATTATAAACATTTAGAATGAAAACAATGAAAATGAAACAAAATTAATAATGCATACATTGAAGAATCTTTTAAGATACAACTACAATTAGTGAAACTTATAGAAATGACGCTACCAAACACAAGAATTTGTCAAGGATATCCGCTGTCAATTACCTCCTTCAATCCGGTGCTAAGAGGAATAGTAGAGGAGAGCATATTCAACAGAGAAGAGAGGCAAAGGCTATCGATGCTTCGGATATGCTGATGATTTGATATTGCTGGCGAGAAGCAAGAAACAAATTGTAAAATATTAGAAAACAACTAATTAGAACGACAGAAATATTTGGACTTCATTCAACCTTGAGAAAACCAAATTTATGGAACTAAAGAATAGCATAGAAAGAAGTAGAAATTGAAATCTACAAATACGAATACAAACTAGCAATGTACGCGAGTTTTGAAGAAGTAAAAGACTACATGTACTTATTGTTAGCAGTGTTGTTAACCAACAAATTCTAAGGGAATTATAAAGTTGGTCTACGAATTACAAAACATAATTGTCTACGAGGGCTGAACAGTCTGCTAAAATCAAAAGAAGTAGCTAACAAAACAAAAATAGAAATTTACAAAGCATTGATACTAATCTACAGATATGCCACATGGATCCCTAATCAGAGGAATCAATAGCAATTGAGTATCAAGAAAAGAAATGCCACGAAGAGCTTTTGGGGGAAAGAATAGGAAACTAAGCTGGGAGAGAACAATAAACATGGAACTATACGAACTATTTGAAGACAAACTTTTAATGCAATTTGTGAAAGCGAAAAAATTACTTGGGGCACCTCGTAGGAATGGATAGTAAAGAAGTTGTGAAAGATGTGGTCTGGAAGGATGAGGCTGGATAGGTCAACTAAAAAGGTGAAAAACGCAATAGAAGAAGATTTGATAGAAAGGAAATAAAATTAATAATTGGAGAGGCATGGCAAAACCCAGAAAAAAAAATGTGGAACGTAATCACATTGTTCTAAGAGACCTGCTTAGAAATTTTTACATGATAATATTAATTCCAAAAATGCTTTCTTTGGTTGTTTTTTTTTTCTTAATAGCATGCTAATCAGCACTAAAATTATTGAATCTAATTTAACAGAATTTCAGGATCCAATAACAGTTAAGTCAACAATAGCGAACCAAAATCTGTAAACAGGCTGCGTAATGACATACCACCTGTCATCCACCTACTTAGATATTCCAAAGTTATTGCTTTACACTACAGGAAAGCCGTGGAATTATTAATACAAGACAATTAGTTACGCCTTCTACTTTAAACGACGCTACCCAATTAAACAGAATCACTTGGCGATAAACTCCTGGTATTAATTAATTAGAATATGTAAACAGATTTCCATTCTCCCAATTAGCAGATAATTAGGACACGGGGGATAATAAATAATACAGACCATGAATCTGAGGATATAAATTTATTTCATCCGTAGTTATTTATTATAAAGAAATAGCCAGCCTAAGCTTATTAACTTGAGTAATTAAAGTGTTCCTAGTATTTGTTTGTCACTCATAATTGTTTCTCTATTTATACAGATCCAGTAGTGGGAGTGGAAGAGGAACCAGTCGAGAACTGGCTATTCCCCAGCGTAGCCCCAGCATCGCTCGAACTGGAGACCAAATCGTCCGCCCGAGACCCCAGGGATTTCCATCACAGTTTTTTACGTTTGCTTTCGGTGATGTTGCTCATATTCAGGTGACACAATGTTTAAACGTGTAGTTCTCCCGGTGTAAATGTACGATAACGAAGTACCACGTATATTTTTTATAGACGCAGGTGAATAATCCCCTCCCCTAGTGTACATACGTAATGTTAATATTAATGCGGAAACCATCCCACACTCTTTGACTTTCACGTGAAACGTATGTTTACTGAAAGCTCGCCAATGGGAAAAGAGGAAGAGATATGTACTTGAATATGTGATGCTGTGGATTGTAGCGGTATTGAGGTAGTGACGTTTTCTATTTTCTCCATGCAAACTAGTGAGATATTTACTCTCGCAATTACAAATGTTATATCCGGAGAAGTGGCTATTTTTTTGGGAAGTATCTAGAGACATATGTAATATTGAATCCCGGAAATTTTTGATTTTGTAATATCTATAGTTTTAGGTTAATGGCTGTTAAGAAAAACAAAAAAGAATCTTTCTCGTTAACGTATATTATATACAGGGTGTATCAGATATAGAGGTAAATATAATAATATGTAGCAGCTGTAATCATAAACAATCAAAAAGTCTTAATGCACAGGGGGTCTATCTGTAAGCATTAACAAGAAAACCCAACGTAAATGCTGTCCCGAGTATACCCCCACATACCACTATCATTCAGCCATTACCGCTGTTAGTTTTGTGTGGATCGCCGCTTGGAGTGCAAGCCACTTCGAACATTTTATTTAAATTCTTCCCATCTCGAAAAAACGATCCTTTTCAAGACCATCATGATTTCATATAAAGGGAATGTATAGATTCATTTTGGCACGACATCATAGTAAAAAGGCATGTGTTTGCAAATTTTCTGTATCTACATTTATTTTCTGTGTAATTCGATTCAATTCATTTTGCGTTCTATGATTAAATAAATCCAAAAGAAATAACTTAGATTGATGTGGTACCGTTTATTAACAACTAACTTCGATTCGACCAAAGCTAAAAATATTGACGTTTTTTGTAACTACTGAAGTCGCATATCGGTGTGAAACTCAAACGTCTTATCAGGATATTAAAAATAATACTTTGTAGACTTACGTTAGAATGCTCTTAACAAAAAAGGAATGTTTATTTTATAAAAAGAAGAAATTTAAAATGCCTAAGTTTTGTTATTTTTACAAGGACACACTATCCGATTGGCCTTTATTTATTCAGAATGACGTTAAATGAACTTACGGCATACCACTAAGAATAATACTTAATGAGTGCAATGTATGTATGTAATACATAATATCACGTTTAGCGGGTGCTTAACATGGCGTTTCCTTGCATCAGGCCTGCATTTTTGATATTTAAACAATTTTTGGCTCTAAATTTTACTTTTTTTTATTCTTTATTGATGAAATCCGGTTTCGGTGGGTTTGTGCTTAATATATCGTGCAGTTAACACCCAAGCAAAATTTACTTTTTTATTTGATACACCCTGTATATATATTCTTTTCAGTTCGTAGTATGTTGTAGTATTTGCCGATAATCATTACCTGTCATTTTCTGGCAATCATAGACATCACTCAAGTAAGCCACACGTATAAGTCAAAATTTAATAGCGTCCCTTTTGAAGCACGTGCGATTTTGCACCAAATATAGTTACTACATACCCAAACAACATACAAAAATTGTATTCATTTGGCATTTCTATGTGCTGGTGGCACGTTTACTAAATCTATAAATATTGTACAAAAGTAACACATGATTCATCAGCGTAACACACAAGAAAACATTATAGCATTTATTAATATACTTTTTCCGTACGTTCCATCATCTTCTTGGAAAAACATGTCTTCAATATCAATATTTAGCATGCAGCTGCAGTTCACTGCTACTGTCTGAGTTCCATTGTGTTTTTTTTTTTAAGATAGGTCCAATTTTGGCCCCTGATTACAGTATGCAACACGCCACTACCCTTTGAGCATACAATAGTGTATTGTGTATCAGGTGAAGACTTTCCTTATCGCATACAGGCAATTTTCAAAGAAAAAAAAAATTTGAAAAAACAACATCGACTTGTAATATCCAATCTGCGTAGATTTTTCGCCGTCCATGAGTTTTGGGCTAGAGTTCTTATGTTAGCTGGATTTTATAGAGATGTAAGTGCAAGTCCTTACGAAAACTGTGCAGAGGGAGCCATAAGAAAAGCTTAAAGTCTTTTCTTCTTATGATGTGTTTTTTTTTAAAGAGAAATATCCAATTTTGGCTTCTGATTATAGTATGCACCACACCGCTACCCTTTGAGCATGCAATAGTATATTGTGCATCAGCTGAAGATTTTCCTTATCCCATACAGGCAATTTTGTTTATTTGGACCGACTTGGAAATATCCTTATTAAAGAAAAAAAATCTTTGAAAAAACAACATCGACGTCTTGCTCTTATAATACCCAATTTGCGTAGTTTCTTCACCGTCCATGAGCATTGGGTTAGAGTTCTTGTGCTAGCTGGTTTTTATATAGAGGTATAAGTGCAAGTCCTTATGCAAAATTTGCCAAAAGGAGCCATAAGAAAACCTTAAAGTCTTTTTCTTATGATTAAAATATGTAAAGGAATTTGCATGGATATAGCATCAGCACATCAAAATCTGTAGAACTTATTGTGCCACAAGTATGGGAGCAAATTTAGAAGTATGTGCTGTGACTCTAGTCAGAGGTCAAATGGCATCTAGGATTCAAAAAACTTATTTAGTTTACTTTATAGTTACTTAAAAATAAATTTCGATGTCACATCTAAACTTTGACGTCATCAAGAACGAAATTGAAGGAAACTATCCAGCTAGTTTTTACTTCTCGGTATGTGCTTTAAAGAAGTAAAAAGTAGATTTTCCTACCTTACGTTTGATTTCAAACTTGGTGGAGTCATTTGCGTTAATTATAACTATATCGTGCCTCCTCTGGCTGCTAAATTTTGTTACATCTTTATTATTTTTCTCACTGCCATCTGTTCTAGATTTCTTTACGCTACTACTTGTTGGCCTATATCCAACGCAGTTCAATTGGCAACGATGCTGGGTAATCCTGGGGCTGTTGGCATAATTATGTGAACTCACTATATATTTCACCGATTTGGCGTACTTACCTTGCGCTTACTTCTTCTTACGAAATCTTAAAATGTTAACAGAAATGTACTACCGTCGATAATAATTGTCCAAATAGATTTACGAGCAACAGAAGTATGTGTCAATGCCAAGCATATGTTTAAATTTAACTCCAGAGTGTTATAGGAAGAGTTTTAATACATTTTTGTCATGTATATTATTCGTATTAATTGTTGGTTGAGTCTCTTTCTCGTTTCGTAATGATTTACTAATTTTATGTCAAGCAATAAATTTTCCCTTTTGAGCTCTAGATTCCTCAAATATTCAATCAAATCTAATTTATTTTAAATATGTAGGTTTATTTGCCTAAAATGTTGTACACGAAACTCATGATGCAATCAGTTCAATTCGATTAAATTTTTTAGTGGCTATGAAGGTTGAGAAGGCAGACAGGCCAAATACAGCTAATTAAACATTATATTATATTTGAAAGAGGGAAATATATTTATGATTTTGTATTCTCTATAACATACCACCATAATAGTATTAATAAAACTACCCGTGCTGCGGGTTTTATCTATTTACCTTTTTGTTTAATTAATTTTTGTTGGATCTACATAAAAGCAGTTCTAATTTAGCTCCCACTCTGTTTGCATGAGATAGAAAACGTCATTACCCAAAAATTTTTATTAGTGACTGCGAAAATGATGAATTTACCTAAATCAAAAATGAGGTGTACCTACAAAATGTATATATATATTTATATATACATGATAATTATATATGTAACAATGTATAGCTAACAAGTGTTGTACGTAATGCGTACGTCTTGTATATAGTCTATTATACCTGAACATAATTAAGTATTAACTTGAAACAATAATAAATGTAAAACAATACATATCCCAATAATATGTTGTTATAAAAATAAAATTGTCTGAATGGCTTAAAGTTTTTGTATCTAATTTTTTTAGTTTCATAACCTTTAATTTAGTATCTCATAACGCAAAACAATTGGTTTTATGATAAAAACTGCGACTGTATCTATCATCACTGCTCCATGTGAAATAAAATTGCATTACTTCGAAAGATGTGCTTTTTAAGCATTTTCTTCGTTGAGATTGACTGACACTCGGAATATGTAATATGAAATGAAATTACAGGAATAGCTGCTGTCGAGAAATCGTTTGTGTGATAAACGATACATCTTCAAATGAGTACTTTTGGAATATCCTGAAAATAAGCTAAATTAATTGAAGGAAAGTAAATTAAGTTTTATTATGACACAAAATTCACAATGATATCTCCTAGAATGCTTAGCAGTATGCCTTTTTTTTGTTGACAAGAAGAAATTCACATTGTGAACAAATTCTAATGAAAGTAATGAACAACAAAATTGATTCAAGCTTGTATTACGCATTGAAATGGGCACCGGAAACTATTGTGAGGAAATTAGGCAATGCTAAAGACACTTTTTATTAAATTTTTATTTCAATTTATTTATGCTTTATATTTCCACAGCATTCTATTATCATATCTGTTTTATCCATGTCTTTCATGACCATGTATTTCATCTTTTGTTCATTGAATACCAGGTCAAATTCCCTTGCATTTTCTTCCAGTAACTTACATGTCATAGTTCTTTTCTGAATCTTGCCATAAGTACTATATCTCATTTTTAAATGATATTTAGGTTCTTTCTGGCCGTCGTTAAGTTTCTTATTTTTTATCGAAGCCATATTGGATTTTGTGTTGGTTGGAAAAATTGTTGGTATTATACTTTACTTAACAAAGAATGCAATTTAAAATTAAGTGCGGTAGCCACCAGGTTTCAAACTGTTAAACGTTTCAATTATCGTTAATTGATAAACAGAAACATGGAAGCACCAACAAAGAAAATTAAATTGAACTAAGTAGGACCAAAGTAAGTATACTTCTTAAATAACAATGTTACATTAAAATATCAAGTATTAAAACCGGTGAAGATCCAAATTCGTATTTTCTGCAGCAATAAATTTTAAAATTAATTGTACGTATATTTATTTTAGTGTAGAAATATAAAAAAGTCCTTTTGTCACTTCTAATAGCATTCTTTTTTAAGTATCATTTTTGTGAATTCATTATATCAGCACGAATTCCTTCCTTAGAAAACGATCAAATATATAATTCAAAAATTATGCTGGTTTTTCAATGAAAACATATAAAAAAGAATATTAAAGTGTATTTTTTAACTTTGAAACACACGGGGAAAACCACAAAATCAAGTATGTTATTGGTTAAGGATATTCTTAGCGTATTCGCAGCATCTAGATTGAAAAATAAAAATTAAAATATTTGGAAACTAAGAAAAGAAAAGTAACAAGTCATATATTTTCGCAGTCGGCAAGTGATATAGAACCCGAATAAAACAGGCTGTTCCACTTTTTAATTCGATTGTAGTGCTAATAAAACCGGAAGATATAAAAGATTATAACATACATATGTTAGTAATTGAATTGTAAATTTACAGCAAATAGCGCATTTTGAATTTTATTAAAAAATATTTATAAATCAAAATGTGGCAGAGACCTGTGGGCTTAGACAACTGATGTATTAAAATAAATATTAATAAATGTGTATTAAGCGTAAAAGGAAAATATTTAGTACTTTCCTATTTTGTGGTGAACGTTCGGGCAGAATATTTTATATCGTTGTTTATTAAATAAATTATTTAATTAGAACAGAGACATTTTGAATTGTTAAGGGATTCAACTACCTACTGGAATAGGTACTTTTAGGTGGAGCACGGGGTTTGGGATGAATTAATTAGCTTTTCGTAAATAAAGAGTAAGAGCGGACTCGAACTGGTATTCAAACGGCTCTAAAACTGACTGGCGTCCGAGCTAAAATATACAGAAGGAAGCTTAAAAATGCGTTTTCGGTAAGCTTCGGCAAGAGCACGATAATTTTGCAGGCCAAGGTTGCTGCAATTCATCATTTTGTTAGAGAAAGTGAAATATAGACCGGGTTAAGGTGAAAGCATCGCCATTTTTTCTGAGTCCATTAACAATTACAACGATTAATTCCGCAGACCCTAAGCTGATTTAGGATTGTGTAAGCGGCGTTAAATGAGGACGGCGCCCAAAAGAAATTAGTATTGGCTTAAGTTTCTAGCCACTTGGTCGTGAACGGAATAAGGAAGCGATTGATCTGGACGAGGATTATTCGTTGAAATTGGCTCTTTCTATAGGTTTCCAATCGTGAATTATAAAGTTCATCAATGGAACTGGTGGTAAAAATTACCAGGACAGAGACAGGCAAAAGAGGATTGAATTTATTTTAAAGACCTACTGAATGAAGAGAGGAAGACTGTCAGAATGATAGTAGCTCTGCTGGCTGGTGGCTGTAGACTAAATAGGCATGTGTATAACGTTGGATAATGCTATATGTAGTGCTGCTGCTCTGCTAATGCGTTGGTCTGATATGGTGAATGCAAGGTTTCTAATACTAGACTGGAGAACCCTACAACTAATAGCTATATAAAGGAGTCGCTCTCAAAGATGACAAAGAAATCATAATAACCCTAAATAGGTGTGGCCATCCGTATGGCAGTCTGCATCTAGGCCCAAGATGTAACGGATGCCAGAAGTATCAGGATTTAACAATCAATTCATAGTACATGATACTTTCGGGTAATTAAATGCTTCGGAAAAATGTCTCAAAAATAGGAAGGTATGGATATCTGGAGAGATGTGGGAAATGTAGCAACATAAAAAAACCATCTGAAGAGTCAGTAATTCTCATAGAAAAGGCGAGTAAATACTAACAGTGCTATATGATTGAAAAAATTAATACATACCTCGGAAGAACCCAAGAATTTGAAATGAAAGTAAGCAAAAGAGAAAATGGCGTGTTCGTTTACCGATTTCGACAAAATTCCACAATAGAAGACAAAAAAAAAACGAAATACATCAAAAATGCGTTGAAAGATGAAATCTTGCCCACTCCAGAAGTGCGGTAAAACAACTCTAAATGCACACCTTTTAAAATGTAGGAGAAATTACATATACAAGTTGAATGATTCTTTTTTTTTCACTCGATGAAAAAATCTTACCGAGAACAATTGACGCTCATCAATTCCTTACGACAGGGGAAAGTATACTATCCTGAAGTAACGGCAGTAGTCAACAAATGACGTTGTACAGAGAATTGTCAAATAATTATAATAAACACCGTCGTTAAGAATGGAAACGTAGCAACACCAATACAAGTACCTATAACAAGTTTCATTTCCAATTCGATTTATTTTTCCCGTGTAATCTCTTTATGCCCTTCTGGCTATTTATAGCTATTACTTTGTTACACTTATTATCTCGATCTTCCTCGAGGGTTCTTACCTTATTAGCGATTCATAATTACTTCTATTACCTCTTCCAAAGAAGTTAGCGTCCCCGTCAGCAGGTACAAGACGCTCTCTCAGCTTAATTTCGCTCCGAGGGCAATGAATTCCCAACGGTGTTATACCCTCAAAAACTCCCAAAAATCCCGCACGTCCACGCGGGGTAATTAAAACAGCCAATCTTGGCGTTCAACCGGATGACTCATTGTTTGCCGGGCACGTAGTGCGTAATTGGCTGTGTAACGAGCGTGCTGAATTACGTTAAAGCTTAGTACCAAGGGAGGTAATCACCCCGCTTTTGCTTCTAGGAACAACAAATGGACGCATCCCTATATTGTGCGAAATATAGTGGCGCATCCACCATTTATTTCGGGAACTCGTTATAAAATTCCAGTTCGCGATTGGTTTACTTATTTTCAGCAGTCTGGAGTATGAGTTCGGATGGAATTAGGTCGCCCCGTAAATAATAAAGACCTTAATAAGACGTCGTATGGGATTGTCGACGTTGGAGAACTGCCTTCTTATTTAATAAACGATACCAACGCCGGCCGTGTACCGGGTTGGAAGTGAACTGGATTTTATGAGTTTATTTCAATTTCCCGTAGGGATTATATCTATGATTCAATCCGATTTTATTATTGCTGAGTATATCGGGGATTACTTTCATCTGCATATTGCGCTGAACCAGCTTTGGAAACGACTCCGCTGCAGGTACATTCTGCAGAACTATTTCCATTTCACATTTTAATTGATTTTTAGTTTTGAAATATAACGATCTTTTATAACGTTACTGATGGTAGCTCCAATGATGACGCACGTAAATTTCAATTTTCTATATCCGGGTCCTGCAGCTGAACTCCCGTCTTCGAATACTCATTGGCAATTAAATTTAAACGTTTCACTTAATATATGGTAAAACTAGAAATTAAGGAACATATCTGAAAATTATTTTTGATTATATTTTGATTAAGGGCGTTCCAAAAATCGTCGACACAATGACACTTTTCTTAAATGAAACATCCTGTATTTTTTTGCGTTGTTAGCAGTGGTTGACCATTATCAATGCGTACCTATTTTCTTCTTTTTCTTTGATGCATATGTTGATGTCACAAATGTGAAGTTTTAGATGAAATAATGGGGAGTCTTTGATCGATAAATAGAAGATACTTTAGGTAAAATTTGGAGCTTTGCGGTGTACAGAGTATTCAAAATTTACTGCCCAATTTTGGTTACTTCGACCAACTTTTTTTTTAAATAGAACACCCTGTATATTTTCTACACAAACGGATGAAGAGTTTAATTATGAACATTTTTTTTTAATACAGCCCTACGGCTATTTGAGTTCTTTTCGATGAAAACGCAAAATTAAAAATTGTCCTAACATTCATAATATGTATCGAATGTGCTATGGATGAATAAAACAAGAGTACTGTCAACTATGTCGAAATAGTAGTAAAAAATTGGGTTCCATAGTGATAAGTCAAATTACGTTAATTTTGACATTTTTTGAAAAATAGGTGCATTTTGTAGTATGAATTATTCCAAAGAAAAACTTGTAGACATGATCTTTGTATTAGGTGAAAGCGAAAAGAATTGTCTACTTGCAAGCAGAATAGTTGCTCAAAAATATTCAGACAAAAGGCATCCAGACGAAAGGAGTTTTAGGAATCTGTGGAATAGATTCGTGTGAAACGAGAAGTTTGAGATACAGAGAACCAAAAAAGGAAAAAGCAGAACTTTCAAGAACTAAGGACAATTGGTAGCAGCAGAAAAACAAGTCAAAAGAAAATTGCTGAAGAAACAAGATTCAGTGAGATATCTGTTCAACGGATTCTAAAAATGACCGGAGATCCTGTATAGATTTTCTCTCATACAAAATGGTTAATATTTTTAACAAAAGTTGAAGCTTCCTCTGGGGTCGGTCATATTGAAAGTTAACAAGAGAGATAAAATAGAAAGGATGAAGAGAAAAGCAGTATACTTGCTTACCTGTAGAGAGTTTGAAATCCGCCTTTTATAATAGGCTATAATAGTCTTTTTTTCCAATAAATTCATAACTCCCACTCTTGATAATCACGAATTCAATCTTGGCTTTAATTTTCAAATGCTTTATTTTTCTATATTATGTTATATATTATGTGTATGGTTCAATTAACCGTGCTGTCCATTACAACTACTTGCGTCTACGGTACAGCGGATGTTGTTTTAAGATTCATCTAATAAGTTTAGGTGTTTAAGGTAGCTCAGTATTTTGCTGAATGATATCGTTCTCAGGTCTTTTAGGAAAAGGTCAATCATCTCAAAAGTTACCTGATTCTTATAATGGCAGGACAGTGGTAAACAGTATGCTCAACTGTCTCTCGTCTTCTACAGACAGTCGCCATTCAGTGTGGTCGGAGAAACCGATCCTGTATGTCTGCTTTCAGAACTTACAGTGACCTGCAAAGGCAGAGATAATTACCTTTTATGATAAAATTCAAATAGCGCTTTGGTTCTGACATGTCTAGATGAGACACACTTCTTCGCACGCACCAAATCAAAACAGTTGTGCCAATATTGGAGCAGTTTCTAATTTGTCCAGAATTTAATCTGCAGTTTAGCTACCACAGGCCAATAGCAGGGTTCTAGTCTATGAATTGCTCCACTGCACCCCTCTTTCACTCCGTCATTTCCGAGAATGAGTGAATAGTCAGGCACCCAGATTGGATATAGATAATTAGCCAACCCCATTGTACTTAGAGTGTGTTTACAGTACCGAGTTGTATTTATGCGCCTCTAGTGCTTTCAGCACTGCCTGGTGGTCATTGAAAATTTTTACTGTTAATTTTCATTCAAAATCTCTCTAGCACACATCTCAACAGCATAGATTTTTACCTGAAAGAAGGTTGGCAGAGGGCCACACAGACATGAGTATGTGGCGATTGATTCGCTAAGTGCCATAGGCGGACTGCTGTTGGTATAGTCTCCTTTTTCATCACAATGTACAAGGGTGGTAGGTCCAAAAAAGGTTGTAATGTCAATGGCGGGGACATAGGCAATTGCCATACTTGCAATCCTTTGAATGGACATAAGTTTTACTGTAGCTCTGGCTTGTTACACCTTCTGCCACTAAGCTGCTGCTTTGTAGGTTATGGTGGGACTTGCTACCATGATTTTAGCTTTTTTAAGGTATTCCCAAAATTTCCCATATATCCCGTAAGGATAACCTTTGTTTTGTGAGAGATCTTTTCAAATGCGGAATTCTATCTATCTGGAATAGTCGATAAGACGCCTAGATATTTTACATGATTTGCATATGCAAGCTTTACACTTTGAACTGAACAGTGAGTGGTACAAAGTGTTCCACTATCTTCCTCCTGGTGAACGGGATTACGTTGGTTTTTATAAGAAAACATCTTTTTGAACTCCTTAGACAGCTTTTAGTTCTCAGTGGGCAGATTGAGAGCAAAGATAGATAGTCACAATTCACTGTTGAAGCATCCCCCTACTTCTTTCCATTAATTACGATTAATTGTTGTACTTACCTTTATTGTCCTGTTGTCTTTTTTCTACTATTTCACGTATTTCTATTAATAAAATTCGCTTTTTAAATTCCGCATAGTGAGTTTTCAAATTTTATTTATCCCTTTTTACCTGTTTTACGCTGGTTGAAATATCACATTGTTTACTTTGATACATGTTTTGGGTTGTCACATTTTATTTTATATCATGTTATCATTAGCATATTTAGCGTGGTATTCAAACTTCATTAATTAAGTAAGAATTCTTAATTAATTTTTATGCATTATAAGTAATTATTACTTAAGAATATTGTAGACCCTAGGCTTGATGATGTGATAAGAAGAGGCCCACGAAGTTGCACGTTAATAAAGAAAATTTGTTGATTAAATCATTTTTTTCCATTATTTTTTGGATATGTACTTATAAACACTACATCATTAAATCAAAAAATTTATCGCATTATTTTTTTATCAAAAGCTGTTAAACTTCACACAAATTATTTTTTATTAACTTACCCAACAAACAAAACGCGAATATACGTACATTAAAACGCCATTACCAACATTTCATCCATATTCATAAATACCCCATTTATTTCAAGTTTTTTCTTAAAATTTTATTGTAAAAAATACTAACTCCGCATTTATAGAAAAACAACAAAGAAACCAAAACCCAAATGTAAAAGCTCACGCAGCGAATGCGAAGCTAAACCCTTTTTACCCCATTTTTCTTTCTCGTTTGAGTTGGATAAACACTAAAGCTTCATTCGGAGAACAGCGTGCTCTATTGGACGGAATATTCAGCCAAACATTCATACACATACGCAGCACTGAGTACTGCATGTGTACGTACGAACAACTAAACGGTTTTCCCACATCGCATGAAGTAAAGTAAAACAATTTCCTCTGAGTGCAGTTTATTCAGCGTAATTGAGATCAATATTTGGCTAGTACACGAGATCCAATGTGTTTTCACGTAAGCCATCACTAGGCCCTTTGCCATAGTGAATAGGCCGCGTTAGATAAATCTCGTCACGATTTGGTGAGGCGGGTTTGACGGTCAATTTTATGTGTGTGTGTGTGTGTATGTTGGAAGCCGACATACTGATTTCACGCTTGGTTGTTAGTCGGGCATATTTGCGGAAACGCTAGAAAGTAAATTTAAATTAGTGCGAAACATGTGTATGCGAAATAACTATGCTGGAAACTTCAAGAATTCCGTATTACCACTAAGGGGTAGATGAGAAAGTTAAAGGGAGATACAATGATGCAACTGTCGAGCTTTTTTCGTATATCATCAGATTGATGAAGTATTAATAATGATTATAGTTGTTCCTTTTGAGGGAATCGATACTTGTCCAGTACAACACCCGGACTCAGGTTATCCAGGTATCCAATCTGGAATGTCTGGTGTCCGAAGCATGTTATTCGACATGTTATTTGAGTGTAGAACTGTTTTCGAATTCCCGAATTCGGAGTAGTAAGTTCTACGACCAAATACGACTAGTTAGTGTTGAACAATAGCACTAATAAATATATAAGGAATGCAGAAAACCTCTATCAAGAAATTTTCTCTCTTCCAACAATTGGGAATTATTAAATAAAACTTATTTATTAATTTAAATAATGAAATTTCTTACTAGAAACTGTTCAAGTTTCCTTAAAGAGCAGTTTTGTAATATATTATATTAAAACATAAGTTTCATAATTTTTAACGTTGTTCTTTGATATAAAAAAGCATTTCACACACCCGATTATACCATTTCACTCGAGAAGTCTCTTTGTTGGTCCTAAGAGTAAGTAACTTTTGACCTATTTCAATCTTGCTTGTCACATGAGAAGTCATTGGTATGTTTTGTTGTGAGCGAGGACAACACGCTTAAGAGCTTTTCATTCGGATGCCTGGGATGTTACTAGCGGCGTGCCACAAAGGTTCGTAATTGGCCCAAACATTATTTCTATTGTACATTAATTATTTTGAACGTGCATTTGAGCAGTGCTTGCTGAGGCAGTATGCTGATGACACGAGTTATGTTGTTTCTGGTAATCTTGAGCATATTTCAGAGAAGGTAAATTCAATAATGAGTAACATAAACTAAACATAAATTAAACTAAACGAAAACAGGAAATTCATTTTAGGAATGGCTATTCGGCTTATCCATGTAGCCTATACGTAAAGTGTGATGGCAGATCAATTCCAGAGGTATTCTCTGCGATGTTCTTGGGTGTGTGTGTCGAACCGAACCTAAAATGGCGCGATTATTACGCCATATTGGCAAAAAATAGTCTCTTAAAGAAAGCACATTCTTGCTGTATCATATTTCTCATAATATCATCTGAAAATTGCAGCAGTTTAGTTGAAATTCCTGCTTTAAAATCTTTCACATTTTCCTCCTCAACAAAAAAGAAACCTCAAAGAAGCTCCTTGAAATGTGTTCCTTAGTAACTTCCCAAAAAAGTTTCGCAAAATCTCTGCCAAGACCTCCTCAAGAAAGCTCATCAAAAAAGGTTCTTCAAAAAACCTCCTCAAAAAAGTCTCCTGAAATAAGCTCATCAAAAAAATCCTAAAAAAAAGCTCCTCAAGAAAGTGCCAAAAAATTTTCATATGCAAGCCGCCTTCAGAGTGGCTAATACGCGAACATACGAGACCTAGAATCTACCCTCTAGCTGTTCCTTCTTGTAAATATTTAATTTAATTCTTGAACAAGTTGTAGAGGGTTTCATACTTTATGTCTTAGTACGTTATTAAATTTTACCTTACTGTTAGATGAGAAGATTGAATCATTTGGGTATATTCTTGGTTTATCTCCGTCCTTTGCCTATTTATATTAGTAGCTGCCCAGAAGATGAGCGTCACAGTAGAAGAGGCAAATCCCCACCCTGCCACCATCTTTTCCAAAACAGCACCTTTCAAATACTAGGATACTATTTGGGAAACAAATTCACACTAAACAATAGCTTTAACAAATGTTTTTGTTTTGTTATTATATTATTTTCAATTTGATTTTGATTTTATTAATAGCTATTATGAATTAAGAATAAGGAATAACTCATTTGTATTCTAACATAAAACGATAAAAAATGTCCATCCTAATCTCCTCAAAGAAGGCACCAACACATTGAAACTCGTAGATCAGTTCCTGCGAACATCTCTTTTCGTAACTTTAACACATCGTTACCTGGGTGTATTACGTCTCTTGTTAGGGGATAAATAATGGGGTCGGCTACCGTGAACGGGCCGCATCGTCGGAATAGTTGCCATACTGCGATAAATTAGAACCAGCGATAACCAACTCGGACGTCGTATAATACATTACGTAAGGAAATTAGGTGACGATATTAATTGCTAACGAACAAGAATAGTGGGAGGTGTATCGTGAGTGAAAATCGATCGTTTGTCGTTAAGTTTAGACGCACAAGGTGATATATTGTAAGCAAATAACAGAATATTGGAATTTCCGTGGGATTTCGGTATGTAATTATGTCAGAAATGTAACAAATATTACATTGGAATCTTATAATTAATTGGTAGAATACCGAATCTATGGGTTTAGGAAATCTCTGGAGATCTAAATTGGTTTTTAGCATATAAAAGTTAACGAGTATTCAAGACTCTTCAATTCTATCGTTGAAATGAAAAAAAAAGTGTAGGTTATCAAAGTAGGACGGAGAACATGCTTACAATTTTCCATAACGCCTGTATATTATTTACTAAAGTCCCAGGGTAATTCAAATTTTCTTGAGATTATGAGGCAGTATGGCTCTGGTGAAATTGCTGACGTAAGAAAATATGAGAACATACTCTTCAATAGCCTTACACTGTTTATAGTTTGTCCTCATACTTATATTGTATTTGTCTTTTACAATTTTTTTAATTCGTTATCGAAATAATGGTTTTGACTAAACAACATTGCTTTGTTGTTTTAAATAATGTTAAATTAAAGTTATTCAAAAGTAAACACTTTAAATACTAATCACGTAAGCTTCTTTTATAATCAAATTAATAAATTAAATAAAGCTTCACGCCTCTTCAATTTTTGAAGGTTTTTAATATCTTGATAAAGATAATAAATTTCGAAACGTCGATGAATTAATTATATTTTAATTAAATAAAGCCAAAAACACCGCTAGTTTTATGATTCTCGGTGTATAGTAGTGGGTAGTAGGTGTTATTGCGAGTTGTTAGGTCAGCGATTTTCAAATACGCAGCTAAAGATCAGAAAAAAATATAGGTCTCATACTGTGTTTTAGTATTTCCATTGCAGAGTTTCTGTTTTATCTCCTTATCTCTTGGAAAATTTAATTTTAGACCGCCAAGAATTTCCAATGGTACACACGCGCGTACATTTTAATAATAAGGAACTACGGAAGAACGAATATAGAACCCTATTGACTACTAAGGACTTGACAATTTCCGTACAATTTTATCTCAGACGGTACCTATACAAGAACGCTACTTAAATAAACTCGAAAGACGCCATACGATCCATTGTGCGCGCTTGTCGTCGAATAAAGCCGAGGAACGGCTCAAGTTCTTTTGTCCAAAAAGATATTTGAGGCAGTAATGTAACGTTTGCAAAGTCGAGCATGCTGCCGTTTTATTTATATTTCGTCTTTATTGAAATTTATTTAGGTTGAAGGGAACGTGGAAATGAAAACAGCGGACGTGGTGAACGCTCTCAGAAGTGATAGAGAAAAATGTAACCTCCACGTGACGCGAACGAACGAATTCACAACGTTGTCAGGAGCTGCGACGGTCTTAAAACTATTTATCGCCGCGTTTGACGGAAGGAAATGATAAATGTACACTTCACGTTCGTTTCCCACAGCAGGAGGAAATATTTGTACAAATATCTCAGACGTTTGGTTTAGGAAAAAGCACGAGGAAGTAAAGTACATAGAGAATGAAGACGCCCGCAGGCAATTTTAACAGAGACTATATAACGTATAGAATGGGCTGAAAAGAGAATAAAAGAAAATTAGCAGATGCAGAATATGGTGTTTAAATTTAAGTTCGTAAAACTATCATGTTAATTGTATATGTTTTGGAATCACCGAAGGGATTCGCTGAAGCTCTTCAAAAGTATGTAATGTACTCAAAAAAGACGTCTAGAAATAGGTACAGTTCTTATTATGGGTGTCTTAAAAATAAATATTTTAAAAAGTTCTGTATCGCGTGATATACAGTAGGTATACACGACTCCGTCCGCAGCGTAGTATCTTCCTTGCTTGCCCTTAGGTAACTTGCACTAGAAACCCTTCACTGCTTGGTGTATGCTGACGACCATTAATTAGTCGTTAGAGGGCAGTTTCCAAAGGTTTGGTGAGAAGGCTTGCAAACCGCTCTAAAATACAGTTGACAAGCGTGTGTAAATAACAGTGACTATCAGCTATTGCTAAAAAACACAGGGAACGCTAGAAGTCTTAGAAGCGCTAGTGATAGAAGCGAAAGAGTTTTCAAAAGTTAAAGAGGCGAAATATTCTGGAGTATAGTTCGATCAAATCGGAAGTACGGCTGAGAAGGAAGGGTGCATCATGCATGGTGTAAAGGAGCAATATGCGGTACCAGTTTTTGGTGGGTGACCATTCTTGACAGGCATTTTCTCAGTGGCTCGGTGTGTTCCGGCACTCTAAGTCAAGGGCTTTCAATGCCTGTAATGCTGAGTTGGAACCCACATATTCAGAATATAACTAACAAAACGACTATCGCCCTCGGTAGGTGTAGGAGGCTATGTGGAAGAAATTTGGGCTTTGTCCCCAGGATGACTCATGGTTATGCACAAGACAGTGATTCATGTTAACGGTAACGGAGCAATACTGTGGTGGCCAAAGATGCAATAGTTCCGGGTGATCAAAACACTAAGTGGCATACAAAGATTGGCGTGTCTGTGTCCCAATCAAGTCTGGGGCTGCTTCCTAGGTCCTGCTCCAAGGTAAGGTTTTCCATTTCTTTCCTTACTTATGACGAAATGCTGGAAAATATTTAAATTCGACTTTATAGGTGCAAATATAATAACAAGTGATAGGTGGCCGATTTAATACATATTTACAAGCATATGGAAATTATTTATTTAAAAAGTTTAGAAACATTACATTGTTATGGAGGAGAGTGTAGTACTTAGGGTGGAGCGGGATTTAGATAAATTTGTAAGTATCTAACTTTTCATAAATAAAAGTGTATGCCACAGTGCGTAGAGGTCGTCTAACTACCAATACAAGAACTGCTAGATTACAGCATCTAGAACTTATGCACAAGCAAGTACTGATAAGTCAATCGCATGGTGCTAACCATAAAAGCTATTAAGATGAACTTAAGGAAGATATTTATGAATATGATGTGGCGCATGGTTCAAAGATTCCAATCTAGATAGAAAGTATCAAGGTACAAAAACAGATAAAACCACTCTTTATTTAACACTCTTTATTATGAAATACTAAATATTACAAATCATCCTAACACCCGTGCCCCACCTAAAAAAAGGTCTACACGAGGCTACCAGATTCTAAGTACTATATGGGTTCCAAAACAATTGAAATGATCCTACTCCAACTAAATAACTCCCCTATGATTTTTAATAACAAAAATAAATACAGTAGCCTCGCGACCATACAAATATACTTTTGAAAAATGATAAAAAAAAAGTAAAATGTGATTTAGTACATAATTGCGACTCTACTGTAATCAGTCGCTATCAAGTTATTATTAAATGCGCCATGGAACGACTTCGGTATCTCCCAGCATTCGCCAAGGACATGATTATATATAATATAACTATATAAAAATCAATGGCCACGGAGTAAGGGAAAACCATGGCAAAAACTACTCCGGAAGGAATCTGGAAAAAATCCAGACCTTATTACTGAAATAGCCACAAATTATTATTATCTTCTGAGTGCCGAAAAGCAGCCCCAACGTCTCCTCAAATTCCGACAGCCTTGCCGTTCTCGCGCTAGCCTGCTCCCTTTTCACGCAGTCAGAAGTTGAACAGGAAAGATGATGAACTAAAAAACAAACAAAACACCAGCAGTACTTATTCTATATACTTAATAGTAACTTAATCCAATATCTAACCAAGAAGTAATTAATAAATATTAATATTTTAATATTTATAGTTAACAACCAATTCCGACACTAAAAGAAGCATAAAATATTCATTTATAAGCGTGCTACCCACTAACATTCTAAAAATCATCGCCGTAGCCTATCTAGTTCTTTAGCAACATTACTAAAAAATTCCCACCATTCGAATCGACTCATATCTCTAATAAGAACCACTCGGAAAAAAAGCACTACAGCAAAGAGCGACTCAAACCCGGTAACAGAGGCTCTAAAAACTCGACTACGGCGTAAGATTTGATATGCAAGGAAGCCTAAAGAGCGCTTTTGGTAAGCTTTAAAGTACGACCCAAACGGTGTTCAAGTCTAAGGTGCAGCAATTTAAGATATATCAGAGAAATAGAAAGATGGACCGAGTTGGGGTAAACTGCTGTTAGCAACGCAGTCACAAAATTCATCTATAGCTGAATTTGAGAATTGTAAGCGACCATAAGAGTTGGGCAAGATATTAACATGGCATAACTTCCCTAGCCACTTCGACCGTGAGAAAGGAATGTGAGGCGGGGATGATCTGGTAAAGCGAGATTCGTCAAGACATCATTCGTTTGAGGTTCCTTCTTTTACACTTACCAAATCCAAAAATAAAAGATCATTAATTCATTGCCAACAATGAGTTAGCGAGTGGTAACAACGCTCACTCAGGACAGAGGCAGGCAAAAGAAGCTCTAGAGAAACACAGGCTTGAATTTACTAAAGACCTACAGAGTAAAGACAGGAAGAGAGTCAAAATGAATAACAGGATCTCCTGACCTGGACGGTAAGAGCTAATATATATTGCGTGGCAGTAGTTGGCGAATCAAAATGCTTATGTTTTTGACGGAAAAAGAATGGGGAACAATAGCGTAGACGATTCTTTGGTAAGATAAAATCCATAGTTGGAGTCCATGACTTTTCGGCAATCCTTAAGAAACAGAAAAGGAGTGGCCTGTTTGACATGGATAAATGTCTAGAATAATTGACAAATTTCATATATTATTACAGTTGGGCAAATTTTCCGGCGCGGCAGGTACGGATTCAGAACGTGTGCTCCAACTCAGTACTTCCATAAAGCAGATGAACCGAAGAGTTGCAAGCCAATAACAACAGTGCCTCGTTCTCCTTATAAAATGTAATTTTTTTTTTTTCTAAATATCATCGCAAGTGGTAGTTTGTTCGCCTCTGCTGTCTGATTTTGTTCCCAAGAGAATATTGCACAACTCTATAATTGACATATTTAATCAATACATACTAACTACAATAATAGGATTGATCTCCTTATTTATATTACTTATTTGAGGCCCGCGTCGTAATACGTATCGCTCCGCCGGACAATTGTCCATTGTAATATTATATTAACTAGTAAGTAAACTTAGTCAACGGATTGTTTGTTTTAAAAAAAGATGTTGTTTGTCATGAAGATGTCATGTACCAAAAATAACATAAAATCCGGGCAGAAATTGTGTATTGGCGGTGATAAATATAGCAATATGTATACCATATTCTGGCAAGAATGCATGTTAAAAATCCAATCTTGTAGTTTAAAATGAAGTAGCTTGACAAAAGCGCCACATTCACTTCACCATTTAATGTTATATCAATGCAGCTAATTGAAACTATTAACATCGCTAAATGACACTTTCATTTGCATAACGAGCCTTTGGATTTAGACAGGCTAAAACTATGATCAGATTTAAAATTCAATAAGAAGGCTTCATAAATTTCAGCAGATACATAATTCTAATTAAGTTCATAATTACCTTCTATCAAGCACTGGCGGCTACTGCCACCAAATTGGGTGAATCACAACGTTTGAACGAACTGCTATCAAACTCTCCCATCCCAGGTCCGCACAGTGTGTAGAAGCTCGGCTTATAGTTCAGAATTCACTCAATGATCTGTCCATTGTTTACATTAATGATAGATAAGCTATACTATTACTTAAATTTATAGTTGATTCATCCTAGATTCAACAGTTATTTACGTTTTCATATTTATGTTCGAGGTGATAGTATGAATAGCTGCATTTGGTGGCGTCAAAATACAAGATTGAGAAGAAGAACTTCATTCACTATCATGGCAGATCGTCCACCTTCGCTTCCATACTACTATTCAAAGCAGTCTATTTAATTTATTCGCATGAAAGAAGCCTTTGTGGCATGAAATAGATCTTTACATACTACCTCACAAGAACTAACGCGAGCAACGTGTTAACATGTAAACCATTTACTATTTATTTTATTAATAAGTTATTTGTCTAAAATTAAAAGCCATACCGTGAACAAAGATGCTCTTTGCACCTGCTTTCCACTAAATGTATAGTTCACGTCATTTGAAAACAATCTTGAGCATTCGTTTTCATTCATTCTCTGCTTCGTATTGCAATATTTAACATACTACATAGGCGAATGAAACTACAATCCATCACAGGCATTAGTCCAAAGGCAAACGTCCACCAAAATAAATAATCCCCTATATATTTTATATTGGCATTTTATCCAAACGTAAAAAATAAAAAGGAAAGAAAGGAGCACTAAGTAAATTGAAAAGTTTTTACACTACATCAATGTAATGACCCCGAAAATCCCAGGCCGTGTTCTCGCTAGTTACTATACTCTTGCCGGGCAATTAAAGGTTCACCGTACTCGGTATACAGTCGGTGAAGGTTACGTTCCCACTAGAACACTACGCTGTGCCTATTACGTACGATTGCATGCCGACAAATAACTGCCGGAAATGAAAGTTTCTGGAAAGCGTCGCCCTGTAGCGTATCGTCGCGCCGGTACCGTTCATGTCCGATAAGTCTTCGGTCGGACCGTAAGTAGCGAAAAGTAGGTGTTATAAAAAAAGTGACTGTCCTTTGGGAAGTTGTAAACTGCTGTTGTGGATGTGATACTTCCGGAAAATAACATTGATGTGGTGCGGACGAAAGGAAAAGCTATTTTGAAAAGATACTTTCTTTGCAGAATTTCGTCGGAAATTGATCAATGATTATACATCCATTAATCTAACAGACCTTTAAGGTCCATGGCTTAAAAAATATTCTGCATCTTTCAAAGTTCTTCACATTTTTCTATGTCGTACTTTCTATATTCTGTTATCTCGAACAGTTCTACAACGCCTATCATCATGCATCCAACCGTTTTGAACGACCTATCCTCTTTATACTATTTTATATCTTGCTTTTACTAACTTGCTGTATATGCGTTCTGCGCCTCCTAATCGAGTATCGTGTTTCTGCTTTTTAAACCTTTTCATTTTATTTTCATTAGTGCGGAGCTATCTGATATAATGAGCGCGAAACATTGGCCCTGTTGGCTTTTTTGTATTTAGCCTCTATTTCCTTTACCAATTATATTATACCAGCCATTCCAGTATTCAAGTTAATCTCTACAAGTCCATGGCTGATTGATGGAATCTCTTAGTTATTTCTGCCTGCAGATTTTTTGGTTTAGACTCCTCTTCAAGAGAAATTAGTAAGCGTTCTTTGACCTCATTGCACAGTCTGCAGATATCTTTCCATGCATAGTCTCCTTCTCGAAGACCTATTGGCAGTGCTAAGAATGATTCCAATAAGCTGCACATCAAAAAGAAGGCTGAATTTTGATGGTCGCCTTAAGGAAAGTTTTTTTCCATTAATTTGCCTGCTTGTTTTTATTCCGTCTGTTCTTTGAATTTCTCTCGACCCAACTCATTTACTGCTCTCGTGCTGTGTTTTTAGACACTGTTATGTTAAAATAAATTCTAGGTCTGCATATGAAACAATTGATCTCTTTATTGCTAACCCATCGACTTTTTCGTGTCATTCGGTTGACCAATGTGCAGGCACCCATAGTAAAGTCACTTTATTGCGCTCTCTCAGGCCATTCTGTTCTCGAATACATTTCCAAACCAGCTGTGATTGTACCTTGACGATCACTAGTGTCCTGAATATCACCTAACTGTCTATTCGAATATAGAATCTGTTAATCGATAAGCCTTCTGATTGATTTCTACTGCAGAATGCAATATGCGTATCCTCTGCTTAAAAAACGTGGCAATGTTTTTTTGATGGAAGTGATGGAAGTGATCATTTGTTACTTACTACGGATTGCAACTCCAATCCCATTTTTGGCTATTGAGCCGCCAGGAAATCACGCCAATTCTTCGACCTGTCTCTGAATTCATTCCAGTATATCTGATCCGTGATTTCCACCTCGAAATTTCTGTTAAAAAGGTATTTTAAAATCATATTGTCTGATTTCATTCGCAAAAAAATTGTTTTCACATTACGGGAATAATATTATTATAGCATTATCGTTTCTGAGAATGCTTCTTTCCTTCGCTTGCTTACATTATCAAACCAAATGGCGAAAGAAGGAGACGTCTAGCAGGTATTCCATTGCTCCTATCTATTCCTAAACACGCAAGCTTTGTGTATCCACCACATTAGAGATCATGAATCTGTATCACCATGATGTAGGTCCAGGACACTATATTAGATCTAATTCCCAAGTTTTTCCATGGGCTCTTCAAGCATGAGCATTGTTCCGCTCTGGATTTTAAACATTTGAAGCTGTGGTTTCCAGGTAAACTTCGAGTCAAGATGAACTAAAGCTATTTCACTTCCGTTGTCAGCCTTATTTTCTTCAGTCTAGAGTTTTAAATGCCAGACCTTCCCAAATCATTCCTTCTCGTTATTGCTATTTAAGGCCGTTTAGGGCGGACTGAATTTAAAGCCTCAACTCGGTCCATACTTGTATAATTGTGGAGCGCTTCAACATTTATACCGTAGTCTACTGTTGAATTTATTCTAGTCAAGATGACAAGGTCAATCTGCATGCCCTGCTGCTCTTATTGTCCAGCTTTACTAATAGCATCGCTCCACAATCAGAACAAGACGGACAAAGCCAACCCCTACGGACAATCCTTTTCGATTCGACCTACCAGTATCTCTCCTATGATGGTTTGTGTAAACTGATCCCTGCTTATCGCATGCAAGTATGTCTATCTAACCTGCAGTGTGTTTTCATTCTTTAATCTTCAATGATTTGGAAGATTGGGTGCTGGCGTTAAGTTTTGTCGAATGTTGATTTTGATCAAAATTAAGGTTCTTCTTGCTCTTCCAGCTAATGTCTAGTTTAAAAAAATTAAGTTGAATTGTACTGCAATTGTTTCTTTATATGGTCTGCTTTATGGTGAGTCTTCTTGAAAATATTTTCGAACAAATCAATTTATTTTTCGAACAAGTGAAGGCACTTCTACCTAAACATCCAACCATTGTATAATAATTTACTTTGATGTAAACTGCAAGCGTATTTTCATTGTTAAAACGTAATTTACTAAAAATGCGTAGAATTTTGTCGATTCATCAAATGCTTACATTTGAAAAAAACACCTTTATGTTTAAGCCTTCGGGCAGTGAACACCTTGAGGTTGCACACAGCATCTTATTCTGCACAAACCTTTAATAAGCTTTAATGCAATTAAAATTACGCAAAAAACTTTGCTAAAATACACAATTACTTTGGGCAATGAACCTTCAAAATGGCTGCCATTAGTTCGGCGCTTTAAAATAGGCTGCGCACTCGTCGAAGTGCGTTCTCCCCTCTCTATTTCTATGGCGCGGCTACTCGAAGGTTAAGGAAATTTCCATTTCGAGGCTTGATAAAACCCATAAGCAACAAACAAAAAGTAAATATTTCCGCCTTTTGGTTGACAGTAAAACATTTGTCGCAGTCTGTTGTAGTTTCAATAACCGCTTGTAACACTAAAGTTTGGGCAAATGCAAATTTATTTCAACAATTATAAACTTCTTCCCGACTACTACCCGAGGGATTGTCCTTCTAAACATCCACTATTTATCATACGCAGATGTAAACGTCATCCTTATCTTCACAGGCGATAAAGCCGAACAGAACTTGGCTAACACGAAGATAAATAATTTCCTACGCTAACCGCCTCAAACCGACTAAACTTGTTTTGCATAAATGGACCAGGCCTGGAAGAAGGTCCTGGCGAGGCACGCAGATCATTTGAATTACAAATTTTGGGGGAAATTCGGCGGTCGCCATTGGCGCGGAAAATTACGACCGACGTGCGATTATTTCCCCGATGATAATTCTATAAATTCTCGCGGAAGATTCAATAGGCAACCTTCCCATTGTCGATGGTAAAAGTGCGTCGTCCATTAAGAGGGTCGCTTGGTCGACGGTGAAGGAGACGGACGGCTCTGCAGATGACAGTTCTAATGCGGACGAGCGGCAGGGGACGAGAGGAGAATGGTATTGCTAGTTTTTTTTTTTTCGTTTTAAAAGCGTACATCGATTTTTCGCCGGCTTAATGAACCGTTCGTTTCGTATCTATATTTGCGCCGGCTTCCAATTTCTTTATTATGTAAATGCTAAGTGAGTAAAGTGGCATTTTGTGAGAGAAATTACGTCGTTCTGGTTAGAATTGAGAACACGAATTCGCCTGATTTAAAAAGATGTTCACCTATGTCCTTCTTAGCTAACAGAAGTTGAATTACAATTTCTTAGACCCTCTAACCTCACACAGATTTAATTCTATCTTATATTATTTGGAGTATAACTACTGCTGTGGACACCTTGTATTCGCGAGAGTTTTTTTTTTAAGTTGCACAGATGTTTTCATGTTTACTCCGATAAGCCTTTGTCAATGTTGCGAAAAAAATGTTCACAGATGTTTTGTTTATTTTTATATAAGTTAGTATGATTTATTGTATGATTTGATTTATTTAATATGTTCAGTTGTTTTAAATTAATTTCACTATTTATATGTCATTCACCAGTTTTGTTGATGTTATTATGTTTTGAGATTTCGTCCGTTGGCGGGCTGATCTCTTTTGCGGCCTTCGCTGTACGCAGCGGACGAGTTTGTCAGTCAGTTCCTTGACAGATGCCGGTGTAAGTAGAACGTAAATTTGTAAAATCATTGCTACCATTTTGTGATTTCAAAATGATTTTAAGATTTGTTTTCGTTTTATTTGATTATATTTCGTCCATCAAGGAACTCGCTTGATAATAATTGTTATTATATGTTGTGTACACAATTTAGATATAAGAATCATTTATTATTTTTTGCTCGGGAAGATATATTTAGTTTAAAGAGTTAATTTTTTCGTTTTTAATTTTGCTAATTTGTAATTATTTTATTAATCACCTCGGGTTTGGTGAATAGAAGCGTTGTACTTGTATGTAAATTTTTCTTTTGTAAATTTATTGAATTGCCACGTTTAATTTTGTTTGTTTTAATTTGAAACCACGTGTAATTGGATTGAATAAAAAGGATTATCTTCTTGAACAAATTTTTTTGTTTGCTTTGTTTAAAAGATTTAGCATTTTCCTTTTGTAATTTAGAATCTCGTGCAGTTTTTTTGATTTAAGCCAGAATCCTCTGTCCAGGGTTTTGTTTTCTGCATAATTGTAATTAACATTTTTTTTCTTTTTTTTATATAATAAATTTCTGATAGTGAATTAACGTCATTTTAAATTCTGTTCCTTTATTTTTAATTTAACCTTTTCAATTTTTGGGCTAATTCAAGAAGGTCAGATTTCTTTCACCCACTTTTTACTTATTCGAGAGTCAGTTTTAATTTGCGAGGGTAACCCTGAGTTTATTTGTTCCTTTTGTGCCCTTTTAAAATTTTTACCCGTTGAGCTAGTATTAATTTAATTTTCTTTTTGCATTCTTCTATTGGTTACATTCACTACACAGCACTACGTATGGAAATTAAAATACTATATATAGAATCGTATTGCGTTTACATATCTATTGCTGTTGAAAACGAAACTTCCACCGTCATTCATGGCAGAAAGCTCGTATTATAATACTCATTCAAACAGTGGAAGAAAATTCGATGAATTTGTTGATACCTTCGCGTGCTCGCGTACAAAGAAAAGAGTGCTTCACTCGTGAGTAAACATATATCTGAGCGAATAAAACGTTTGAGAGTGACGTATATCTATCACATAGCTTTCATTGAGCTAAACAACCCGAGCATCATTCTGAGTACGCTAACTCACTGCTACAGACAGCCAAATAAACCAGTACTGACCTTATAATTTTTTAAATATATCTTTTTTACCAATTTTATTTAGACTTATTACAGTTCTAAAATGTACAAACCTTGCTCGTTCAAGGCAGACTTCATAACGAAGTTTCAACTTGGTTGTCATGTCATCGAATCAGTTGTGCAAAGAAGGCTCAAATGGCATCCTTTAATTCATCGATGGTTTGTGGTGAACGTTTGAAGATGGCATATTTGGTCATAACCTAAATGTATGCGCCTGGAGACGTAAGGTTTGACGAATGTAAAGGATAAGGAAATCGCGAAATGATTTTGGTTTTGAAAATATATCTGAAGAAATTGACGAACTACGGCACGGTATGGCCCAAATGCTATAGTTTAGGGTCAACAAGACATCCTGCAGAGTTTCTAATGCTAATGATGAAGAAGAAGGTTTTTTCCAGTAATTTACCAATACCTGCCATCTTTTATATGAATGAAAATCTACTATGGCTCTAGCTTTGCTGCAACTTTCTACCACCAAGCTTAGCTCGATAGGTTTATGGTTGGACGTACGTACCATCCATGAAGTCAGTTGAATAGCTTTGAGGCAGCCTCCAAGATTACCACATATTTTCAGCATAGTTGATAAGGATAAGCTTTGTGAGAATAATCTTTTCCACATATAGATTCCAGGTTAGTGTCTTATCACATAAAGGTGGCATAGATATTTCACATTATCTGTAAATGTAAGTTCTACACCTGAAATACGGTACCAATTCTTCATCTCTCTTGCTGTACGATTTGGTGTCGTTAATTGCATCAAGTCTTCTTTTTGCACCAGTTTTAAACGGTGTTGATCGGATGAGGATATTTTCTTCTCCTCCAAATCATTTGCAAATGGTTGAAATTTACACAAGCCGCCGTCAAAACAGAAGTTTTGCATAGGTTTCTCTTTCTTTCTTTAAAGACTTTTAATTGAACTAAATAAAGCTTTGCTCCTCAAGTTTCATATGAACGCTTATAAAGGAAACATAATGCCGCTGAAAACATTTTGACGTTCACAGATTCTAATTTGAAGTTTATGAAGGCCTTATTAATGTAAGTAAATAAAACCACTAGCATTTAACCTCAATATTCAAACCATAAAGATACTATATAACAATTGGCTTATCGTGCATGAAATTTGGTAAAATATTTGTCAACTCGTATATAAAAAAGGTGTATTTAATGTCCGACTAAAATTATAACTATTTTGGTGGGCAAGTTCATGTATCCATGCTATATTTATTTCATTCGAACCGCCAAAATGCCGCCATTTTTTTAAAGTTCTCCGAATCCCGGCCTCATAAATACATCTAACCAAAATATATCACCCAATTTATTACCAATATACGGGCGTCCGGTCTATTAAAAATAAATTTTATTCGGTAACGTTTGCATGGCCGTTTTATTGCACGCGTCTATGCTCCGGAGTTCAGTCCTAAAGGCAATAAATATTTTTTATGCGCGTCGCGTGCCTTCGTGCGAATACTTTTTTTTTTGCGGAAAACGGGCCCTATCTAGTTTTTTTTTATTATAATTTCGCCTCGCTTATTCGGACCTAATTGCTCGCCCTATTAATTCACTATAGGATCAAATGCAATTTTAAAAGCGTCAGAGATGGATTTAATTTCAGGTATTTTGTAATTGGAGGATAATAGATGTGAATCGACACAAAATCAATGTAAATACATATTGTTGCTAGTTTAATGCAAAATTTTGCAGAAGTTACGCTAAATATTATTTGAAATTAGACACAGTTTTTAGTAATACAACCCTTCGCAAAGCAATTTGGTTCTGCTTTAAATCTTACCGACATGAAAAAGCTGATAGATCCATCATTCTTTTTTATATAAACTTGGCCTGCAATTCGTTAAACAAGCACGTCAGTTTCAAGCGAATTAGATTATTAAATTTGACTGAGTGGGAACATTCGTCAATATCACAGAAAATATCTAAGAAATTTTCCCATCCCGGGTAGCATAGCTTATTATATTATAACCCATATAGAGTTAAAAGAGCGGGTTGGGTCAAACTTCTTCCTTCATCAGCGTGTGAAAATATAAAAGAATGCAAACAAATCAAATGATTATATATGGAATTTCGTAAAGAAAAGTTATTTTGGTTAATATCAATTTCTTCGTAACAACTCCAATTGAAGTAGACAATACCCTTATGCAATTAAGGGATAAACACGGATGTGTATGGCATATCAACTCAACTGGTGGAACAACTAAGAAAACAGCTAAGCACATCTTCGGTTGTTACGAACCTAAAAATTTGTAAAGTGACAAATTAAAAAAAAAAGGCAGATAGGAATGAATGTGAAAACTACCGCCTAAACACTTTCTACCAGAGATGTCCAAAATACTTGAGCAATCTGTAACATTAAGGTTTAGAAAATATAAAATATCTCACTCCTGCAAAGCATGGACTTCAGCAAAGATGGTATATTCCTAGTGGAGTATTGGAAACGCAATGCAATTACAGAGCTTTCGATAATTGCATGTACGCTAAAATCTGCATACTAGACTTAACAAAAGCCTTTGATATGTAGATATGCCATAGAACCTTGTTAAATAAACTTAACTATTATGGAACCTATTTGAGCTAAAACATATTATCAACGGTGTTCCACAAAGTCCCATCCTCGGACTACTATTGGTCTTCATTTACACCAGTGATCTTCTGGCAAACATAACAGGAGCAAGCATGTTCACTTTTAGTGCGGGCAACTCACATCAGAGAGCGAACGACTGATATGCTGCAAATAAATTAAAGACGCATTTCAATTAAAAACTTCGCAAAATAGCATTGAGAAGCACAAAGCTCTCGAAGTAGAATTTCTGGGGGGTCCACTTAGACTTATCTAGGCATACTTTGTCAAAGGTATGATAATATCTGATGATATTGTCATATATGCAAAGGGCAAATTTGAGAATATCCTCTCTGACGTAGTTCCAAGAGATTTAAACTTTAAGATAAGATGGTCTTAATCGGTGGGACTCGATGTTAACCCCACTAACGGAAGTTAAATACCTGAACCTTAGCCTAGATAATAAACTTCTCTGGAATAAACACGAATTTGAAGTAACTAACAGGGCCAAAAAAGTCCTGATGGTGCGCAGATTTTTTTCAGGGAAAATTGGGATGCCACTCCAAAATACTGCTTTGGATGTATACAGCGATAATGAGACCGACCGTCCCTTATGCATCAGTAGCTTGGAGCGAAAGAACTAATCTAGCCACTGCGAGAATTAACCTAATATTAACCTCTTGAATCAGCATGCGTAGTCGTAATTAGGGATATGAGAGTCTGCCTGTACTATCGAGGTAGTATTGGATCTTACCGCTCCCAACATGTTGGTAGAAGGCGTAGCAAAAAGAACCACACTTAGAATGATCAAGGAAGAACCTTAATCTCCTGACGGTGATCCCAACCTGGACAGCCCCGATATACCTCATCCTATGTTGCATGGTATGTTAGATGAACTTGACCTAAAATTCGGAGTGGGATCCAAATTTGACATGAAAATATTACTTTTCCATTTGCGATAACAAAGTTGCCAAAAGTTGTGTATGAGGGAACATTACCGGAAGTCGAAAATATTTTAGCTAAACTGACCTTCGCCCACAGACTTACTGCAAAAAACAATTAAATCTCGCATTTATTCACCGAGAGAAAGAAAGTGTTGTATTAACTAATAAAATGGTGTATTGAGAACTTCTTTCTTTTTCAATATGAGCAATGATATTGTAGTGTTAATGCAATACGTAGGAAGATGTTAAATTGCATTAGTTAACTGAATAATAATAAATTGTTATAAGAACAGACTACGCGTATTCTTTGAACGTGTACTTAATTTTTCCATTAAAATTTGTACCTGCTAATTGAATAATACAACAACATTATCCCCAACACAGATACTTGTTGTAGACACACGAAGTAATAATTGTCTCTATAATTTTATAATATTGGTTTAGCACTGGTACAGTGTTATTTCAATGAAATTTTGTTACACATTTCTATAAAATGTTGATTCAAAACTTATATTGTTTCATTTAACCTACCTGTGGTATTCATTGAATGACTATTTGTATGTAATTTAGCACTTTTAGGTAGTTATACGAAAAACATTTTTTTGTTAGTGGAACCATTTTCGATTTTGCTTAAAAATCACGTTACTGAATCGGGCAGAGTTTTTAATTTCATCTATGATCCATCGATTACTGTATCATTAATGTAATAAACAGAGATACACTGTAATCAGCATTTACAAATTTCGTAATACTACCCACCAAATAATCATTTTCAACGCAATTGGTTTTTATCATATTAATTCAGTTACTTAAACAATTAGAGGCAAAATGATTTTTACGATTACATTTATGACATATTTTACCATAAGCTGGACAACTGTTTTGCGCATGCGTAAAATTGCAACGTGTACATCGACCTGTTCTAGAATTGTTCGAATCCGTTACAAACGATCTTGTTTGAATTTGCCGGACACCTCTTTCCAATGATCTTCCATCCTTGTGCGGTCCTTGGGTGAAACGCGTCTTCTGCTTGCTCCTGCAATCCGGCCTGTCGATCGATGTGTTTTCCAGCGTAAATTTCAAATATTATTTAAAATTTCTCGAACTTCCTTTCCTATATACATTGTAACAGCGTCGCTGCTTGTATTTGGCGGTTTTCCCACTGAAACCACTCGCGGTAGAATATAATTCCTAATCTTCTGTGAATTGCCTCCAATTTTTTGCTAGGTCGCCCCCATTTTGTTTTGTTCCTTTCTGACACTTTTTTTTTATAATTTGTTGCACGTTTTCTTCCTTCCACTGATTTTTTTTTTGTATTTTGTTTGTTTTTTATTCTGACTGCGCCATATATACTCCGCGATGGGTTTTGATTATCTTTATTATTCAATATTAATGTTACAGAAGCTTACATAGGTCTTATTGCTGCGGAGGTTGAATAGTGACTGACTGTGCGCATGTGCGATCAGCTATATGTAACAGTATTAAATATTACATTTCATTGCGTTAACATCGATAGTAAATGTTTAAAGAACACCTTTTTCAAATATCAAATCTACAATTTGTGGGATTAAATCAACAAGATAAAATATTGGTTACGCCTGAACACTATAATCTTGTTAAATTAACTCTAAAGTGTGCAACAATATAAATATGTTTGTTTCAAATAGGAGCATATGATTCACTTAAATGCAACATGGTTAATCAAAGCTCAAATTCGTGACACTACGAAAAATGTTGAAATAACCATTTCATTTCTCTCAGTGTTATTCATTTCTCGATTAATTTTTAATTGAATCTCGTAGTGACACACACTATATATAAAGCTCCTTTACAAGAAAAGATAAGCCAAATCTAGGCAAGGGCCGATTTTACTAGCTTATCCGGCTATAGCCTTTGTTGTAATAACAACAATTACCCAACAACTTTTTTTTTGAAAAGTTTGATTCGCCACATACAATCAATACGTATTTTCAAACCAAAATTTAGTTAGCTCAATGCAGGTGTGGTTCTAAGTGCAGGAATGTCGAAAAACAGAATAAAAATGTCACTGCAACGTCTTTTGTAGTATAGAATTCGAAATTTGATGCGTTTTTTGAACTGATGACATGCGTTTTGTGTTTTCTAATCTACATAGAGGATTCTATTTACTTTAATCAGGTTGTACAAATAAAGTTAGTGTAAAACAATACGTCCCAACGATTTAACGCTCGCTCGAGGATCGGCTTTCAATCTCTGTTGACCGCGCTTACGTAAAGTACGCATCCCCCAGCCACCCCCACGGACAGCTTCCCAAACCGTTCGCTTAAGTGCCGAGCAAAACGCCATTTCGGGAGGCATCCAGTAATCACTTCAATAATTAATCAGGACACGGGAGTGCGTCTCAGGAATCTCCATTCCCGGATTGCCTAATTCCCGTTAATCGATACGGCCGGGAAAATTAGCGACCGAGCGCAGTTCCAACTGAAATACGTTCATGCCCTTATTCGAATTTTAGATTTAATAACTAGGGCACAATACCGGAAAGAACTGATGGGTTCTAAGCGGCGAGCGTTTCCGTTCTCTCGCGATATCTCGGAGGTGCTCTTTAATCGCCTTAATTTACGTGCAAATTACTTTAAAGTATGGAGGAGAAACGAAATGCTGCGAAAAGCGAGGTAGTATTCAGTGCAACGGCGGCAGTTAGTAAAGCGAAATTACCGTTATCTGACGGGTGAACTGGTATAAACACTAATAGCCCAGATTATATAGCTTAAAGAAAACAACATGAATATTTATAATAAAATAAGTAAGAAGTTAGCTATTTTAGAATATACCCAAGCACAAATATACATATAAGTGTGTGTGTAATAGACATTTGCTTAAATTGATCAAGATGTATGATTTTTTTTACGCTGATTACAACCGTTTTTAATCAGGAAAATCGCCGTTTATGAGAATATAATACATAACTTTGTTTTTTTTTTAAATAGAATCATCCTGTCATTTTGTTGTCATGAATTGATAGAAAACTAGAATTTTTGTACACAATATTGTATATAATAATATTAGGCTAATGCTGCAAACTTCTCTAGACCCTCACGTACACAACTTCAGAACTAAACTGGACAGCTGGATCAGGCAGAAGACACTGAACTAATTATTACCAAATGAAAAACAAAAGAACTACGACTAATTATATGATGGATTCGATATAACAGCCAAGACTTTGTTGTTTGGTAAAAATAAAATCGAAACAAAACTTTGTTGCTTAGTGTTGACATAACGAAATTATTTTAACAAGTTCTGCGAGCTTGTTTGTGTACTGGTATCGAGGCTTTATTCATTTTAACTGCTGCTTATTTTGTTTTATCTCTAAATTCGTTTATTGCCGTGCTCCTTTTTATCGTTGGTTTTTGTTCATTATTTATTTACTTACAATTCAAGTTGGGGAAATAAGAAACACAAGTATGTACCCTTCCAATATTGGTCAATGTGAATCTTGCTTGATAGGAACGTTGAACGGAATGGTTTTGTACGCAGTTATGGCACAATTTGTAAGAAATAATGCATACAAATACATTTTGTAGAAGGACGAGATAAACTTTTCAAACAATAGAATGTACATAATAAGAATAGTAGTATAAAATATGTAATTACTATTATAAATCCTTTTTACCAAGGCCTCGTAGGCTACAACACCGCTTTAGTTTCAATGTTCGGTGTGGCACTTGCAATAATAAAATAGTTGGTCCATACTTTTATCAAGGTTCACTTACTGCAGAATGATATGTCGATATTCTATGATTTGTAATGGATTATTTCGTAGATAGGAACATATTCATTTTCAAAAGGACAGGGCTTCAACGGATAATTGGGCATGAACAATAGAGATCCTAACAGAAATTTGTGGAAATGAATGGATTGGTACCAGGCAACCAGTTAATTGGCCAGCACGATTTCCCTACTTGTTCAATGGATTTTGTCTCCTGAGAGGATATCTGAAAGACAAAGTCGAAGATATCCAAGTATAAGTTGCAAAATGCAACTCTTGGATTTTCTTTTTGGCTTTTAAAACAAACATCTTAAGTTGGTCAACAACAAAAGTTTTGAAAGCACCATTATATGAGTCGTAGCTCTTTTGTTTTTCATTTTAAGGTTATACTATTATAACAATATTGTATACAGAAACTAATTTTCTATCAACTGGTGATAAAATATACAGGATGGTCCATTTAAAAAAACAAAGTTGTCTATTATATCTCGTAAAAACGATTTTTAATTGTTTTTCTGATTACACGCAATCAGCGTAAAAAAACCTACATTTTAGGTAATTTAACCAACGCCGTAGCTGCAATATTAACAAAGTTAGCAATAGCACGCCCATAACTTTGAACAGTCTGTATAATAGAAAAAATGAACTACAAGGGTGGATCAAGAAATATCCGAGCTAGGAATAAAAATGCAAGCTTCTCAGATTGTATTTTTGTATTTTTCAACATAATCTCCTTTTAGGAGGATATATTTTTCCTAACGTTCTTGCCTTTTTTTATACTCTTTAAAAAATACGGCTTGTCGAACTCTTCATAATAGGCTTCTCTCTGAACGATGACACCCCGTTTGAGCCGCATTTTTTCCCTCGAGTCAAATTTTATGTTGAGGAACAGATAGAAGTCACGGCGAGCAGAACTTCGTAGCGCAATTTTTACAATTTGGACACGATGATTCTGGATGAGTGAACTGGTGATGAAGCAGAACTTTCTTTTTTGTAAAATCGATCAATAACAAACTATAGTACTGACCCGTGATTGTTCATCCTTTTTGTACGAACTCTATTCGGATTATTCCCTTCGCATCCCAAAAAATCGTATCTATGACCATTCCAGCTGACGGAACCGCTTTGGCCTTCTTTGGAGCAGATTCGCTTAACCCATTGCTCTAATTGTCGCTTGATCTCTGGTGTATTGTAATACGATCCCAGATTTATCAACCGGTACCTGCTTGCCCTAAAACTCTGCAGATTTCGCTTTCAAAAGATCCAAACACCTTAAGAAGTTGACAGCCGTATTTGGCTTTTGTCGTGAAATGATCAGTCGCGCAACATAACAAGTACGACACTTACAAATTTTGTTACGCGAAACGCCCATCTTTTTGAGTTCCTTTTTAGCCAATAAGGAAGTCAAGCTCTGTCAAGCGCTCAACCTTGTCAAAATCGTTCTCTTGCCAATCATTTGATAGTTTTTCGAGGTTTTTAAGATTCTATAATTCATTTAAGCGAATAACCGGCTGTGGTAATGAGACCTGTCAATTGAGAGGTCAAGTATAGATGGGCACGTGCAATTGCCATTTTTTTTTTTTGTTCGTTTTTACCAAGTAGCAGTTAATAAGCGACTGGGAGCCACGACTTTTTTTCCATGAGATCAAAGGTGTCGACGCTGTTTGTCTGTTCTGTTGAAATGTTCCTTGTCGCGGCATCCCATCTTGGCGACAACCTTCCTCATTATTATCATGTTAAAATATTGATTGCTATTTCGCACATAACACACCTACGCATCTGCTACTTCGCCCACTTTCGTTCGGCGTTCCGCAAAGGATCATAGACTTTTTCAACAATTTTCTCAGGTAACCAAGATGCTGGGCGACCTGGGTGCTTCTCATCAAGGACATATGTACGGCAACGTTTAAATTCAGTTAAACCAATATCTAACGGTTGTTATAAATGGCGAAGAGTCCCTACAGACAGAATTTAACTTCGCTTCCAAAATAAAAAACGAATTACAAATCGATATTGTTCTTTTTGTATTGTGCCGAAAGAAACCCAAATACGTTTAATACAAATGGTTGTCAACCTATGACCAAAACTAATCAATCCGTCCGAAATTTTATATGGCGTCATTTGACAGATGGTAGAATGCTTATAGAATACTACCGTAATGTCGAATTCCTTCAGAAACACTGTCTTTTAGTGTTCACATATACTTGTATTTGTGGTATTATTGATCAACCTTTCGTGTTAATGTGTACTAAAATAAGAAACTATTGAATTAACCATAAAAAGTCACCCATCATAGTTAGAGCAGTAGAAGAGAAATAAACCACAGGAACGATTCTACGTATCTCAAGCTTTATCATTTAGGTATTTCTTTGACATTTTGCAATTACATCATACACAATAGCATACAAACCTTCAACTTGAACGCCTTAAGCATCATTATTTTTCTTGATAATATAATTACATATTGCTAATCGATAATATAAATATAACTACTAGCTATACAAGCATATCTTTGCAAATCTGCATTATTGCCAATCTTATTGGATAAATAATTAATGAAGCTAATGCCTATATAACATATAGGGTTATTCACGTTGTACGCCACGGAATATTGTGGCCAAAATATGCGACGTTCAAAAAGACTCGCATGAGGGTCTACAATGTTTATTTTTTAAAATTATATTCATATTACGCAAGGTGCTTCAAAACCCTTAGGCAGAGTTTACACCGGAGTAATATGACATGAATACGACAAGCGACACAATCAGTAACACGACACGTTCCGTCTAAATTTAATTTAATTGTGGTGTTACTGGTTTGGTGGCTTGTTGTATTGCGTGTGGTATTCCACCGGTGCGCATTCTGCCTAAACCTACACGGTACGTGTCGTGTTACTAATTGTATCGCTTGTCGTATTGCGGTCGTATCACTCCGGTGTAGACTTTGCCTTAAAGTTATCAAAATTGTGTATTTTTTTTAATAAAACCTCCTGCACATTATATAGTTCCAATCATTTATTGGAGCCACAATTGCTTCACTGGCCCGTAGGTAAAACAGTATAGAAGGCTAGCTCATTACAAAGGTATCGGAAAGAAATAAAACATTCACCTGTGTTGTAACCCCAACGATCCTACAGTCACAAAGGTTATACTCTGGTCACAATCGAAACTGTGACACATTAATTGACTGTACAGGCTGTTACGTTGCGGTGTGTGCGGGCGTGCGGGCGTGCGGACGCACTACAATGTTTCACCTGCGGTAACCTGGTAAAATAGCGGTACAACAACCGAAGGATGGACTGATGGGTCACGATAGTAATATCACAGTATAGTGTTTAAATATCCACTAGTTCAAGAAAGGTGAATATTTGTATCTGTTTGAAAAGCTGCCGAACAGAATAATGGAATGCGCTGAAATCGCTGCGGCATTATGGCGTTATTTGTGTTTGTGCTGGCGTTTAACATATTCTCATAATTAATTTTTTATTATATTTATTGATACTTAAGCAATTACAATTGCTGTTTGTTGTACGGAGATACAGCTCTAACTGTAACCTGTTCCATATCTTGATCTTCCTTCATTGTAAATTGTTAGGGTAAGTAAATTAGTCATTAAAACAATTTCAATTATCTTAACAATTAATTTTTGTTGTAGTGTTCTTATTGTTACGTCTGTGTCTGGTGCATTAAAAATTCTCCTGTTTCCAGTGACTGCTCTTTTATAGTAAGTGAATTCCTAACAAGCACTGCAATACCCCTCATTTTTAACATAAGATTTTGTTGTAGCGTGTTTTTTGTTGTCAGTCTGCATTTGATTTGTGAATAATTAAAAATTCTATTGTGCCCACGACTCTTTACAGTGACTGGATTCTGTAAAATTGCTGCAATAACTCATCTTTTGTAACATTATTTTTGTTGCAGCACGGATTTTACTGTACATCTGTGTTGATTCGTTTGACACTGTAAATAAATATTCTTTTGTGCAACATAGCGTAGTTTTACAATTTACTATTAATAATAATGATTTATTTTCGAGAGGTACAACCCAATTACAAGTAAATACAATGCGCACATCTGTATAATATATTAACATGTGTAAATTACATAAAATAATTACAATAAATTCTTACGAGCAAGACAATGTACATTATATGCAAACTCTGTAATGTAATTTAAACTATTATGAATGTCACACAGCATCAGAGATTCTAGATTCTATTGAAAATACTTGCACATTAAAGAAATAGGGATGTACGTAGAACATTGGTCCGATGTGAAAACAGTAGAAGATTACGTAGGAACAAGTGTTATGCTTGCAATATTAAAATTAAGTCTACTTGAAAGTCATGGCCAATCAGTTCTACCACGAAACCAGGCAAAATAAAAATTTACTAAGCTAACAATTCTCCTTACATTAAAGTATTGAAATGGAAGTTATTTAAAAGAACAACATTTATCCTCAACTACTCAAAAGTAACCCTAAAAAAAAAATAGTAATTATTTCCTAAATGTATATTAATCAGTAGTACTTATATTTTATAATCTGTCTCGGTTATTTTTAAATAGTCGTGATGTGTACAGAAAAAAATTCAATGTATTTGAGATTTAACTTTGTCCTGATTTCTTTATCCTTTCTAATTGTATTAAATTAATTGTAGGATTGTGGAATTTTTACATGGTTTTTTTTTTAAATACATTCTAGTTGCATCGGTTATTTATGCACTATTATTTTTAATTGTTCTTATATTTTCTCATTTAAATTTAGACTTACATGCCGCCATGATTTATCGAAGATATGCATACTAATCGACAGCGCTCGGCCCGAGTCGTAAGTAAAGAATGCCGCTCTCATGAGCCTGGCAGGTTGCGCGAGAAAAACTTAGACTCACAAACTTCAAAGACGCCCCGACAGCTCTTGACACTACTGCTCTATATACGCATTCTGTGGATATGAGAATAAAAGCCTAGAAGAATTGAAACAGTAACGCTTTATTATCAATAAATTAAATAAAATTAGGCAGCAAAAAAAAGAAAAAAGGAAACTTTATTGTTGACACGTGGTTTAACAACCAGATCCCAATTATTTATTTAAAATTTAAATAGGTAAACTGTATATAGTGGTGATTAACATAGAACAAAGGGCAATTACGAGTTCTGCGTTGTATACAACGCACGAGGTGAGCTATTAGTAAAGAAAAATAGAAAAGGAAACAAAACAATGAGTAAAGAAAGTGGCAAATAAATAAAGTAAGTAAAAATGGTAGCTTGAAGGCAAGGGGCTTCGAAGCTAGTGTGTATGGCTGAATGGCAGCACGTGTCGTAAAACTGCGGTACGGAGCGTCTTGGGGTTTCGGCGCGCAAGCTAAATGAATGAATTTAAAATTTGAAACTGAGTGACGTAAAAATATCGCATCTGTAACTGCTAGAACCACGGTAAGGAAAATGAAATTAAAATTGTCTTCAAATTCACGTTTATATCGGTGATATTGTCTATGTTTTTGAAAGGAGAAAGCGAAAAGGAATTATTAATTAAAAATATAAGTCATTTCGATTAATGCAATGTGTAACAAGACGGAGACACAGATTGTCGAACGTGAAATCGGTAGTTTTTTAATGGCTTAAAACAGAAGCCCCAATTTTTATTCGACGAAAGTTTTTGTGACGTTTGATTGAAATTTTTTAAAAATGTACATTTTTCAATATAGTGGAGAATTATTTATTAAAGTGTGATAATATATTATTTCTTTAACCTTAGAATGCCCTTTTTTAAACTCTATACCTACAGAAACCCATACTGAGCTAACGTCTCTTAGATGTATATTAGGGTTAAAAGCCATCATTCCGTATAATTTGTTTGATATATTGACGTTGTTACAAAAGCATCAATGAAATATTCAGATAGGTTACATGAGAAGATTTTTGAAAAGAATAAATAAATATCTGGTTATCACAAATTTTATTTTTACTGCAAATAATAACACACACCACATTCACAATAAATGTAGATTGTATACCTTCAAAGAATGCGTTATAGTGCAAAACTAGCGCCATTAATTATTCCTAAAAATGTTACTACAGCAACTTCTTCAAAATAATCTAATCTGTTTCAAAACTCCTATAATACATTTTGATTATTTTTTATATAGGTGTATTTATACATATAGAATGTGTACAGAATGAACTATCCAGCACCAGATTCAGTCACGATAATCAGTCTTCCACCTTTTTAAATTTATTTGCGACCAGAATAACTATAATATAAATCCTATTCTAATATCTATAACATATTTTTCGCCAGTAAAAGAAAAACAATGTATATATTATTATCTCTAATCGTTCAGACTTATAATTATCATTTGAAATATCACTGTTACGTAACCGGCGTACGTGAAATTAACAATGTTTTATCGGTAAAATTCTAGCGAGTATAAAAACAAAATTATGCCACACATACATATATTAATGGAAGATAAGGAAAATAAAAAAAAAGTTGTTCCCATCTTAATTTCAGTGTCAGTGTCAAGGACATGAATTAATTAATAAATAATCATGTAATCTCTCATTAATTTAGATATCAAAAAAGCATGACTAGCATAAATTACTTTTATTTACATAATATCTCGTTCGCCAGTTAACTAATAGATTGAAAGAGAAGAAATAGTTAGAGTTTATTAAATATATTCACGTTTATATAATCAGTACAATAATAATAAGAGTATTTTCATAAATTGCAGAATAATGATCTCTCAGTCATTCAAACTTGTATCTCAGTCCTGTGCCACGCGTCTTCTCCTCTATCCATTCATCGAACATCTTGGATATATCATACGACATATATCTTTTCCAATTACCGACTAGACCGTCCCCAATAAAAGAATATCCGTCACAGCCATTCTTCAATTGTCCAATGTACCATTCCATATTCACTGTAGGATTGATCCTCATATTTTCCAGTGAAACATAATTGTTTATATCGATAATCTGTTGCGCGTTCAAAGGTCTATCCAAAAAACTCGCTATGAGTTTAATGGTGCCTTTAGGATTCAGTTTCATGTCTTCGTATGGCAGGAACAGGAAGTGAGCTTCATTCCTTCGATTCCAAAAGGGTAGGGCGTGCTCGATGGGACATCCTAAGGACATCTTACCTTGACAAAATAATACTGATGCCTCCTCGAAAGATTTCTCATAGTTGAAAAAGGCTTTCAATAATCGGTAGTAGGAACACCAAAGGTCCTTAGGATTTCTTGTCATGTAAATGGTCTACAATTATAGCTGAAATAGCAAGATAGAAGCGAGAGACTAAAGTTTACCTTCGGCCTAATGGTTCTAAGCTGCCTTGGTAGCAAATACTTGGGCAGGTGAGATCTAATTGTTCTGGGCGGTCGCATTCTCTTGATGTATTGAAGAGATGTGCCTCCGTAGATTCGATCAAATATCTCATCGTTGTATAAATATTGCCTGCGCAAGAATTACGATTAGAGACATACACTTAGCGATCAGTTATTTATTAAACACAATATAACAACGTTTGATCTATGTGTTGTTGGGAGAACAACTACTGAAACAGAGAACTTACTCTAGTTTCGGTGCTCTTAAATGCTGAATATGTGTCCTAGCCACGTTGAAATTCAAATCGTTCAGAATGAGCCATATTACTTCTTGGCACCAAGTTTGACCTGGAGGCAAGTACATAGAAATTAATGAGTTTAATGAGAGTTTAAGAAGTAAAAATTTATGAATCAGGAAAGAATTTGCTAAAAATGTTGAATCTATTTCTGCGCTAAGTGCTAGTCAAGAACAATAGTAGGCTGTCGTTAATCCATTAAGTTTAGGTAATTTTTATATAATTACTTATTTTTTGGTATTTTTTTTGCTTGACCGGGGTCCTCAAACTGGATTAATTGTAAACGCGATAAGAAAATGTTTGATACTTTTTTCGTATATACAAAAGCAAATACCTCCCGTACCCATACATAGGGGAAATTTAGGTCAACCGATCGTCAGGGCTGAAATGGCCACCGTTTCAGAAGTTACTGGCTCCATCTACTGAGTAAAAGATTAAATTTGGCCAGTAAGTTTTAAGTAAGTAAATTGGAAGATTAGCGAAATCTCAAAACGTTAACGTAAAGCACCAAAAAGAGATCTAGTCTATTTTAAAATTGAAGGAAATGCCTTTCTTCTATGTAACTCCATAGTACAATCAGTAATTTATTAACATACATTTTGAAGCTGATGGTTGCTGCTCGTTTTAATAGTTAAAAGTACGTTTCATCATCAAAACTTGTAAAGCGTGGGAACGTGACATTAATCACGCAGTATTAGATTGCCAATGGTTGTTATGTATATGTTATATGTATTCTTTAACTTTATTCTTTTTAGATGAACTTGTTGCACTAGTTAAATTGGTGTACACTGCGTACTGTTTAGAGCAAGTGACGTCATATACATTATTTTTGTTTTGCAGTACATCGGTACTTACTATCCTAGTCTGTAAGGTGGTACACTAGTGAAGCTCAATATGGCAGTTTTACTTACTTGTAGTACAGTGCTAGTGCAGCACTGTGCTATACTAATTCAGATAAAAAGAATAAGACTTAGGTTATTGAAGTGGGCTCTATATATTCATTACGCGTCGTTGATTATATAATGGTAATATACACAGCAAGGAGGTCTGCGTTCCGAGCAAACACACGCACATATGGGTGTCGATAGAAAGTTACTCCATTGCCTGTATAAATCCTCTAGTTGTTTTCACCGATTAAGGAAAACACACCCATGTATAAAAACTACATGCTCCAGTAAATCACGTGGAATATTTCAATGCACAGCGATGACGCATATATACATAGCTGACCACAACGCAGCTGTGTTTTCGGAATATTCTACGCATTGGCGGCGTCTTAGATGTAACTGTTTATTTATATTTGTGCTGTACTCAAATACCTCCGTTCAGGCTTTCATTGGAAAGGAGGAATTGCTAGAATAATTTATATTTTGAATACGTTTTAAGCATTGTAACAAGATAAAATATATAATTGTATTACTAATTGTATTTAAATAGGTAACAGTGACGTTTTCTTTATTTCTTGTATGTTATTAAAAAAAAAAAGATAAAACAAGCAGGACTAAAGATTCACTAGCTATTTAAAATAATAAAACAAAAACTTGGTTCAACTAATCAATGAATATAAAAAGTCTTTTTATCATTGATTAGTAATAATTTACATATTAATATCAAAACATTGTAATTTTCCACAACAATACATTTGAAAACGATGGTAAGTTTGTTATATCTAGCAGCACGTTTAATTTAAAGGATTATCAAAAAAAATGTATTAAAACATAATAAATCCAATCAACGTCCCTTACTCAAGACTTCTATTCAAAATATTGATGCAACAAGTCAAAAACAGGGGAAGCTCTTTTCACTAAATTATGTTAATTATTGTTACTTTTCATTGTAATTTAAGTTTTTAAAATTTGTAACTACAAAATACTTTATAGATTTTCCCTTATAAATATGAAGTTCTCTTACATGTGAATACGGAACGTTACATAATATTCTCTACTGATTTCGCAAAACTATGTAGATACATATGCAAATTCCTAGGCATAGACTGCGTGTAGGCAACGCCACTGAGTTTTCCGCTTCCCCGATTCTCCGAACGCGTTTGTCCGTGCTTCAGTAATATACTAATAATAGGTTTCTTACAGTTCCAGACGGTCATATTGCCCACATTGTTTGTACATTGCTTTAATACCTTCGGCCTTTTAGGCTGTCATTTTGAGTATATTATTGCATATATGATATACTCACATATTGTCCGCATATAGCTTTCATAAGGTCGCGTTAGTATTTACAGACAGAAACATGAATTATCCTATAGTAGAAGCTAGAAGTTATTTTTAAGGAACAACATCAATGATCATGTACCAATTATTGAATATATATACCAATACATGGTAGTATTGATAAAACAGAGATAGTTATCTTTGTTGATTTTTGGTTATGCTAGCTGAAAACAATTAATTAGACTTTTATCATACGTTAATATACTGTGACAAAAGGTCCAGTGATTTCATGCCTACATTGTGAAGAAGCGATACTACATATCTACTACAAATAGTACTAATAGGTATACTTAGTGATAAATGTTTCAATATCTATTCGAAACAAAAAGATTTGTGTAATGTATTTTACTTATAAAATAAAATATAAAACTATTTTTTCTTTTGCTTGCTCCTTCCTCTTCGTTTAAAATAAACTATGACCTCAAAGCTAAGGTAAATTGAACATATTATTGATAATAAATATCTAATTAAATTGCAAGAATAACCTATCTTTCTCACCTATTGATGAATATTTTGATAGAATTAATTAAGTTAACAGTGGCGTTTATTTCAAAAACTCTATCCCAGGAAGAGCTTTTACATTACATTGTAAATAACAGAATCTTCTTTATTTTAATAACGCCGCCTATAATGAGCATTTTAAATATCTAATTCATCAAGTACTTAGTATGTACAAATCATGTTAAAAAAAGCAGTGTTTCCATTTCCAAAAATATTATTTTTGGAACCACCGGAATATCTGGCAACATTATTATGGAATTTTGAACTTATTGATCAAGTTTTCTTAACTAGATAAACGCCTGTAATTTTGGATTGCCATACTATTTTAAGTTTTGATACCTGAAGTTACGTTTGGATATAGTTTGGGTATAACTGAGATGAAAAAAATTTCAATTAAAGCATTTGAAAATTTATCAGTTCTGAAAATAATTATTATATTAAAAGCCATTTACTGAGTTGAAATGCCTTTTTCTTTCAATACTCACGTGTTAAATAATTAATTTTACTAGATATATTCAGGATTTGTATTTGTTTAAAATCAATTTTATTTGCATTACAACCTATACACAACACAAAGATTCATTATATTTACACATATATATATAATTACATAATGATTATACAAACAATTACACAGAGCAGACAATATACAAAAACAATGAAAGATTATTATAATTACACAATTTATCATCTACTTGGAAACTTTTTTTGTAAAGCAAATCTCTGCCTAGTTGTAAATTTATTTATAAATCTCACATTTAAAAGTTTAAATGTCGCATGTTACAGTAGAATTAAAGAGAAAATAATAACAATATATACACTTGGCCTTGACTCAGCTCGGCTCTTGATAAGATAAGGCCACGTACCCGCAGTACACATCCAACATATTTTGGTTTAATAATTGATTATTTACAAGAGCTAACAGTTTTATCTAAAATTACCAATATTTTCTATTACTTAAACTATACTCCTTATGAATAACTAATTGGGTACTCACTGGCGGTATTAATAATTTTGTAATGAATTACATATGTGGCAAAAATATTACTTATTCATTACAATGAGCAGTAGCATTTATGTAGGATACATGATTTAATTAGCAGGTGCCTACTAACCAGATTATTGCCCACCGCTAAGTGTGTATCCACCTTTAAACACTAATACAAGCAAAATTAACGTACCCACGCGCGGATAACCAAGCAGCCAGACGTCATCTTTTCGCACTTCTGTTTCCAGTATGTCTTCGGCAACCTCCGGGAGCACGAGGAAGGGTGTAGATTGCAAAGAACCGTTTTCGCGTACGAAATTGCGCGCGCGGACGCCGGACAGGTCAGATGCCTGGCAACGCGCGCGAGACATCACGGAAGCGGTCCGAAACGGCCGAAAAAAAAATCACCTACGTTTTACATCGTTTGTTTACGCGACGCCGAGTAAATACTAAAAAAATAGCCTTATCAATCTTATAGCGGTAATCAGGAGATAAAAGGCTTCCTCTAATGTGCTGGCTTATTAATTGAAAGGTGATCGAATCGTGAATCGAAAATTTATATGACGGATTCGGTGACGTATCATATTTCGGTAGACAAATAATGTACATTTACGTTTAGGTATTTACGATAACTATACCGGGACGTATCTACCGTTTACCGAATCGTAATAAGATGATTTTGTTGTTAATGTATCTGCTATATTATAACAGATTTGTGTGCCGTCGTTTTAAAATTATTATTAAATATATTATGGGGTATCAATAATACGATATATATATATGCCAAATTACGATAATGAAGTTTGTGAACTTCATTTAGCAAATTAAAGCTTGTACGAGAAACAAAATGACATCGACGCACAACAGAAGCAAAACCGTATTTTCAAATTTTATAGGTTATGTCAGATCCACCATTGTTTACCAAATTCAAGTTTCCAAATTTGTAATCTAGTTGATGCACTTGGTGAAAGTGGTAGAGCTTTTAATTACTAGAAATATTATTCGAGTGTTTTTGAAGATTGGGTTATTTGCCAAAACTATTTTCATAAATCCCTATTAAAGTATTTTGGTTAACCCTAATTACCGCATTTTTATTATAAAATGACCTTAAGAAAAGTTTCTGTAGTATTTATATTGTGGTCTGTGGTATACTTCGATTTTCAATAACTATCACATATTTTGAGAAATGACGTCGGTAGTTTTTTAAATGGATTACATTATCGTTTCACATTTTCCGATAGACACTTTTTCAAGAGTTACAACAATATACGAGTTGCTGGGTGTATAACTTGAAATATTAAAATACAGTTTTGGCTATTAACATCTTTTTGTCAGTTACATCTGATAAAGAATATTTATATTTTTATGTTGCAACGGAAATTTTTTAAAAAATAAAATTTATCATAATATCATTACTGAGAGATGGTTTCCATATACTAAAATAGTTGTTCAACATAAAAATACGAATATTCCGGAATATTCTTTATCAGATGCATCTGACAGGAATTGTAATTCCTGAAAAGGTATCTATTCGAATGTCGATGTCTATCGAAAGAAGTATCATTAATCATGTATTTTAGGATATACCTATGTGTGTAAATGCTAATTTGGGTCTTTGTTCGTTTTTAAAGCGTTCATATACTAATTGTAAGTCGAATTGAAAATTAATGGAAATTCATTAAACTTGTATAAAATTATTAATTAATGATAAAATTATATGAAGTGTCATAAATGAGTAGTGTTGGTATGAGTTGACAGGGACCTACATATAGATAAATTTGGTCTAAGTGAAAGTACGGAGCTCTATTAAAAAAAAAAAAGTAAAGCTACCTTGAACTAAAATTATGTATTATTGTGATTTCTATAATAGATTTTCCTGGCTAATGTTTTAAAAAAAATACATAAAGACTTTCTAATTAAATCTGCCTTTTCTTTACAGATACCTTCCTCTATATCTTTAATGATAGACACAATGCAATCCCAATTCACTAGATGGCTGTAAACTACCGTATATGCCCGAGATATCTAAAGTTCACTACTCCAAATCATGCGCACTAGCGATCTCCCCTCTTACTATCCAATGAGTAGTTATATATCTTTATTTTTCCAATTGTGACGACTGGTATCTCCTAAATCACTAACTTATATATTATTATGCCTTTACTTTCTTAAATATTGGATTTATAGTTTAATTCTGAATAATTCAATGTATCAAATGAGCTTTTATTAATAAAACAGTATAATTATTAATAGCATGTATAATTTATTAACAAGTTTATATCAAAAACATATAAAGAGTAAGAGAACTCTTACCCAAGGTGAGTAAACTTATTTGGAATGTTCAAAATAAATATTTTCAATTATCCAGTGTACATTTGGATGCTATCACCTTTTATTATTAAAAAAAAAACTGTTTAAGTTGAGCTTAAGGAAGATGTTTAAATAGGAGACAATCTCTTATTCCTTATTGGTTCGTTAGATATAGGTTATACTGTATAACCATCTTTTCTCAAATGATTATTGAGTAAATTAAGAGAATAATAGGTGTATAATAAGTTTTATTTTAAACGTTTATTCTACGAGCATTTAGTTCTTTACTATACAAGTGGATTAATTATGGTGTGATAATAGTTTATTAACCTATTTTGGTTATTATTTTTTTTTGTAACTTAATACTCTGCAACTTGAGCGTTAAGTAATTAATTCTAGGATTAGTACTTATGAAAATATCGAATCTAACCAGTTAGAAATGATTTATTTGTGAATTTGACACGACATACATCGCGTCGTGGAGGTAAATGCCACTAATAACAAAATCTGTTAATATCACCCTGGAAGGGTGAGCAAAGCAATTTGCTTTAATATACTAATGGCTGCTTAATTATTAAACTGCCTCACTGCAAACACTTCAGGGCGCTACGTACACAGGACACTTAGAGGTATAAGAGAACGGGTAAACTTAACATGTAGGTATTTATTTGACAAACTGCCTCTTGCGACATATAAAATAATAAAAACTACTAAGGAAGCAACAACTTGTTGATGAAAATTGTAATAAATTAGGTGCTAAATGTACGACACTCATCAAGAATACATAAAAAAAAATGTAAGTAATATCATTTCTGCTAGCGTTAGAAGTGTATTCCCGCACACGCCATTAAGGTTCGTTTAGGGCGGCGCAAGTTATGGAGTAGATCACGTTGAAAATGACAAAGCAAACGGGGAATAGTACCCTACTGGCAGCGTCGATGTCGTTTAGCGTCTGGTGATTGTCGTAGAGCCACTCCTTCATCTGCTTGATGGGATGCCTTTTCGGTCTAACGTTGTCGTTCTGAAATGGAGATAAGAAAATCACATTCCGGCCGTAGAACAAAATGCCTTAACGTGGATGTGGAAGGCTCGTTTGAAACCAGTATTTTCAATTGTTCAATATGTTAAAAGTTTTGCCTACATATGCGTGCTAATGTAAAAAAATGGGGAAATTATAATGCAGTCGGCTAATATTGGTAGAACTAGTTTTGAAGAAATTGAGAGAATAAATAAATGCCTTTGATTTTGACAAAACAGGCCAATCATGCTGCGCATAATTATACTTTTAAAAACAAAATTGAACACAATCGCTATTTTTTGCAGATTTTCCATACTATTAATTTGTAGTCAATTATCTTAAACTAATATGTATCACCACTATAATATTGTATCTTCCCTATTCAATCATGGAGAACATAAACGGAGCACAGGACAAATTAACAATGGGTGCTATATTTATCAAACAATAGCGCATTTAAGTGATACACAAATACATAAATCTTCTCTTCGGAATTACACTGAGAAAAATGAGTTAAATAAGGCCTTTGCTTAAAGTGCACTGGGTTCTCCTAATGAAATTTTTATTAACAGTAGCTAAGAGTTGTATATTCATAATAAAGTTGCCGATTAAGCATTAGTAAGATGATAATGCTAAAACTTGTTTCTTGTCATAATTGCGGGGTTACTCGCTATTAATGATTGAATTTGTAAGGACTAGCATATTGTGTTTATTTATTAGCTATAAATAAGTTCTTTATTAATCCTAAGTAAAAAGCTGTTTTAAAACAAGCGCGTCGTTCCGTAAATAAAATGTTTATTGTTCTTCAGTTGCCGGCTTGTTTAAAGTAAGTGAGCTGGTAAATTACCGCTCTATAGGAAGCGGGCACGCCGACGCCATTCTTATTTGTGACTTGCTGGGCGATGCGTTGTGCTACGTAGTCCGTATTGCAATTTAGGAATAATGGTGTTTAAATATCACTCAGAGTTATTAGAGTGGGGGCTTGGCAGATTATATTGCTGCATTTGAAGGTAAGTAATATATATTTAAGTACTTGATAAATAGTTATGAGTTTGTAAATGCTATGTAATTAATCTAATTTCTGTTTTAAATTGAAAAAAAAATTAATTGTTTGAGGTTAGGGCCTACGCACACAGCATGTTTTACCTTTCTTGAATTAATATTTCGAGAATTAATATTTATACTAAAAATAATGTACTAAATAACATTGCGCGGTATTTTAACAGATAGGCTTACTTCACTCTTATCGACATCTGAAATTTTGACCTATTCACACCAGATCGGAAGTAGTAATTTGCATATGACCGGCTGACAATGAATATCACGAAGTTCACAAACTTTTGTCTAAATAAATTTGAGCAACATTTTTCTGAAGTACCAATAATAAGAAGAAGTACGTATTTGTTCGCACTATCTTAGTATGCATAATAATAGCTCTATGTAAGAGTGTCTTTTCTATCGAGGCTCATTTTGTTTATTATAGTTTCATGTATGTTCTTTTCAAATATTAATAAAAGATCTATATACACTAACGCATTTTTATTATTTATTACTCATTTCTTCTTCTCTACGGGTTTCACATCAGCCAATGTTTAATGAACTTGATGAAAAGAAAGTAAGCACCAGCGGCTAAAACATCATTCTCAGTAAGTTCGTTATTTATCATGACTATATTTTTATTCGCTATTAAAAAGAAATGTAATTTACTACAAGCAAGTTGTTTGGTAGAGCAGCAAATTTTCTAACTTACATTAACTAGAAATTTTATATTGTTTCTTAACAAACTGGTAGCTTATAGCAGGTAAGTCATTTTAAGAAAACTCATTTGCTTGTTCTAGGGGTATAACTGACTTGGCGCCTATTTAAGCCAGATATTTACTTGTCGTTAGCGAATTTTTACTTCTCAATAGTATGTATTTCTCTCAGTGTACAATCCGAATACAGCCACTTATCGCGTCAATCAATAACGTAACCCCAATAGCCTCTTTAATATTTATCGTTTACATCGGAATACCACCTTTAGAAGTATCAGTCGCGATAAACGACCCCTTTGCTACACAGAGACAAGTATATACGTATGTGGAGTACCGCAGGATGGCACTCAAACACATCACTCGATGTTCAAACGTGTGCGACGATGTTGTACGTGCACTCGGACAAGTTCCGGGGGTCCTGGCGTTAATAAATTACGTGAAATACGACTACGGTTTAACCGTACGTCAATCTGATCGCGAATTAGGGCCGCGTCATTGGACGGCAATCAATCATAGACAATCTACAAATACTCGCGGATGTAGTGCATGCGAATGTATGTAAGCGGGGGCGGCGACTATTAATCAAAATTGAATTAATTTCGTGTGAAAAATGGACGCCTGTTATTGAGAAGTGTTGAAGGAGGAGACGATGAAATATGGAATTTATTGCGGATAAACGGAGAAAATGATAATTAATATTTTCGCTTTCATGAGAATTTAAAAATAACGTTTAATATAATCTTACCTCTTCTACATCATCTTTATTAGCAATCTCATTAACTTCAACACTGTTATCCATCGGTTTTTCTTCTGATAAATGCACGAATATTGTTTCCAATAAAGTGCAAAATATAAACGTCATACACATGCCCATAAAGACGTCTATAGCTCTTGGATATGCAACCTTGGGTGTCTCACCGTCAAAGTGCAGGATCAGCATTGCGAGCGAGAACAAGCTTGCCAATCCTTCAATAAACACAATATTGATAACATAGTACGCGTCAGATTTTGCAGACTTACCTATTAAGATACGGGCTGTCATTAGTCTGGGATTCAACCAAGCCGCTAAGCAAGACACATTAAATATTAAGCAAGCAGGAATGAATAAATGTACTACGTAATATTTGATTAACCTGGAGAAGTGAAATTTTACACTCAGTATGGAATATTCACCTGAAAATTGCGTTTAATGGAATAGGAGGTTTATTTTAAAAATGGTAACGTGATACCAGTTTCCAATCCAATTAATCCGGCATGTGTAGTGAACTTGTCTAAACTAAAAAGTGGAGATAGGATTTCGTTGCTGCTCGTAATAGGTGCTTGGCTCCATTGTAGGTTTACCTCATCGGCTCTCCATCTATCTATTAATAAACATTATTGTATAAGAAGCATTTAAATGGATGCAATTCTACAAACTAATAACAGTATATTTGAATATGGGGTTGGTATCTGGCCTGCTTTGCCCCGCATGCAGAGGTATAAATACAATGGGGTGCGCCAAGTGCCTCAAGGTTGGACTAGTAGACTGGTCTTCTATCCAGCCACGCATCCCATCAGCCTAGTCCGCCACCTTAGGATTTAGGTTTTTGTTGAGGTTGTCTCCTCTCGGTCCGTTCAGTTAAGCCAAGAACCCCCATCCTTTTCGAGACCTGGTTTAACAGTTGGGCTTTCGGTAGCCGAAAGCAACAACTGGCATCGTTGTAGAAGCCTGTGCAAGCCCTTAGCCACGACACGACAGCTCAGGTGAGGGGAAGTGGTTCACGGCAACGGTCTTCATTCACTCTGCTCCGGTTTTAAGCAGAGAAGACGAACTTATAGCCGCCACCAACCATCTCGTCTTGTGCAAACCCTGACAAGATGGCCTTTTCCCTATCCACCACCCCGGGGACGCGCCTGGTAGGTACTCCCAAATCCCAGAGTCATCAGGGTAGCTTTGATAAGAACTATGGCTTGCCAATTCCATAATTTACAATGGAAATATATGTACTCTCTGGTATAAATTGCCTCTGCATTTGTTCTGTATAGTACAGTGTACACATTACTCTACAATACCGTGCTGTATTCTATACCTTTAGTACCAATGAACTAAAAACTGTATGTACAATATTTCATGTGAATGCGCTATATAGAATACCTTCGAAAAAAGCTTACATCCTATCTAAAGAAGATGGTCAGGCAAAAAGGAAATTGAAAGAAGCCGCATACATAGTGACGATACCAGATGCTATCAGTGCTCCAAATCTGGAATTGCAGAGGGTATGAATGCCGTTAGTGCGTAGCTGCATACGACATCTGAATTCATATGGGTTAATAAGACACAAATAGCATTCTAGAACCATAATAACACCAGAATAATAAAGAGCAAAAATTCTTAAAAATCAATAAAAAAAATGACAAAACCTTCTGTTAGAAATAGATTTCAAAGATTTTAGCAATTAACTTATATAAAAAAGAAAAACCACAAAATAATAGTCATGCTCGTTAATTTGGGTAAATAACATCCCGTCGAAGCCATCATACTACGGTAGATAATTTATATTCGAAAATGAATACATTTCCATTGCCAATCATGAAACTTAGCAAATCACAGACCTTATCAGTGCTACCCTGATGACGGCAGTAGAAACACCGCCGAAAAAATCCAACAGACGATGGAAACAGCCCAAATACCAACTAAACAGAATATTTATTTTTTGCGCCATCGTCCAGAAACTCTCATTTTGCATTACTTCAAAGCGGCTGAAAAACTACCGTTTTCCTGCCTAGGCAGCCAAAAATGTCACTAAAGGTTGGCATATGTCTAATATTTTGTCATGCAACCTTATTAAGATGAATTGGCGTCTCCGTTGCACTTATTATTGATAAATAGTTATTAAACTAGAAAGAAAGTTACGGAAAGACCCTGAAACGCCAAATGCTAAGATCCCTAGATTCCTACTAGAATCCCTTGCGTTTCCAATTCAAAATTAGAGTTTGTCGGCTCAAAAAATAGTGTGGATCACACAGCCAGAAACTCTTTTGCGAATATTCGTGCATATGCAAACCGTACTCATACTCACAAAACTGTAATTTCTGCCCTAGTGGTACAAATAATCATTTTCTATATAGCACATACAATGAGTATTTTGTATAATTGTTTTTCTAGGTTGTGACATTATTTGTGGTAATATTTTATGTGAGGTTGGTGGTGCGACTCGTGGTTTGACATTTTTCATATAGTAAATATACGCTAAAATATAATTAGACGTTAAAAAATATGTTTATTCGTAATCATAAAGTAATACAGCTATTTTTAACCTGCACCAGTTTGCAAAGATGTCATTACTGATCTCTTGGGTGGAAATTGACGTTTCTCTTAATAATGAAAAACATCAAATGTCAGTTCGACAGTTCAGATAATCATCAAAATCGAGTATTAAATTGTTGCAGGTACATTATTTTATTTAAAAAAAAAGCTCTTATGCAAGCATTTTGACAAATTTACAATAAGTTGCATATCACACTAGAGTTAGAACTAGGATAGCCATTGATGTAGTATCTTGTCAATATATACATGTTCGTTTTCGCGAAAAATAATGCACAAAAGTTTAGCAAACTCTATTTTATTTATTAACGTTGTTAAATTGATTGTCACCTTTGTACGAGTTTCCAAAGCTATTAACCACAATTGATACAATATATAATATATGTAGTGGTTGCCAATAGTTGTTTTGTTTACTGTTTTATAATGTACTTCAACTTAATACGAATAAAATAGTATATATCCTCGGTGGAAATTTCATTCCGGGATCTGACTGACCTCGACTTTGCACGTCTGGGCCAGTCAACGTGATTTCTCCACTGTAATGAAATATTTCCCACTTAGCATGTAATATACTATTATTCGCAATCATAGTAGTAATATAGCTATTTTTAGTATGTATGAGAGTGTAAAATCCATCACTACTGGATGCACCTTTTATGCATAATTTTTGACAAATATATATTGAAACCTTAAGGTTAGAACTAGAGTGACCCTAATTATAGTATGTTGTCAATCTACACATGTTTCTTTTTTGCGAAAATATAATGTATAAAAGTTGAACGGAAACTCGTATTTTATTTATTAACATTAGACCCTATATTTAAATTAATTGTTACCTATACAGGTATGCATTTCTAGAGCTATTAACCATAATTGATGTATATAGCTTAGTGGTTGCTTTCTTTGCTGTTTTATAATGTAATTTAGTATAACATGATTGCGAATAAAATAATATACTATCCTCCATGGAAAATTTAATTCCACTGTCCGGATCTGCAAACAAATATTAATCTGCAAAGATTGGAAGCTCTTTACAGTAAGAAATTGACAAATTAATGTATTTCTGCTAATAACCGTAATGATTAAGAAAAAAAATTCTCCTCACGTAGGATTCGAATCTACACTCTCTTGTTTACTGGACGAGTGCCCTGCCAATGAGGCTTAGGTCGATATTAGATCTTAAAAGGCCGACAGAACGGCGAATATGCAAAGACTGCAAGCTTTTTAGAGTAATAAATTGACAAATTAATGCCTCTCGTTTACTCTTTTGTTTACCGGACGAGTGCTCTACCAATTAGGCCAAAGAGGAGCGTGTACATTCGAGCGATCATTCGACCAAATCCTGCGTGAGGAGAAAATTTTTCTTGGGAAAAGTTCCTCTTAATCATTACAGTTACTAGCAAATACATTAATTTGTAGATTTCTTAATGTAAAAAGCTTGCAATCTTCGCATGTTCGCCGTCCTGTCGGCGTTTCAAGATCTAATATCGACATAGGTCGAATGATCGCTCGAATCTACACGCTCCTCTCTTGGGAAAGAAATTCCTCTTAATCATTACAGTTATTAGCAGAAATACATTAATTTGTCAAACACTAATCTGTTCAGTTTAATGTTTAACGTTTGTTTGTCTACAGTTTAAACAGTACATGTTTTGTTTAATATGTTGAATTTATTTCTTGTTTTAACAACCGATATTATATTGACAACGTCTTTGTTTGACGTAGAAATATATCTAGTCATATTTAAGAAAAAGAAAATAAAAGAAAGTAATAATAAAGATTGAAAAGGTTGTCATGTTAAACAAGGAAACGATCGTCATAAAAAAATAAAATTCAGATAAACACATAAACGTATTATTTCATACGATCTAAATCCCAAATAAAATACAAGACATAAACACAAGATTAAACGTCAAAATAAATCAAATTAAAGCAACAAAAAGAAATTTTAGAAAGAGGGATCCCTAACAAAAATGATAATAACTGATACTAGATTTTAACTAGATAACATATTACGCCATTTCATTTAAAATAAGGGAGTTAATACTGATATTGAGTGTTGAAATCCTTCAGATAGCGTACCTATATACCAACAGTTTCTTCCCATTCATAAATTTATAGTTTATTTTCCGTATAACCTTAAAATCCTTAGGCGTAAAGTCTGGGAAATGTATAATTGTATATGTTAATAAATTGTTAGTTTAAAATCTGCTAGAAGTTTGTAAATAAGCGAGCATTGTCCCTAAATATAACAATATATCCGAGGGCTACAAGAGCTTTAAATGTAAATCTATCCATTTTAGTTTATTCTCTTAATTCTGCTATCAAAATTTAAAAATATTAAATAGTTACTAAAGTATTATTTTTTATTCTAGTATAAACTCCTTTAAAAATATTTCTACTTACAACTCTCAATTGTGAGAGGACAAACATGCTTGTCATATGGGAATTTTCCAAAATTCATAGCACATCGCAATGTTAACGTAATTCTAAAACAGTAATGTAAAAATAAGTATCTTTACTACCACTAAGATCGCAGATTTATGATACCTACCTAACGCTTCTGAATACTGTGCCATTTTCATTGATTTTGACGAAGGTGTTAGGTTCCAATAGGTCGTGAAAGTAGCTTTTGTATTCTTGAGGGAAGAATATATCCGGCGTCCAAATCAAGCGACTATCACTCAAGACCAGGTATTCGATATCTGATCCAAATTGGGCGAATCTGAGTCTTTTATCTGTCCACGTTTGGCGAAAATATAAATCCAACGTGTACAACTGTGAAATAAATTCATTGTATTAGATTGTGATATTCATAAACTTTTGATTAAAGAACTCCCGGGAAAATATTACCCGAACATTACAGCATACTGTCGAGATAAACGTTAACTGCAATCGTAAAAAAAAAATGTCAAGATAGACAGACATCCAATCGCTGAATTTTATATTAGGCTGAGCGAGTTTTCCATTTATTTTAACGATTCGATTAACGCGTTTTAACGACACCAATAAAAGAATACTGCAACTGGCTGTAAAATATTATCTCTAGCACTCGGTACGTTTGTCGTTTGATACATTCGTCCTCGCTATCGTATCAGGGGTTGAACCTTAGGGGCGTTTATCTTTTTATGTCCTCGTCTCAAAGAAAAAAAAAAACGAGAAAAGTTACCTCGGAGAAACATTCATTCCTCATCCCCGTCGGGCGGAATTGAAACCTTAAATTGCCGACACGCAAATGTGCTCTTTGAGATGCCAAAGGAGCGGTAACATTGGTATGCGGGTCTGAGTTTATTTTATTTTGTCGTTTGTGACGGGTGTTTCAGGCCGCGTGTACATGTGCTCGAAGCTTGTAGTAAATATTAAACAGAGTGTAACTTTAATTATGAATATTCAAGTCTATCTCCCCTATTTTGATAAAATTTGGTAGGAAGACAGAACACAGAAAAATATTTGACACTTATTTTATTAGCGTGCTCTTTTTGATTTTAAGGGGTGTAATGGACTTCAAAGTTACTCCTAAAACACACAAGTTAAGCAAATGTTATTATTTTATTTAGTGTTTAAAATCAACAATAGGTTCAAGTTTTTTGAGACTCTATTATGGTTTGGTATGCTCAATCTTATCGTATATGATGATGATCTGGGAACAGGCATGTAATCCACAAGGCCTGTAACGCACATTCATAATTAAAAAAAAATAATTACAGCAACTTCATCTACATCCCCAAAACTATAAATGCATGACATTTTTAGAAAGGAGAACGTAGCAACACTAACTTCAATCTATTTATATAAATTATTAACATTTACATATGATAATAAGAATAAATTGCAAACATCTGGTATGATTCATGAACGTTCGAAATCCTGGACAATTTAGAGTAGATTTGACAAAAATGGAAGGCTTTAAAAGTCCCTTTTTTATACTGGCCCCTATTATTTTAATCTCCCTGATGACATTAAGCAATGTTGGAGTCGATCTTTGTTCAAACGGTGGTTCAGAGCTTATCTTTGTGTTAAATATCCTTATAGCATAAGTGAGTATTAATTAGGCTGGCCTTTAAAAGTATTTTTTTTTGCGAATACATTGTATATGTAAATATATGTTGCATGTTTATTTTTACTTATTCTATAATATTTTGACTAAATACGTATTGCTGTGGAATGGCACCCCGGTTGTTTGAACTCAATGATGTTATTTTTCGAAGATCAAGCTTTGGCTATGCCGCGCGCAAATTCTCACAGAAGTTAATTTGTTTTATTTTGTTTTTAAATTAGTTTTTGTAAATAGATTTGTTTGATGAATTTAAGTATTTATCTGTTCAGTCTTTTAGTTTATTTTCATTCCTTAATTTGTTTATCTTGTATTATTTCCTTCTTAAAAGGCATATTCGATGATCTTTTGCGGCTGTTGCAGCGCGCGCAATTGTTATTTTGTTATATGTATGCGAGTAGTGCCTCTTAGGGACTTAGTTACTGAATTGATGTCGCGTAAGTACATGTAAATATTTAGCTTATTGCACCCATTTTGCAATCTTTCTTTTGTAAAGATTTGTTCGATAATTTTGTTATTTTGATCATCATTCAAACAACTCAGTTTTTAATTGGTTATATATATTGTTGTGCACAATTTATATGTAAGGCCTGTTAATTATTTGTTTCTAGAAGATTCCGCGTTAAGAGTTTAAATTTTCCGTTTTTTTTGTTAGTTTTCAATTTAATTGTAGTTTAATCACCTCGGGTTAGGTGAAGAGAAGCTTTAAGCTTGAATGTAAATTTCATTATTATTATTTGTTTCTCCACGTTTAAATTATAGTTTGGTTTAAAATTTTGAAACCACGTGGATTTTTTGTGATTTAAGATTTACCTTCTAGAACAAATCTTCCATTTTGTTTGCTGAAGGATTTGAATTGTCTTTCTTAAATTTTAGATTCACGCAGGGTTTGTTTTAATGCAGGACTTTCAGTCCATGGTTTTTTTACCCCTGTTAATTGTATTTAAATGTTTTTTTTTCTTTTCTTTTTATACTATAAAATTAATGAATATATATATAAATATCATTTTAAATAGTTCTTTTATTTTTGAATCAACCATTTCAATCTTTGGGGATTTTAAAAGAAAGTCAATTTACTTACGCCCACATTTTATTTTCATGATTAGTTCAATTCTGAAATTAACCTTGAGGTTATTTGTTCTTTTGCGGCCTTTTGAATTTTTATCTGCTGAGCTAGTTGAATTAATTTTTCATTTTTATTTTCACTTTTCATTATATGCTGGTACCATCAGTTCACAGCAGTATGTATGCATGTATATGTATTTGTCAAGATGGAAAGGCAATAAAGTATCACTATTATTATTATAATTATTATTGTTAGCCGCCATACTTTTTAGATTGAAAAAAGAATAGGGACAGAACGGCCTCGCTAGGTGGTTAAAAAGATATCGTCTTTTTTTCACACCTGCTTTTATATATTACAATTTAATTTATCCTTTTTTAATCTGTAAACTACATACATGAAATAATAACATATTATAATAATAATATAACAAGTTAAGGTTATTTTTTATTTTTTTTTAATGTTGATTTTGGGAAGTTATCGTTATTTCTATGCATCGCTACAGACGACTACTTTTCTTCACATTTTTGGAATTAAGTTAAAAATTGTTTATGTTAAAATATAAAATAGTAATATCATACTTACTAACACTAAAATCCAAAAAAAAATCATGCGTAGCTGGTCATTTTGTAAATGTAAGTTACTTTTAAAATCCTGGCCAACCTATGTGTTTATGATTGCCAATGTACAAAGGTGATTATAAACAGAACTTTAAAAATAAAATTACATTTATATAATTTACTATCTTTATAGCGTATTTTCATAAAACATCTGCTTCTGTTTCATAATCAGTTATAATTAGTATCACACAAAAAATAACACTATTTGCTTCCGTATTGTCAACAGACATAGCAGCAACAAAAAGTAATTTAGAAGTCCTGGAATTAAAAAGAAAACAATTACCTATTGTTAAACGTTGTTATCTCAATCTAATTGATAATGAGGTAGATAAATAAATATTCAAAAACAAAACTCAATTATTATTACAGATTATAAGCGACTTCTGAAATTCGATTAAATAACCACAACCTTCGTCTTATATTTACTCTAATACCGTGTATATTAATAACGATATTAGTCGAAAGGGCTGCATAATTGGTGCAAGTCTGCAATTGAAACTTTTTCTATCTGTCATCATTTCAAAGTTATTTTGGATAAACCGAATTTGGGCCCAATTCAAAAAGAAATAGCACTCTCTAAAGTTGAAGTTGCACAGTGAGTGCCCTTCAGCAACACCCATGGCGACCACGAACTGGTCGCATTGGGTCATTAACTGCGATTTACAGTTTGTCAGCCAACAAAGCCAATAAAGCCCTGATGGTGTGCAGAAATTTTGCAGGCAAAAATTGCGGATGCAACCCAAAAATACTGTTTTGGGTGTACACAGCGATAGTGAGACCGGTCATCACTTGTGCATCAGTAGCTTGGAGAACTAATCTGCCCTTGCGAGAATTAACCTTTCAAAAGTGCAAAGATTAGCATGCGTATGCATAATTGAGGTTAGGAGAACCTTCCCAGCAACAGCTATTGAGGTAGTACTGGATCTTAACCGTTCCTCATAGTGGAGGACGTGGCAAAAAGAACCACACTCAGAATGATCAAGAAAAGAACGGCTTCAATTTCCTGACGGTGGTCAAACTTGGAACATACCCCGGGATGATATGTCAAACAAATTCAGTTTTGTGAAAGAATTTACCCCAAAGCTTAGTAACAAGAGGAGTGGGATCAAAACACCAAGATAAATGCTATCAAATGGTACACTGATGGCTCCAAAACGGTAGGAATAGGAATATATGGACCTAGAACCAAGCACTTCGAAACAATTAATAAATACCGCCCCTCCCAGGCGGAAATACACGCCGCTGAAAGATGCCTCCAATTCAATATTGATAGGAATTACCGAAAGCAGGAAATTATCATTATATCTGATAGTCAAGCAGCCATCAAGGTGATAAAGTCATACGAAATCAGTTCTAAGATGGTCTGGGAATACCTAAGAAAATTAAATGAGCTGGGTAAAAGGAATAAAGTAATTATTCTGTACATTCTGGGTCACACAGGAGTTAAAGGAAATGAAACAATAGATAGTCTTGCAAAAAAGAGGGTGGAATACCATTCTTGAAGCCCATTTATAGGGATAAGTATCAGCGCAATACTGAAGAAACATCAACCTGAGCAGGAACAATATTAACATATTAACAGGAATGCTTTCAGGATATTGTAATCTGAAAGGACATCTGAGTGAGCTTCTATTAGCCAAGGAATCTAAATGTAGGTAGCTGTATGATCTCGATCAATTTTATATACAGGTATTTCTGAAAAAAAAAAACGATTAACTCTAATTTTTTTTTTTTTTTTGATAAAATTAAGCGAAACTTCAGTTTTGGATATCGAGTTGAATTTGAAACAACATTTATTAACAAAAGAATCTTCTAAACACAAAAACCGAGATACTTTACTCTTACTTGAATTTACTAAAGTCAAAGACAAAAAAAATATCTCATATGTTGCGCACTTTCTGCCGGTCACTGTATATAACAGCGGACCCAGAACACTTCCTTGAGTAATTCCTCTGTTTAATATCAATTTGTCAGAATTTATTCCATTTATTTCCACATAATGTACCTTGTGTTGCAGATAATTGGAAAACCTAAGGAGGAATAAGGAATATTGGTCGATAATTACTGACATTAGACGTTTGATCAGATTTTAATATGAGCCTTATTTGCGAAATGTTTAATTCTTCAATGAAAGGACCAGTTGAAAATGAGATATTTATTATTTTAGTAAATGGAATAATTACTTCGTCAATACATTTCCTTAATAAACATATATTAATATTGTCGCCACAGGGGGTACAATAAAACCAATGCAGACGTTAAAAGTGATATTCTTATATCTTGAAACTTACTATACATGAACATAGAAAAAAATTGGGGGCACATGTAATCAGTAAGTTCTGAAAAATGGCAAATAATAACACGAAATAAACGTGTACTACAGTTGAAGTCTCAATGGGTTTAAAGTCACTAATTGTGAGAGATTAGAGAAAGACAACAACATAAATATAATTATAACTGGAATTAATATAATCTAGGCTTCAGTATAAACGGGACCTTAAATATAAATAAAGGAATCGAGGACTGTTTGGGGTAGCGAATTCTGTTCGGGACGCTGCCTACGGCAGCCATCTCAAAACGTTTAAATGCTTCGAGCATCTTGGGGTTAGAACCGGGAAATTCGAGGTGTTTTCCGTGAGGGAATCGCACTCTGTTTGCGTACAGCACCGAAGACGATACCACGTTATCGCCCCCAGGGTATATTTGTTCGAGATGCCGTCGCTAGATTCGAGTGTAGTAATGATGTTTTGAGGTAAGTTTCGAGGTTTTATCTGGTCTGACGCGTCGGCTGATTTTATTCCGAGCAATTGGTACCGTTTCTGCTCCTGCACGGCCATTATCCCAGGCAATCAAACCCGACATTGCTCCCGCGTTTACACAGTTATTTAGATATTCACTTCGGTTTATTAAATAAGAAAGAAATAGAAAAAAAAGTGTTTAAGGTCGAAGTAACAGGGTGATTAGCTCCCCGCTTTAATTGAAAACGCGAGTACGAGGGTCTCAAAAAGCGGTATTTAATTACTGTATAGATTAACTACGCTTCAGCGGAACGGAACCTTCTTTCTGGAGAGAGGGAACACTTCCGCTGGGGAGTAATTTCCTTTTCTTCGTTATAAGGAACGCGTCAAAGAGCCGGTAATTTTCGCGTTCACCGTCTAATGATAGGACGCCCCTCTCCGCAGCGGCGGTAGGTACACTTACCATTTTAAGATCATCAATTTGGCTCACCGAGATGATGTGGAAATTAATGGATACGGTCGTCGGAGAATCTGTAAATCAGAAGCTAATATTAGAGGCGATAAATTGGGGTTTTATATACGTGCGCTGGGAATCTCCAATTTTTACGAGTTTCAATTAAGAAATTGCGCGAGATCGAGTTTAAGGTTTTCTACGGGTGATGGATTTAATAATGGTTTCTTTAGCCAAAGAGTCCATTAAGGAAAGGTATTAATAATGCAAATCGGCATTTTTTTTTTCTTTTTTTCAATAATCAAAAATAGTTTTTGGGGGGGGGGGGGGAATAATCTTTGCTTTTAAGCAAATTTGGAAACCAGAGTAGCTTTTACTATATTCACTTCATCATGCTTTAATAACATGCCTATAAAATAACTAATCAGTGTTCTCAAACAAATTTAAACAAATATTTTTTATAAAGGCTGTTCAAAGTTATCGGGGCCCTATTGCTAACTTTGTTTATATTGCAGCTACGATGTTGGTTAAATTATCAAAGATGTAGGGTTTTTTTACGCTGATTACAATTGTGTAATCACAAAAATTATTTCACAGCGCGTTTACGAGATATAATAGAAAGCTTTTTTTTTTTTAAATAGACCACCCTGTATATTTTGTCACCAATTGATAGAAAATCAGTTTTTACATGCAATATTGTTAAAATAGTATAACCTTAAAATGAAAAACAAAAAAGCTTCGACTCATATAGTGATGGATTCCATATAACAACCAAAAAATTTGTTGTTTGCTTACTTAAGATGTTTGTTTTAAACACCGAAAAGAAAATCCAAGAGTTAATAAAAAATTGTTGATAACAATGACAAAAAAAAATAAATTATCATACATGTTCGACTGCATTTCTATTTTCTAATATGCATTTCCTATACTTAATTAATTAATTAATGCCTTGCTTAACTGGTTCTCTGGTACCAAACCATTTATTTCCACACCAGCACTGCCGTTAATGCCCAATTATGCGGCGGAGCCCTCTCCTGTTGAAAACGAAAAAGTTCTTCTCTTCCAAGTTTAAATTATTTACGAAATCATCCATTACAGATCGTAGAATATCAACATATCATTCTGCAGTAAGTGAACCTTGATAAAAGTATGGACCAACTATTTTATTATTGTAAGTGTCACACCAAACATTGAAACTAAAACGGTGTTGTGGCCTACGAGGCATTGGTAGAAGAGGATTTATAATGATTCAATGATGCATATTTTTTAATATTGTATATTCTATTGTTTGAAAAGTTTATTCGGGACCCTTAAGACAGAAAGATTCAAATTAGTGGAGGATGACTGCTGGAATGCGACGCTCCAGATATGCCCAAGCATGTGGTAATGGTCTGCGCAAGATGGACGGAATACAGAGACCGACTGGTGAGGGAACTTGGTAGACCGCTGGACACAACCACTATTGTAGAGACGATACTAGAGAGCGAGACAAATTGGAGGACTGTGGCAGCCCTGATAAGAAAGATCATGTCGGCGCGTGAAACCCAAGAAAGGAACAAGATGAGACAATAGTATACGGAGTCGGTTGCTTATTCGATAATATGTTAAAAAGGCATTTCCGGATATGTGTCGATTAAGAATGGGGGGTTTCTAGTGAGTAGGCCACATCAGGAGAGACTCACACTGCCACGCCATAGACCCAAGCGTGGTGTCCACAAAGGATCTTACCCTCAAAAAAAAAAAAAAAACAATTTGCTCGCGGGTGTGATAATAGTGCAAAGATTTTAAACTTATTACATAAGAATAAATATTGATCCTACAAAATTAGCACATCCCAAGAACTTTTGCCAGACGATTATTACTGTCGCATGGAATTTTATGAATTGATGATTAATAAATATCCCGAACCTGAATATTTTTTCAATAATACTATTTACTGACGAATAGGTATTTTATTTACTATTTAGGATCTATGTCTGTTATTTTATTTGATTATCAACTTTTAAAACTACTTTTCCTTCTTTTTTTTTATTCTTTAAAAAATGTATGGTTTACATTATCTGATACCTCGATACAAAAAATAAGTATGAATAGGAAAGAATCATGAAGAGATTTTAGTGATCGAACAATTGTTGTCTTATTATTTCCATTTTCACTAATACAAATGCGAGGTTGGGTTTAATAATACTTTTACAAATAAATAAAGCGATAAAAAGAATTTCAGTCCCAATTTAATTCGACTGAACTGCGACAATTTGCTGCACTAGTAAATCTGTGCTGCGGCTTCGTGCGTACCTATGCCCATAATTGAAGTCCCTTCCCATTTCCAGTTGCTCAGAACGCAATCGACAGCTAACAACTTTTCACCCGGTATATTGAAGAAATTTTATCTCAATTTCTAAACAAACTATAAGACTTCCTATGGCAGTCTTTATGAGCAGAGACAGACTGAGATTATCCACAGAAATGTTAATTGGGTACAGCGTACTAAATAAACACAGGTACCCCGTGGGGCTAGTGAACTCTCCCCTGTGCAGGAAATGTGGAAGTGCGAAGGAAACTCCCTGCTCACCTTCTTGTCAACTGCCCGACAATGGACAGGGAGAGGCAGCCGCACTTTGGGGTCCATCGGTTGGACGAACTCAGAGTCAGTAAGTTAACTCTCAGCCAGATTGCGAACTTTTATGATGGGGGATGATTGAGGGTGCAACCAGAGTTAGAGGGCTAAAATGGACATAGGGGCACAATAGGACCTTCTGGCCGAGTTATTTTCTTCGACCGCCCATGGACACAAAAAAAGCAAATAATATAAAAATAACTACTATGTAAACACTATGTAAGTGTTCTCATATCAAAAAAATATAAAAACGCAATTTTCAAAATATTTTAATGATATTAAATGGTATGTATATATGTATATTGGGAGAAATGATGTTATTAACATTCTTACGCATTATTTAATTGAATTATTTTGCCAGTAAACCATGGCAAATCTTTTAATTGATTTCCTATCTGCGGAAGCAGTTATGTGTGGTATCTATTGTTGTTTAATATGTATACTGCTTAAGGCAATTAAAACTGGAGTTATGATATAGCATCTTAAGTATATTACGGAAGATAGACCAGTTCTTACAAATCAATATATTGTTATGTTCTGCTTACTATTCGCAGCAGGTAGATTTTACATAACCTACAGATAACCTGGCTTTTTAATGCTTCAGCTTTACCAGACAAAAACAATACCATCAATGCGCCAATCGATTCCAATCCCCATTCGTGCAGCAGCAAATACCACCCAAGTAGCACTGTGTGACGCGGCTCCCCGTTTTCCATATTTCAATTAATTTAATTAAAAGCAATGCTGCTAATTAAAATTTACGTGGCACCGATTCCCCTAACTCTGACGTCAATTTATGCAATTATTTTGATTTGCAGTCAATCGCGATTACGGACCGCTTCAGTGGGGATTACCGAACAATTTATTCCGTTACATCGCTTGGCACTGACGCAATGGTGCGTGGGCCTATCTGGAAAGCGAATCTAATTAGCCAACACGGGATGCGAGTGCTGCCTATTTAAAGGTCGAGCGACAAGCGAATTGTGCGTCTTATCAGAAGAACGCAACGCAAATCAAGAGTGTAATTACAATAATTTTAATAAATAGATAAATGAAATTATATATTTTCATCTTCCATGTTGTTATTATATAGGCATTAGATTAATTACCGTTTTCATTGTATTGTGATAAACTAGAAATCATATTTTGTCAAATATCGTAATTTTTATAACCACATTGCTCTTAAAATGTTCTTAAAATTTCTTTGCTGTGCGCCAATGTAAAATTAGAATATTATAAGAAATTTTTAAAAGATAAGGCATGCCGACATGTGAGAGAAGAGTGCACTCTAACCTGAAATTTAATTTGATAGGTACGTGTTGCTGTAAACTTCTCCTAAACCCCTCACCACAAACTGGACGTACGTTTCGATAGCAAAGCTATCATCATCTGAACTGTTCCAGTTCAGTGTTTCTGAAACTGTAAACTTCTCCTAAACCCCTCACCACAAACTGCACTAAGCAGAAACACTGAACTGGAACAGTTCAGATGATGATAGCTTTGCTATCGAAACGTACGTCCAGTTTAGTGCAGTTTGTGGTGAGGGGTTTAGGAGAAGTTTACAGCATTACCAGTACCACAGTTTGGAGTATTTTTGCTATAGGTACGTGTTGCCATAATCACACTTACAAAGAACAGCAAAGGAAATTAGAATGAATCAAACACTGATTCAATATTGGTGGTACTAACTTATACCCTGACCGCTATCCAGAGACAGACATTGCTGGGAATCACTGGTGCAATTAACAGCACAGAGACTGTTTCTTTGGAGACCGTTGTGGGCTCGCCCCGCTGGAGCTTTATGTGAGAGCGGAGGCAATGAATGCGATTCTTAGACTGAAAGCCAACAACTTGTGGCATCCCAACTTTAGGGTGAGAAAACACACTTATACTACGGGTACGATGCTGGACGGGCAATTGCTGTAAATGCCCACCGAAATTATTTTCATTGAAAAGTGAAAATCTGTATACCGAACAGAGACCAGGCACGTAGTGAGATCACTGCTATTGATAACTGGTTCACGGACGGCTCCAAATCCAGCCAGGCCACAGGAACCGGTATTTTTGAGCCCAGCCCCAATCAAAGGATATCCCTAAGCCTGGGGAAGCATACAAAGGTCTTCCAGGCAGAGGTATTCGCCCTTGCAGCCTGTGCAGAAATGATTGAAAAAGGGGGCTACATGAGGAGCAAAAATAATATAATGACTGACAGCCAGGCTGTCATCAAGGCAGTCTCGAACACCGTAACTAGGTCATAACTAGTTAGAGACTGCAAACAATTCCTCAATACACTGGCACGAGACATGAGGATATAAAGGGCAATGTAATAGCCGACGAACTAGCCAAGGGGAGCTCTAAAAGAGACTTCATGGCTCCAAAGCCCGTAGGTGGGATTGCTAAGGATTCCGTAAGAAAGGAGATCTAGAACTGGTTAGATAAAGAAAGGACAAAGAAATGGAGGTCGACTGAAGGTCAACTCCATACCAAAGCGCCAATAGGGATGGGGATGCTAGATTCTCTGATAACCTACTCAGACGCAGCAAGAAAGAAGCTAAAACCATTACTGGGCTGGTAACTGGACACTGTCCCTGAAGAAGCATCTATACAACACAGGCCGAGTAAGCGAACCGTGGTGCAGAAGATGCAAACTACAAGAGGAAACGAATTTACATGTAATCTGCACATGTAAGGAATTGAAGGTACTTAGGCAGAAATATTTCGGGAGAGATCTATTGGAGCTCTCGAAATGTCTCAAGTTTCCACTGGGCAAAATACTGAGCTTTATAGAGAACACCAGGCTGTTCGAGTGGAAATAAGAGACTTAATAGAGATGATACAATGAGCACCTAGCTCAAGTGCCCGGACTTTAGGTACCCACCCTAACTTAATGACTGAATGAATAAACTTATACCCTAAATAATACAGATAAAAAAGAACAGTCACTGTTTAAGATGACGCTCCTGTATAAGTACATTCGTACCATACCTACTGTAAGAATTAGTATTTAGTAATATCATAATTTGATAGTTGGTTTAAAATAATTGTGCTATTATTTCTTGCAGAGGCAATTAACTCCTATATTTTCAGTTTCCATATCCAAGCTCACATGCTGACTAATAATAATTGTTATCCTATAATAATTTAATATTGGGCATTCTTAGGATATCCCACAAATATGTAGAGTAGGGTGGGCCACTATGAGACATGGGCTCCGATGAAACATTTAGATATTTTATGAAATTAACATCCATATGTCTGATCGCTGCTCATTTCCCATAGTGGCTCACCATACCTTAACGAATATACATATTAGAAACACGGACTACGACAAGACACTTAGACATTTCAAGATATATCAAAATGCCTCATGGTGATCCACCTTACCCTACAAGGGTTCGCTCACTAGATAACATCAACAATAGTATTTAGATATTTATCGAGTAATATTTTGAATGACTTATTTTGATGAAGACCAAATTTGAATACACCGATATTTTTAAATATTAAATCAAAAACTTTATTAACACCTGACATACACTCGATTTGCCAAAGTTACAGTTACAGAAGCAATGAAATTTGATGATTTCATTTCAAATTTAAAGATAAAATCAAATTATTCCCCTTTTTATAATACAAAATCGTTTGGAATACATAAAAAAGCATGTACGGAGAAAGAGGCTTTAACCTGTATTTAACTTGCTGTACTTTTACTATTGTGAATCAGGATAGAACAGCAAATACAGTCTAAAACAATTGACATGAGTCCAGGAACTTTTAAATGAATAAATAAAAAAAATAACTTTTTTGCGGCTCCGTCCAGAAACACTCATTTTGCAGCATTTCAAAGTGGCTGGAAAACTACCGCTTTCCTGCCTAGGCAGACAAAAATGTCACTAAAGGTTGGCCACACGAGATTTCACATGACAGACGTGCAATAAATTATCATTAAGCTACTGTTCAACCTTGCTAAGATGAACTGGTGTCTTCATTGCATTTATTATTGATAAATAGATAAAAATACAGAAAAATACTTATTCCCGGGAACGTCGAAGTAGTACTGAAGATCGTTGGTAAGGTGAAACATGTGTATGCTAATTCAACCGAGTATTACACTGCATATTTTTTGTGTGACCTAATTATTAATTAGCGTTAGTTCATCAACGCATGTATAGTGGCTTAAAGTCGTCCTACAATTATTGTTATCCTATATAGATAAATATTAATTTAATTAATTCATCTACGAAAATTGACCATAAGTGAAACATTAATTTATGAAATATCCTAATATTCATTTGGTACAAAGGCTATAGATCTCAACGTTTACAAGTTATTTTGGCCTAAGAGTGTTTTTAACCGCATGCAGACACGATTTGTGTACTTGTTGCTTATCTTTCAAAAACTATTGATCCGACTTTATTAAAATGTCGGCAATATTTCCGCCACTTTTGTTCACTCAAATCGATAAATTAAGTATCTGTAATTAGTATTTACAATTACATGAAATACTGTTCATTATAAAAACTTTCCATTTCTAAAATTCAAATTTATATTATTATTAGGAAATCCTCAGCTTAAACATAAAGAAGTTGTTAAACTCCAATTACCTGTTGCATTGTCACTTCCCGGTTTCAACAAGAGATCATGGTCATTTTGGTATAATATCTGTTTTAAAATTTTTGCCTTCTCTTCCTGCTTATCGGCACGTACAACACTGCAACAGTAACAAAAATATCACTAACTAATCTATCCAATTTCCTTAATTTACTATTCATTTAAACGGTTTGTACTGCATACATGCAAGCACAGAAATACACAAAACGAACATTGTTTGGCTTACTTAATGAAATGTAAACACAAAACTATCACAGATAACTTCAACATATTTCACTGGCACGTTTCACACCAGATTACACCACGAAATATTCTGAACTCCGTCCGGTAAGAGGCGATGCACCGTCTATCACTTTGAAGCGTTTATATCGTTAAGACATCTTATTAAATAATAAGCAGATGTATAGTACTCACTTCCGTTCCCGGTTACAGCCAAAGCAAGCCGTCTACGCGCGAATTCTTCACCAACTTAGGACTGCTGTTTTATATGTAAGAATGAGAATATCTCGAGTTGGTGCTGGTGAAAATTGTTAATGTAAGATTAAAAGTGACAGTTCCTCCATACGTTTGTTTTTATTAGTGGAGGTGTGCATAGGATTTTAGTGATTTATTTCCTTGTTATGATGTGCGTGCAACTACACTAAGCTGCATGCTTTATTTATTTGTTTTCTAGATGGTTGATAAACCTTCGTTTTTTCAAGGAATGTAAAATATCTTGTCAACATCTGGGGTACCGGCAAATTAAGTTCTAATTTATTTAGAGGAGAAATTATTATGGCCGTTTGCATAATCCTCCATTTCCTTTGGACTTGCAAATTTACAGACCTCCTAATCAAATCTCATTTAAGCAAATGTCTGCTGTACGCACTTAGCTGTCAGACTTACTCTCCGTGTCGATATGTATTCAAATTCGATGCCGTTTTCATACAGAAATAAATAAATCGAAATAATTTTATCTTCATTTATAAACATACCTTGATATTTCAGAGTTTAAAAGTATTAAATTAATTTCATTTCAATTAGGATAATCATATTAATAAATCCACCGTGTTAAATCTAGTTAATTTTATTTCGTAACTTATGTTACGGATCTATTTTGGGTCCGCTACTATTTGTCATATATGTTAATGATGTGGCAGTATGCGTATTTACAATTAAGACAATGTCGTCTACATATATTAAGTTATCTACCTTTATTGGTGTTAGATGGTAATATCCTTCTTGTGTCTCTAATTGCATTGTTCTTCTCCTAGTATTTTTTAATGTTCTATCCATTAATGACGAAAATGGTCCAAACTGTGGCACTGGTAATACTGCAAACATCTAGACCCCTCACCACAAACTGCACTAAACTGGACGTACGTTTCAATAGCAAAGCTATCATCATGAGCAGAAACACTGAACTGAGTTGTGCTGAGTGTTTCCGCTGATGATAGCTTTGCTATTGAAATGTACGTCCAGTTTAATGCAATTTGTGGTGATGGGTCCAGAAGAAGTTTGCAGTATTATCCATTAATGTTATGAATAACAATAGACTCAGGCTATATTCCTGCTGTCATCTCAAATGTCTTGGACGTCTTCCCATTGATCTGTACATTTTCTTTTACATTTCTGTATACACTTCTTATTGTTCTTATCAATTTTTCTGTAGTTTTATAAAGTAGCTCCATATGTGATCTCTATTTATTGTGTCAAATGCTGCTTTTAAATCTATGAACATTAGAAACTCTCTTCTTCGTTTTCTATTGCCCTTTTTGGTATATTTGTAATTATGTGTATATTATCGGTTATTTGTTTCCCTTCCCTGTATGTAGATTGTTTTTCTGCCAATTTATGTCCAATATATTTCAAAAGTTTCTTTTTTAGTATACATTTTAAATGCTGTGGAAGAAAGGCATATTGCTCTATAATTCTTGCATGTTGTATATTTACCTTTTTTTATATATTGGAACTATTATGTTACTTTGCCTCTCTTCTGGAATTCGTCATTTTTTCCATGTTTTATTAAATATATCCACTATCTATTCTCTTCCTATCGGCCCTAAGAGTCCGATCATTTCTGCTTCTGCGCGATTTTCTCCACATGCATTACCCAATTTCAATGTTTTGATTGCTTCTTTTATCTGTTCATTCCCCGCTCCTGCACCCATGTCCTGTTGGCTTCTATTTTCCATGAATGGAATCCGAGAGTGCATATTTAGAAATGAAAGCTTCTTTTGTTTATGCGTAGAATTCTGCCCAAGTTCCTGGCACTTCTTTAATAACAGTTTTTAATACATTGTCTTTATTTTTAATTTCTCTGATTTCTTGTCTTCTACTCCCCCTTGGCTTCTTTACTACTCCCCAGAAGTATTTATTATTATTATTAGTGGTGTAAGAGACCCAGTTCTGATCCGAATTCTTTACAACTTTACATCGCTTTGAATTTTTATGATTTTCTTTGCTTTTGTTTCTTTTATCAACATATTTCGTATTGTTTTCTCGCGTTTTTTGTTTGAATGTACTCTTTCCTACGCAGTTTTCTTTTCCTTGATTGCTATTTTCGTTTGTTCATTCCACCATCTAGAATTTTTAGTGTTTTATATATAGATTATTTTTTTACCATTCACAAATCTGTTTAGCATTCTTGAGCAGTATCTCTTTGAAGGTTTTCCATGATTTTTGTTAAATATAATAATAGTGTATTGTATCGTTCCTTTTTTTTTGAAAGTGTTCTGCTTACTACGACCTTTACATCGTAGTAAGCAGAAGAAAATGTACTATTAGATTGTGTCATATTCAACTATGAATTTCATTAAAAAAAAAAAAACTTTACTTCCTAACTCAAAAATGCTAAGAGAATTTAAAAGTTTAAGAAGATTATGTTTCAAAGCAAATCCTTTTCTTATCTTTACAAGTAACAGCACTGAGAAGCTATCTATTTTTTTTTGTCGCAAATATCTAGTGAACCATACGTTTCCTCAAATGGACATAAGCGAATCTGAATTAGGCTTATAAAGAAGCATGCCTTTCTCCATTTAACACAAAGTGTATCTCTTATGGTTTTCGAGATCTCCATAGAGATAATAAAAAAAACTCACCCTTTATATGCACAACTAACATTAAACCCTAGAAAATATTATATCGAAAACATATAAGATAAGAACAAAAATGCCTGTCTTCCATGTTGGGGTAGGAAAAAGTAATTAAACTAAGAGAGGCACAGCGAAGCGCCTCTCTTTTGTTATTCAACATATTTTTTTACGACTTTTAACGCCGTCAACGGCTCTCGGCTGAAAACAATAAAACGTGTACTTTTTACGACAAATATGAAGAAACGCTCTACAAGACAACTAGGAAATAAATAAAAAATGTTCCACAGAACGCTATAAGGGAAATTTTCGCTCCGTTGCTTACTCTCTCTTCTTTGTGAGAAACTCAATTTTCTCCTTGAACCTGGGCAGCTAGCAAATCCCAAATTACCGAAACGCAAGCCCTTTGTTACATTTTTTTTTTGGTCTGACATTCTTAGTTATGGTATTTATTTTTTTGAAGGCAATTAAACGACAAATATTAAAAAGTATATCTCTTACAAATAAAATTCGACGAAAAAATGGCAATTTAAAAGGTTTTAGTATGATTTTAACTTAAGTTATAATCTCTCCGCCTACCTTAGTCTTATTGGACTAGCAATACAAAAGGCTATTTGAATCTTATTACTTCAAACGACTTTTTCGCAAGAAAAAGTAAATTAAGTGAGGAGGAATGAGAAAAGATCAGCCAACAAAAGATTATAGAGTGTGGCACTGAATTGAAAATAATAAATAAGTAACGATCCGCGTTTATATCGAAGAAATGTTCCACTTTAATATTTGAAGTGTTACATTCACAAAAATATTAAGCAATATTCCACAATATCCTATGTGAATAATGCATACAATCATGCAGAATATGTGATTTTGTCAGCTGAGCTCTGTGACGTTAATAAAAATTGTAATGTAATTTTGTGCGGGGATTTTGATGTGAATTTTTGGTCAATGATAACTGGAAAACTGTTCTTTTAGACGTTATGGATTCTTTTGGAGTTGACCCAATTATAAATTCTCCAAATAGAGTAACTCCTCAAACAACAGGCAATTGTTTTGATAATTTTTTGGTTACATCAGATCTAACGCAATCAGCAAAGGTTATTATCTTTCTGATCATTCATCGCAAATTTTAGAACTTTCTTTAAACGGAAAGAAACAGTGTAATTTAACAACTTTTATTTATAGACGATCTTTTGATGAAACAGGTATATGTTGTTTTGCGGAATACTTGAAAAATGAAAACTGGGATTGTGTTTTTGCTGAGTCATGCTCGGACACACCTTTTCGTGTTTTCTTTAATATTTTTAAACATTATTTTGATGTATGTTTTCCGTTGCGGCGTTTCCGCCAAAACCCTAGTCTGCTTAAGTCATTTCATATGAGTCAGAGTATCCTTGTACTTGTTTGCTTTGCATACTGCTGCTCAGGCTGGTACTGTATACATTTTCTGGCTCTGAATGACCCCATAAAGAACAAGCTCTCGTTTCCTGGCGTTAGGTCCGTAAACATTTAGTATCAACCTCATCAGGGCCGATATTGTAACTTCAGCTCTTAACTCCGAAAACATTACAATGTTATCCTTTGCTGTTTTTGCAAAATCTTTTACGCGTATATTGGCAATTTACATTTCAAATACTTTTTTTACGCTACTTTTCATTCTTTGGCGTGATTTGGGTAACAATTGCAGCACTATCTACTGCATTCTTAACATGAGTAGAGTATAGTTCTTACTTTCCAAATACAAGTAATTCTTTTCAATATATGTCTAATACCAGAAATATTCTCGATGCGATGCACTGAACTACTCATGTTGCTATCTCTTGTGAATGGTACTAGCACAATCTTGAAGACCAGAAGAATCATATTCATCTACCTACCTTTTTACCTTTAGAAAGTAAAATATACTAACATTTTATTAAGTCAAAATCTATAAATCTTCGTTGAAAATTCAAGTAAGTGTTTGCCAATGACATCCCTATTCTTGTCTGCGGTAAAATTGAGGACGTGGTATCCGAAAGGATGCAGGTTGCGCTCAGGCTTGTAGAGAGGTGGTGTATAGGGGAGGGGCTTAATATCAACTCCGACAAAACGACTACGGGTCTGTTCATATGGAGGAAGAAGCTTCCCAACTCCAGTGTTGCACTATATTCGGCTTTAAAATACTCGTATCAACCGAGGTTAAATATCTGGGTGTTGTCTTGGACGCCAAACTGCTGTACAAATCACACCTAGAACATGTGACGAACAAAGCCATAAGGAACTTCTGGATCTGTAGGGATATGTTCGGTAAAGCCGGTGGGGCTGAAGCCTTCAATGGCTGGCTGTACACGAAAGTTATAGTGCTCTCTATAACTTACGCCTCACTAGTCTGGTGGGATAAAGCAAATCTAGGCTATGCTATAAGCGCGCTTAGTAAAGTTCAAAGAATTACCTGTTTGAGCATCAGGGGAGCCATGTCCTCAACGGCTGCTATGGAGACTATTCGTGGGCTTCACCCGCTGGAGTTGGTGTCATGGTGTGAAGCAACCCTAGAAGTTTACAGAGCAAAATATACTGGATGCAAGGGCTTCTCCGGAAAAGTCGGAGACCACACCAGCATCTTCAACTACATCGAACAGACAGTACCACTGTCCGTAAAGGCGGATAAGATCTCGCCCGTTTTCAGCTTATCTAGGGGATACAGTGTAGATATCTCCAGCGGGGAAACTGCAATAGCGTACATCCGCAAACCAAATCGAAGGTCTATCCTGTTGGTTCGTCGATGCCTCGAAAACGTGTAATGCACGGGTATGGAATCTGGAGGGACGGTGAGCGGGACGGCGAAGCTTTTAGCCTAGGGGCCTCCCCCACCACTTTCCAGGCCAACATTATTGCCATCCAGACTTGTGCTGAGGACATCTCAAACTGCCTGCGCAAGAATGGAAGGTTATAAATCATCTCCGACAGCCAGGCTACCCTCAAAACTTTGCGGGCTATCAGATTTGACTTTGAGGTGGTACTGGGGTGCCACAGAAAGCTTAAACAGCTGGCAGAATATCCAAATGTTACATTGGAATAGGTGCCAGGTCACTCTGGGATCACAGGCAAGGAAATAGCTGACACGTTAGCAAAGGGCGCTAGCGAGCTGCCGTTCTTAGGTCCAGAACCGACGTGTGATAGCTCATATGGTAGCATCAAAACGTTTGTCAGATCTCAAGTTTCTGCTGGGCACTGCTTCTTTTGGAATAGACTCGCCGGCGTAAGACACCGTAAATCTCTAGGGCTTCATCCGAATGAGAAAAGACTCCGTAAGGCAGTCTTTATGAACAGAGACAGATTAAGATTACTCACAGGAATCTTAACTAGACGCTGCGCACTAAATAAACCTGTCCTGTGCAGAAAATGTGGAAATGCGGAGGAAACTTTTGCTCACCTTCTTGTCAACTGCCCGGCAGTTGACGGGGAGAAGCAAACGCACTTTGGGGTCGATCGGTTGGACGAACCCAGAGTCGGTAGGCTAACTCTCAACCAGATTGCAAACTTTTTTGATAGAGTGCAATCTGACTGAGAGGGCTAAAATTGACATGCGACACAATAGGTCTTTCTGGTAGAGTTGCCTTCTTCAGGTTACACCCGCCCATGGGGGAAAAAGTGTTTTAATTTTTACAGGTTATTTTACAGGGTTAAGTAACCATCTACAATCTGTCAAATCCCTATATCGTTGGTTATATAAATTCTAATACAATGTACAATTATCGTTTGAGAACGCCCTCCATCAACTGATCTCATTGACCACACGACTAGCAGATGGGTTGACTGCATGCTAAGAGGCAGAGTGGTCTATGCCAATATGCTAGATAAAAATATCGCCATGAAGACCACTAGAGGGTGTCCTCAAGGGGAAGTACTGTCACCACTGCTGTGGAGCTTGGTCGTGGATGATCTCGTCAGATCATTAAACGACAAAGGAATATGAACGCAGGGGTACGCTGATGACATTGTCATCGTAGCTAGGGGGAAGTTCCCAGGCGTGGTGGCGGGCACCATGCGTAATACACTGCGAATGGTGGAGGAATGGTACCTTTCACAAGGACTCTCAGTTAATCTACAAAAAACAAAGTTGGTTGCCTTTACCAACATGAGAAAACTCAATGACCTAGGGGGCATTAGACTGTTTGGGCAGGAGTTACAATTAACCAAGAAAGTAAAGTGTCTGGGTGTTACCCTCGATGCGAAACTGAGCTGGAAAAATCACTTAGTTAAAACAACGACCAGGGCCACGCAACTATTCTGGCGCTGCAGGAGAGTTACTGGCAAAACCTGGGGATTAAAGCCGAAGGTGATCCATTGGCTATATACTGCCGTGATAAGACTAGCGATAACATACGGGGCAGTAGTCTGGTGGAGGATGACAGAAGTGTCCTCCGCAGCGAAGCTGCTAACCCCTGTCCAAAGACAGGCATTGCTGGGTATCACTGGTGCAACTAACAGTTGCCATTGTGGGCCTCTCCCCACTAGAACTCTATGTGAGAGCGGAGGCAATGAATGCGATCCTTAGACTGAAAGCCCAACAACCTGTGGCATCCCAACTTCAGGGTGGGAGGACACACTTATACTACGGGCACGTTGCTGGACGGACCATTCCTGCAAATGCCCACGGACAGCATGGCACCCGAAATTATCTTCACTGAAAAAGTGAAAATCTCCATACCGAACAGAGACCAGGCGCGTAGTGAGATCACTGCTAACGAAAACTGGCACACGGATGGATCCAAATCCAGCCAGGGGACAGGAGCCGGTATTTGTGGGCCCATCCTAATCAAAGTATATCCATAAGCCTGGGGAAACATACAACAGTCTTCCAGGCAGAGGTATTCGCCCTTGCAGCCTGTGCAGAAATGTTTGCAAAAGGGGGCTACATGAGGAGGAAAATTAATATAATGACTGACAGCCAGGCTGTCATTAAGGTAATCTCGAACCCCGTAACTAGGTCAAAACTAGTTAGGGACTACAAACAATCCCTCAATGCACTGGCACGAGACTACACGGTGTCTCTGATTTGGGTGCCGGGACATGAGGATATAAAGGGCAACGTAATTGCCGATGAACTAGCCAAGAAGGGCTCTAAGAGACACTTCATGGATCCAGAGCCGGAATCCTTAGTAATCCCCATGTGGGATTACTAAGGATTCCGCAAGAAGGGAGATCTGGACCTGGTTAGATAAAGAAAGTACAAAGGAATGGAGGTCGACTGAAGGTCAACTCTATACTAAAACGCTGATAGGGGATGGCGATGGTAGTTTCTGTGATAACCTACTCAGGCGCAGTAAGAAAGAAGTTAAAACCATTTACTGGGTTGATAACTGGACACTGTCCTCTGAAAAAGCGTCTATATAGTACAGGCCGTGTAAGCGAACCGTGGTGTAGAAGATGCGAACTACAGGAGGAAACGAGTTTACATGTAATCTGCACATGTGAGGAACTGAGGGTACTTAGGCAGAAGTACCTCGGGAGAGATCTACTGGAGCCCTCCAAGGTCTTCAAGTTTCCACTGGGCAAGATATTGGGCTTTATAGAGAACACCAAGCTGCTCGAATGGAAATAAGAGAAAAAAAAATAGGGATGGTACAATCAGCACCTCGCTCAACTGCCCGGACATCAAGTGCCCACCCTAACTTGAATGAATGAATGAATATCGTTTGAGAACCTGCGGTAGATATATCCTCCACAAGAATTTGACGTCCTAAACAAAAACTCTCAAGTCGCCCTCACGTAAAAATACCTGTCCTATGTATTAACTCCCCTTTCTATTACCCAAAAGAAAGCAGCACCCGTTCGCAGATCCTTCACTCGCGCGTCAACCCGCCGACCGAAATTGCAACTTCCAAACACAATCTCCTTTCCGACCTACATCTGATAAATTGCGAATAATTAGTTCTTCCAACAGCCCGCGCTCGGTGTATTTGCCATCGCGCCCCTCCCTCCTATTATTCATGCCGGAATTGAAAGTTACAACAATAACCCTGGTGCGAATGTTTGTGATTTTCCGTTCTTCGAAGCGAAGCGACGCCGAAAATGTTATTAATAGTTCGGGAGTCGAGGCAGAGGGAACGGATGCCGCGTTACACCTAACAATAAATCCTTAAGCGTTCGCGAGAGACGCGGTATCGTTGCGGAACGGGAGAGATAAACGATGCGCGAATAATTAAACGTAATGCGAGTTCGCGACTCCAGTTTTGATTATTAACAAATAACTTAATACGGCGATAGAATTCTGTGGCCACATCTGTATATACGTTTTGGCACCGTATATGTGTGTAATTCGTAAGTTGTTCGAAAATAAAGCAATTTATGACAGAATACTGTCGTGACTTCATTTCATCCCAAAATGGAGTAGTTCTATTTTCATTTCGGGATGTATTGGATTTTAGTGTTGAAATAATAACGCATAGTAATATCGATTAAAAGCTCTATTTTATTTGGTTGCCTGAAAAACACTTTAAACAAGGAATACACTAAAAAGTTAGAGATATTTTAGATGTCATGTATTCAAATATTGAATTTTACTTTTTATTTGAGTTAAGATACTTTTAGATGTTAAATATTTATTTGAAAATACAGCTAGTTCAGATGCAAACGCACGGAAAAAAATCTCTTGGAAAAATATACAACAATATTGTAGAAAAAAAATATTGTGGCAGTAATTAGCATAATTATGTAACCTTATCACATATTTTTGTTAATTATTACATGTTGTTTTCGCAAATAATATTTTAAAATTGTGGTTAAACTTTTGTTGTATAATTTCACACAACTGTGACATTTTTTCAACAATGTTTGTGTCGAGACGTACACGACAAGATTGTGGCAATTTTTGACACAAAACATCCTATTTTTTCGATATTTTTGTTTCCAAATAAGTGGTCTAATTCAAATACACCAATGGCGAATTAGAATGGCAAAAGCTAACAATGAGATACTGCAGTCGTCAGAGGGCGTTATTCGAGTACAGCGCCATCAAATTTTTAACAGATAGTCAGTTTATATGATAGTTTACACGGCCATTTGAGCATTTTGAGCTGTTGACGTGGCTATGCACCTATTAGATATACCTAATTTCCTGGAAAACTACTGGATGTGTTTAAAGGTAAGACAAATTGAAAGTTTAATATTATAGCATGGCATAAGTAGGAACATATATCGGCCATATATATGTCTTAACAGAAAACAATATAAATTTAATTTAATCCAACACTAAGTAAATATTTCCACTAGTGGCTGTATCTTGCTGGGTGTGTAACTTATAGTAGGTGATGGTTCAAATTTTACTAACAATACTTCTTAAGAATAACTAAGAGTATAATTTCTACGCTATTTCCAATTACTTATGATAGAGAACACATTCGTGTTATCTAATTTTAACTCATTTTTGTTTTTAGGTAACGAAGTAAATGAAGAATATTTCAAGAATTTTAACTTCAGATGACATTAAGAAGCTTCTCTTGTATTGGGTGTTCGAAAACTAATCGAAGCCAAGTTCAAGGAATACTTTTCAATTGTACTACAGGTATCTTCTGAACTCCATAAGTAAATACAGTTTAGGTCACCAAATCAGAGTCATGTCATATGCTCCTGCACATCATACCACGGGTTATTGCTGATTTGCTGATTGCTAAATGGTGTGTTGTTGAGGTTTTTTGTTTTTTTTTCGCATAATGTATAAAAAATATATTTACATGTCATATGTTTATCACACTGTTATATTTTAATATTATATTATTTATTCATATATGAAAAAAAAAATTGCATTTAAATGCGTTATTATTGATGCAACACCTAGTACTCTTTACTACAAAATTGTAGTGTTATCTGAAACAATACTGTTGTATGTTTTCATACGGAAGTGTAGTAAATAGTAAGAAAATTTATATTAAATTTTACGTCCTAACAAAGTGATTTTTCGTACAATATCTGTAACTAAAATGTACACACTATTGTGTCAACGCTTGGAATAGATTTTTCAGTAATTTTTGCAACAATATTGTATTTAATAGAAATACAATCCGTTAACTACAATCCTGTGATAGAAATTAAGATAAGTTGTAGCCAGTCGTACTTCCACAATAAATTGTAGTTAACTGTTCTGCAATTGTTGGCGTTTTGACAACAATTTTTTTCCGTGCGGATATAAGGAATTATTAACCACATTGAGAAAAAAGATTATTTTCCTAAAAGAAATATATATCTTTGAAAAAATTTATTTCGCCTAAAGAAACTTTATTTGAATTGGATAACTAATTTATAAACTATTTCTTTAAAATAATAACTTGTATTCAAATAAATTAACTTAACAGCAGAAAATATTTGTTTGGATATATCAAGTACGATTTTACTAATTAATAAAACTATTTATTTTATACAAAATTGGTATATTTACGGACAAAATAGTACCAGCCTTACGTCAAAATTATATTATATCATCACATCATTATGTTATAAACATATAATAGCACAGTTTTCTGGCCTATAGTAGCAAATAGCAAACAGTAAAATTGAACATATTGTACGAGTACAGAAATTGTCGTGAAGATGGCGATTCTCCTATTTCACTACACCGGCTTTTCATACTTGATATAAGTTTTCTACATGGCGGACAAAGCCATCGAATATTTCTCTATTATTTGCCAGTTAAATATTTCTTAGAAATTGTTATCGAAACAGCTTCTTCATTGTATGTAGTGACCGTTGATTCTTGCGAATCAATCACCAATGTGGAGGGGCCACCGACAACAGGCGTGCTGTGGACATCTGGAGTCGTTATATAATCTGCTTAATAAAATAGTATTATGTTGGTCAAATAAACAAATTATTAAACTAAAGATATGCTTTAATAATTTCAAATAATTTCATTTCTTAGAATCAAATAAATATTTATTTGAATGTAAATTATAGAATCATTCGACCAAATATGCTTTACTATTCCAAATAAAGGGATTTTAGTTTGCGACTGATATCGATTATTTTCAAGTCAAAGCTATATTTTTTCATAAGGAAGGAATTTTCTACCTAAATCACTATTTGTCTCAAATATTTTTTTCCTCAGTGTAATTTATAAATATAAAGAACATATTACATTTTATTTAGATTGAAATTTGAAAATCGTAAGTTAAAAATTAGGTGCAAGGCATTATGAACATGAACTCATTTGACAAAAACAAATAGCAATTTTGATACAATCAGTTTTACTTCCATGATTGCAACTTTATTAATATCGGCACTTAGTAAAAAAAATCTCAATTATATTTTTTAATGTTATGTATGAAGATTAGATAAATTATTACCTTAAACCATAATTAAGTGATCGTTGGCACAGCAATTCACATATTTACGAAGTACGTATTTATAATACATTTGTTTATTTATGTTTAATTATTACTACAAATCAAAATAAAGACAAATTTTAAGGAGGATTTTCGTTGTTTCAATCTTCCCAATCAAATATTTTCGTTATAAAAAGCAAAAAGAAATTATCCAAATTTATAGATTAAATTGTAAAACTAATTCCATATATATTTTAAACAACTGTGAATTTCTGTTGCTCAGATTGTGCTGCCATCTATTCGTCAATGCTTCAACTAACTAAAGAAGTAACGTTTTAACAGTTCTCCCGTTCCTCATTCGTGCCCTCGCAGATATAGAAGCGTTCTAAACGCAAGAACCACATTATCGGTATCTACTCTTCCACAACCTGGTGTACAGCAGATCGTTTACAGGTAACTATAAAGTTTATTTCGAGATTTTGTTAATCAATGCTTGAAAACGGTGCTTTTCTTAAATACAGAACACTGCAAGAATTGCAGTTTAGCTTTTGGATATGCTTGCGGGAAGGTTCGTAATACAATCGATAGATGGCGAACACAATGTCTTTTTCTTATGACTTGAAAATACAGAGTTTTGTGCCTGATATTAAAATTGGCAAATTAGAAGTTTGTATAAATTTAATATAAACTATCAATATTAAGTCATCAAATGGAATTTAAAAAATCACTGCAAAGGTGCTTCAAAACGAAATCGTTTAGGATCAATTAATTTTTCCAATTATTTTTGCGTAAAAAATCTGAAACTTTTCTCTGAGAAAAAAGAAGTTACACTTAGATACGGAAAAATATGCAGTTTAACGAAACTTGAATGATCACAGTTTTTGGTATTACAAAAAGTGATCTAACGTGGCTTTGTCAGTTTTGTTACGAAAGATTTATTTACTTCGGCTTTTAAAATTAAAATAGGTATGTTTTTGGTACTTATTTCTGAACCTGTTTGCCGTAAATGTTTATGTAAAATTGTTATACTTACCTTCTGGGAAATACCCTTTGTGACTCTTTGTATAAATTTTATAAAGATTTTCGACTTATGATTTTTTCACATTCTCTTTATTAGCATGCAATAACGACTTGATAATAGAAGGTATCACTGAGAGAAGCTAATTTAGATATAATCTTCAAAATTAACTTCGCCACCAATATATTCGATGTACATTGTGCCATTGCCGTAAGCTTTTTCGCGCCCAACCCAAATTTAAACTAATTTTTAATAAATTTTGTAATAATTTTGTATCTATACAATTTTTGTCAATATTTTTATAATGTTCTTGTGTTAAATAATACTAAAGCTCGTGTTCCAATCTTGGTGAATATATTTAAACTATTTTACACAAGATGTTTCGGCTTACGCGTCATCTTCAGGTGTAAATGCCAACCAAGATAGCATGTAGGCTGAAACCTGTTGTGTAAGATAGTCGAAATATATTTCAAGATTGGAACACAAACTTCAGTATTATTTAACTTTTTTTTATTTAAACAATAAAATTCGGAGGTCCAATAATAAATTTAATTAATAACAGAAATAAAAGAATGTGAAACAGCATGCTAGTGTGCCGGCTCACGATCTATTGCAGGAGTCGCCATACCAGGAGGCAAGGGAGCAAGTTTAGCACCAGCCTACCAAGCATTAACTACACCACTTCTAGCGTACCACATTTTCATTGCTACTGATCTCAAGTTTTATCCGCGATCGTCTATTCTTGCTATCATGGGTCAAGACGTACGCCCTCTAAGGGACATACATCAAACTCTTAAGCCACCAGGCGTCTGCCACAGATGTTGGTAATGCAGGCGCATACCTAGCTCGGCCAATTAATTCATAAGAATTAATTGCAAAACCAGTTTCTGACAATGAATTTCAAAGTACGCGTTTGTTGAGGTTTTTTCTTGTATAACATAAAGAAATATGTTTTATTATTGTACAAGTGTTTGTAAGTTTGTCTGTGTCGCAGAAGCTTTCTACTTCAATGCAATTTATTGCCTTTTCATCGTTTTTTTTATAGATATAACATTTATTATTCTTTGATGAGATATCTGTACAGACTACGTTCTAGAATTTTATTAGTAAAGATACTCCGATAGAGATGTGTCGTTCCAATACCGTAATTGAACAAAAGAAACGTTTCTGACCGGCAAATTGGAAGAATGGATTGGAATTATAAGCGAACGAATTATTATGTTTGATTATCAAACGAATGCAATAAAAGCACATCCTTTCTTCTCTTCTGAGGAAACATTGGTGCAATTGCAAAGTACACACAACTCACAACAGAATACAATTGTAAAATCTATTATATGAAACTCGAATTTCATTAAGTTCATATTAACGCTGGAAATTCAGATTTATTTACAAAGCAAATACCTTGCTTACAAGGTTCTAGATTTGATCTAATTTCTTTTGTCTCTTTGCGTCCTATAAATCTTCTAAAGTATTTTAAGAGCCTAATCGATAGCTAGCTTCATATTTACTCAAGAAACTTATATGTTAGCAAATAATTTCAGACTTAGATCACTGAAGCACTGGTAAGTGGTAGAAAGATTAAAGAAAAACTTAAAAGACGGAACAGTAGAAACAGAAATAACGCCACAAGAAATTGAGGTGCTGACCAAAAACTGAAAAGCATCGAAGAAATGCATCAACAAATATTCCTATAATCCAACATAACCAACGTCCATAATAGGCATAAGGGTTTGAGAATAAAAAGACCTAAATAAATTTAGCTGAAATGACACAGGAACCGATTGATTACACAACAGTTTATTGAAATCTTATTAAAATGTAAAATTAAAGAGAAATGTACATGTGAATATTTTATTGTAATAAGTCTAAGTTTATTGGAAAAGTAGCTGGAGAAAGTTTAGGTAACTACTAAAATTTACCCTAGGCATGTCATACACCGCACTCGTTAACAATCTCTCTTCTAACGTGCTAAAAAAATGTGACGTCAAAACCCATTTATTTTACGTAAAACTCAACGCTTCAACTACCGTTTATTCACTCAGGCATGGAATATATGTAGACACGTGGATAGATACTTAGGGAGCTTACCCATTTCGTAAATGCACATGCATTCCCCTCGCCGTATAAAGTATTGCTGCACGAATACTCCATTGGATTTTTGCACTTCATATATTGCTTTAGAAACACATTAGCACTAACGCGTATTTGAGAGATAGAGCGTAATAAATGACGCCACGTAAACTGCCGAGGTATCTAAAATTGACGATGTGAAATTGCGGTGGTGTAAAGATTATTCCAGTCGTCAATATTATAGCTGTGTTAGGTGTGGCGTTTGTGGATTAGAAATATATTGCAAGGTTCTTACAGTGTGGAATCTTTAGCGAATCCATGTATTTCTGCTAATACTACAATAAATTCTTATTTATTAGGAGTATTAGCAGAAATATATTAATTCGTTAGGAGTACAATTGACTGTATCCAACTCAATTAACTGTGGTAGCAAGCAATTGCTATACGTTAATTATAGGAAATAAGTTAAATATCTCGCTAAAATATTTGACTAAATTATTTTATATGTATATTGGCCAAAACAAATAATTAGTGAGGAAACTCAACGAAACCCTTAGAAAGGAAAAGCTACGAAAATCGAGTTTGAAGTTCAAGATGAAATCATCTCTCCAGTAAAGTCAACTGTAATGAAAATTGGTAAACTCATTCATTAAAAAAAAAACAAAACGAAAAGTGACAGAGAGACAACTTAAAAAATTTGTGTAGTCACATATGTGGTTGCCAACAGCTGAATGGACTATAAATACCTTCGATTCATTTAAAACTATATAGGGGATTCCAGCAATCCTACATTAGAGAAGTCAGGACCAAATCTTGCCACATATAATCTGGCAAAGCCAGAATATTCTAAATCAAAGGCACATACCAGAAATTTGATGTAGGGCCAATGTCAGCTTCATGCCAAAATAGAAAATGTGCGCATTTCACATCCCAAACCTCAATGACTTATCAATCTCACATCATTTTTGAAAGCACTGAAAAAGGTTGAAGATAAATACATGAAAACACAGGCTTATATTGTGGTGAATGCTTTTGAACTCGTATCAGTACAAGGCAATGAGTGAATTTGCTCATTGTAGTAGTATTGGATTAGTGGGGCTGACGGTTAAATACCACATGTACTGAAGAAACAAAAAAAAACCTGTAACCCCCAAGATGGAGGGCAAATACCCCCTTATTCCAAACAATAAATTTTCCTGCAATAGGTATGGTATAAGCCAGCTGATAAGGCAAGAAGTTGTGATGATATGTAAAAACTTTCCACGGAAAAATTGAAGATGGACCTCACATATAAAATATGGCTCACTGTTGACTTGGTTGCGTGGTGCAAAGTGGGATAATGCAAAGTTGCCCAGCGGCAGTCATTGAAGTGATATTCAATCTTACCCTCTCCCACGTGTTGGTAGAGTGTATAGTGAAAATATCCATACGCAGAATGGTCAACGTAGGATTTATTGAACATATTCCCCAAAGGTGACCAAACCTGGTATATTCCTAAGGATAACACTTAAGAAAAAATCAATTAAGTGAAAGAATTTACTACCAATGTCAGCTGTAAGAGCGAATAAGATCAGGACTACATCTTGAAGCTGAATGGAAGTGCCATTAAAGGACACGCGAATGACTTCAACAGCATAAGAAACTGAAAGAATTTATGGGCCTACAACTAAATATTTTTAAAATTTTGGCAAATAGATGAATATCTTATACGCTGTTCTGTGTTCAGTTTAATATAGATCGAATCTACTATAGACAAGGTGCCAAACTCGCGTGCAAACTGATTTGGAAGTGCCTAAAAAAACTGTACGGATTAGGCAAAGGGAAAAAGATTAACCATACTTGCATTTCCATCGCACAAGATAGTAGAAGGAAGTGATATAACAATCAACTTCGCCAAAAAGGAGCATAAAACACCACTTCTAGCATCCGAATCCTTTTGTGGAGTAAGAAACAGTGCAGTACAAAAAAAAAAACTAAAAAATGCAGAAGATAACCAATGTATTGGGAAAATCTCCATTGGATGAGTCGGGCTGAAACTATTCTGAGGACCTATAATCGGAAGAGAGCTATTGAGTGTATCAATCTAATAATAAGTAAAATAAAATAAAATATACACATAGTGAGAATAACCTATGAGACCACTATGAACTGAAACAACATCCGGCTTGAGCTAAGATGGGGAATAGCAGAGGAAGAGAACAGGATGTAACATCTGTCAAGATTTTTTCAAATCGCGCTAGGCCTGAGTGATCTTTTCGATGCAATGCCATCACTTGCTTGTTTGCCTTATTCTTTTATAATTCTAATTAAAAAATCGTTTCGCTGTTATTTTTATTGCTTTTGGGCGTATCTATTTTCTTTAATATACCGGTCTGCATATTCAAAGGTTTCATGGAATTTTTCTCTTATTTGGATATGATTAACCTACCTTTAAATATTCGCTGACTCATCTCTCAATTTTGCTTTTGATTTTTGTCTCTTTAATGTCCTTCAACGATATTATGAAGTTTCGATAACTACTTCGTTCGAATGTTCAATTTTGCAATAGTGCTGATTTATTTAAAACGTGGACATTATCTAGAGGAACATCATCGATATGGCATTTGAAAAGCAATTTGTTGTATTGCATATACATTTACATGCATGAAAATATCCTACACATTTCATGTAAATGATACAAATAAATAAAGCTAATCAATGAAAATTGAAAATACATATTTAATCAAACTGGTCGCTTTGATGGTGCAATACATATACCCTAATAGCCTTTAGCGTAACTAAAATAGATTCACATTTACCCTATCATAATTAGAATGCCAAACGCCCTCACCTCACGCAGTCCAATAAACAGTACGAACATATTCCAAATTCCTTCGATTTTCGTGATTTAGTTTATATTGAAATACATATTTTAGTAATCCACTGTGGAATTTGATTACGTCGGTGCGGGCGAGGGTTATTACGATCTCTGGGAACCGAATCGGATGCCTCACATAAAATAACTAAATGTATGCGTTAATAATTCGAAACGTGTCCGCGAATCGGATATTGGGTTGATGGAGTGGTTCCGTACTGCAGGAAAGCAATATACACCCCATCAGTTATGTGTAGTTGTGATAAAACACAAATAGTTCGATGTTATTAAAGGTCAGCCACCGATGGATGCCAGTTATTTTGGTAAGTGTGGTGTGTGTGTCAAATGTGAAACAATGCTCGATAGGTATGAGAATAATCTTCTTGCTCTCTGAAGTGATATTGTGTGTTACATAATAAACCATCCCACTTTGAATATTACTTGAATAACAATTTATAATGGCAAATCAGTTGATTAAACGTTTAATCTTAGTTTACACCCAATACAACAAACGTTAAAATATCTTCGGTATAAAACGTTGAAATGTAGTTTATTGTACATCAATTATTGATGTTAGAAGTGGAAATAACTCGAGAATGTATGATAAAAGTGGGACTCCCTGTCTTCCTTTTTAATCGCGCAATCTGCGATATTACGATAGAGAACTATTTTTGGAAAGAGTGTACCACCCAACAAATACATAAATATTGACGATATCGAATTAGATTGAAAGCCAACAACTTGTAGCATCCCAACTTTAGGGTCGGAGAGCACACTGATACTACGAGTACGATGCTGGACGGGCCATTGCTGCAAATGCCCACGGACAGCATGGCACCCGAAATTATCTTCACTGAAAAGGTGAAAATCTCCATACCGAACGGAGACCAGGCACGTAGTGAGATCACTGGTTCACGGACGGACCCAAATCCAGCCAGGGCACAGGAGCCGGTGTTTGTGGGCCCAGCCCTAATCAAAGCATATCCATAAGCCTGGGGAAGCACACCACGGTCTCCAGGGAGAGGTATTCACCCTTGCAGCCTGTGCAAAAATGATTGCAAAAGGGGGCTAGATGAGCAGGAACATAAGTATAATGACCAACAGCCAAGCTGCTATCAAGACAGTCTCGATCCCTGTAACTAGGTCAAAATTAGTTAGAGATTGCAAACAATTGCCTTAATACACTGGCATGAGACTACACGCCGGAACATGTGAATATAAAGGGCAATGTAATAGCCGACGAACTAGCTAAGGAGGGCTCTAAAAGACACTTCATAGGCCCGTATGTGGGATTACTAAGGACTCTGCTAAAAGGCAGATTTGGACCTGGCTAGATAAAGAAAATACAAAGAAATGGAGGTCGACTGAGGGTCAACTCCAATAGTGAATGAGGACGCTAAATTCTCTAATAACCTACTCAGATTCAACAAGAGACATGAGGATATAAAGGGCAATGTAATAGCCGACGAATTAGTCCAGGGGGCTCTAAAAGACACTTCCTAGGTCCAGAGCTCGTATGTGAGATTACTAAGGACTCTGCAAGAAGGGAGATCTGGACCTGGTTAGATAAAGAAAGTACAAGGGAGGTCGACTGAAGGGCTAATAGGGAATGGGAATGCTAGATTCTCTGATAATCTGCATATGTGAGGAATTGAAGGTACTCAGGCAGAAATATTTCGAGAAGGATCTATTGGAGCCCTCGAGGGTTCTCAAGTTTCCACCGGGCAAGATACTGGGCTTTATAGAGAACATCAAGCTGCTCGAGTGGAAGTAAGAGATTTAATAGGGACGACGCAATGAGCACCTAGCTCAAGTGTCCGGACTCTAGGTGCCACCCTAACTAAATGAATGAATGACGATATCGAAAAAACTTGAGGTGATTGTGACTACTTGATGTAGACAGCTTCCAGGTATTAAAAAGATGTTATGATTTCGTACCATTGTTTAGTTACGAAAATATATTAAATGGATGTAAGATTTTATAAAATTACGGTCTGTTTTAGACCATTTGCAGAGTTTTCCAGACATTTACTTCAAAATTACGTATTTCACAATATGTAACTGTTCGGAATGGTTAACATACCTTGACATTTAGCTATATAAATGGAAGTTCAAAATAATTAAAACACATCTTGATGATATTAACATATATTATTTGCTCCATACATTTACAGATCTATTATAATCGCTACAATGAGAATTTTGGCACCGTTTCATGTAGTACATCATATGTATTATACAATATTATTTTAAAAAAAATCTATCAATGAGAGTTCATAATTCATCGGTGCAGGTATGTACACTGATTATTTTCACACGGATAAAACTGGTCCGGAGTTTACGAGATAAAATAACAGGGTTATGCACGAACATCTTTTAAGCGTTGTCTCACAATCAGTTTTTTTAGAACATTAGTTTTTTTCCTAATCGTTCACTTCTTAATTTTTTCATTTTTGTACGTACAAAATATACGTATCTAACACTTATGTACATATAAAACGTTAAATTGTTTCGAAAAATACAAACAATAATGTTGCAGCTCAAAAAGCTGGCGAATATAAAACTCTAGTCAAAGTTTCCTTTTAAAAATTAGGCAATCCATCTTTTTATAAATATAAAGATATTGCAGGTGCATCAATAACAAGATGAAGATTATAGTGTGTCGTATTTGATATTTTTTTTTATATAATCTCATCTGGTTTGTTTGAGACACCTGTATATACATATATACGTGATAAAATTTATTACCAATTATAACAAATTTTATGTTTTGTATACAATATTATTTACAAATTGAATTACGTTTGCTTTAAATAGATGGTTCATTACCTCTTTTTTCATATATATCTGTTTCATTCATTAAAGAAAGGAATATTTGATTCGACTATATAGTCTTTTAGGGTTATCTAAAATTTACTTCAATTAAAGAAGCAAGGAACCAATCTGGAGGTATAGCTTACATTACAACGTGATCGTGATTTGCCTGGTTTTTATTTGTACGATAATTGTATATCATTAATATATGTGATATGTATAAACTGATAGAGAATTGATGTATTTTACGTGGAGACTATTTTACTGATATGTAATTTTGAACCATTTAAATGATAACGTTTTTTGTATATGTATGATGTATTTTCAGCGAATATACCCTGCATATCACGCGGCAAGAATTTTTGTTGAAATACTGTGAGCAATATATATATATATATCACTCTTTAAATAAAAACCATGCAAACGGACTTAAATACTTATTTCATCTAAAATATAAACACGATAAAAGACATTTATAACAAGCAACGTTTATGGGAACCTAAATAACGTTTCAAAAGTAATTAAACGTATATACAAATGTACAAATCACAGATAGGAAGTTACCGTTCCGAATGGAACAAAAAAATTCTCTGCATATACATATGTATGCAATATGTGTAATATATATTTGGTATGTATATGTACATTTACATAAATGAAGGTGTAAACTTTATTTACATCAGCGCACATTTATATTATGTGATTATGTGTAATTCTCACAAAAAAAGATATCGCAATTTTATTATTATAAGGACGATTGATATTTAATGCTGACACGTTGCTAGTACAAGTCATTTTTTGGTAAAATCAAACTGTCCTTGCCTATAATAGGTTCTTCTTAAATAATATATGTAGGAATTTTTTAAGTTTTTTTTTAGGTAAGCAGAAAATTTGGGTTCGGTTTTGGAGCAGACTCTCATTTCTATCCAAACAGGCAAGTCAGAGTAGGCAGAGGCAGGTACAAGTAGATCAGTTTGTATATCTGTATATAAGCCGTCCTCTATCTGTTTGCGTACATGCATATGCAGTCTGTCTACCTGTCGGGATGGGTAGTATACAGGATGTAACAAAAATGCAGTGTGAGCTTTGTCTGGTATCAATTGCACGACGTATAAAGTACAAATTTGCTGAAAAAACTCATCATTAACAAAGAAAAAAAACACAATTTAGGGCTCAAAAATTATTTAATCCTGGCCTACTACAGGCACACGTCATTTTAAATTCTTTTTTTTCACATAGAATTTAAATATTATCATAAAACTCACGTAACTTAAGTTATTTTCAGATGTTTATGTGTGATTTATTCTAATTGTAAGTGATTTTGATTGCGTTAGTAAGAGTGTAACTTCCTGTTCAGCATGAATATATAATAAGTTGAGTTTATTGGTTGAAGTAACAAAGTGACAGATCTAATTTAAGCTTAAATTTCGACGATTTTGTGTAAAATAAAATTAAGAGTGGATATGAGTTAAAGAAGAATAGGGTTTAGAAGGATGGATGACTGAATTGAGAGTATCAGATAAAGGAAATGATAGTTTCGGCTAAAAATTATAAAAACTTAGCACTCAAGACTAAAGGAAGAACACCATTAGGTGATATAGTCTTTTTGGTATATATAATATTGTATCTTATGAGCCTATAAAGTAAATTATTATTATTACTATTATTATTATTATTATGAGATTTGTTAGTTTTCGCATAATGAATTTAAAAAAGCAACAAATAGTAGTATGTGCCAAATTTATTTGTAATTCACTGCATTATTTACTTTATTTTCACATTTAATATTTATTACTTTAATTCTTGTTTTCCTTACGATTCCCGTAAACGAACCCCGAACTTAAGACATGGATTTATAACATCTGGTACATGTAGAGAAAAAGAAACTTTAAGAACAAACAATATATACAGATCATTTATTAAGGCCTTATAGTAATACGAGACATTAATGTAAAAAAAATAATGGGATAACTTTTTTTAATATAATTCATAGGACTATGCACGAAAATATTGAGTGGCAGTCTACATTTACAAATGAGCTAGGCAAAAGGCATAAAGTACCCTCCTGTGGGTTCCGGGTCACACAGGAGTGGAAGGAAACACGAAATTACGGATAATCTCGCAAAAAAGGGGCTGGAATATCTTTTGTAGGGCCTGATTTCTTTTGTGGGTTAAGGAGCAGTACAATACTGAAGAAACTGGAAATAGAGATGGAGCAGAGAAAATCGAGTTACTGGGAAAATCTCTAGGGAATGAGATAAAGTAAAATTCTTCTGGGAACTTATAACCAGAAGAGGTTTACAGAATGCATCAACCTGAGTAAGAACAATGTTCGCATATTAACAGGAATACTTTCAGGCCATTGTAGACTGAAAGGACACCTGAGTAAGCTTGGATTGGAAAAAGGAATCTGAATGTAGATTTTGTGGGGAACAGGATGAAACACCCATCCATCTTCTCTCAAACTGCGTAGCGCTGTGCAACTCGAGGGCGTTGCACCTGGGAGCATGTGAAATCGAAGAGGGAGACTTACCTAGACTGAGGCCCTCCGATATCCTGCACTTTCTGAAAGGAATAGGATTGGAAGGCCAGCTGTAAAGCCGCAAGAATAGGGGACACAATAGATCTTTTAGGTCGCACTGTAACTACATACATTTACTGCGCCAAAAGGATCAAATGATAATGGCAACTGTAGATAGTCCAAAACATCAGTTCTTCACAGGATGCCGTCATGGAGATTGATTATAAAAATTAGGAATAGTAGCGGTCATAAATTTCGTCTGGGGAACACTAGATGCAGATATTTTAAGTTTATATTAACTTGTGTTACTGGACACATTATTTTCTATTTAGCAAGTGCGATCTGAAAAAGATTAGTAGAGATTTAGACAAAGCAAGAGAAACTATTTTCTTCTAATACAAAGTAATGATCAAAGTCCTTAGTTACGTCAACGTGACCACTATTATCTCCAATTGTAGAATCAAATCGACGTACGCAAACTGGGTTATGTTAGTTATTACAAAATATTGGCATAATACGAGGCAAACCGTTGAAAACATAGAGATGCGGAATACGACGATAATAGTAGTATAAACTTTATAAACCATTAGATATGTATACAAAAGTTTCTATAAAAACATCATTTGATTTATATCGCAGTTGAATTTTCCAGGAATTTAATATATCACCAAGGAATTAGGGCAGGAAATCTAATTCCAAAATCAATATAGTCATTTATCTGTGGATCGTGACCTATTTAACCGGTTCTGGATCAGATTATTAATCATAGCTGTTTGTTTTAGATCTACGGTCTGTTTAACACGTTTTCGAAATCCGCGCACAAATCATTTCGAAATACGTGGAACGTAAAACAGTTCCGTCTAGCGCCAAAAGAATTGTTGTCATCAAATCCATTCACAGTTAATACGAACTTTTATAAACGTGGTGCCAACATTAAAAATCAATCGTTCGGTTTTGTGTTATCGCACAAAGGGGGCGCCACTATCGCAACTTACTTTACTGTAGGTGTAATTTCCACTATCTCCCGGAATATTATATCACACATCACGAATTGATGATCCATGTATAATTAAACATCGTGATCGCCGCGTAACGTTTGTATAGGTCATATACGTCCTATAGGAGGTTGTATTTGTTTAATATTAATGCCGACATCGTACGTACGACGAAACGCTATTGTTTTCCCTCCTCTTTTATGAATATTTATGTCAATTTTGCATGCGGCGGTATGTACGACTGGCCTGGTTTTTTTGTTTTATGAGGTTTAGCGGGCGATTTGAATAAGTGACACCGGAGGTTATATCGCGACAGAATTAATACGGATGTCATGGAGGAGCCTGTATGCATTTTCTGAATAAATATTCCCATGCTCGGTGCTTTGGTACCCGGTTATGTGGAAATATCCGCGTAACATTTCGTGCAATCCTCGGTTTCTCTGCTCTGTTGCTTTACTTTAGTTAATTCGCGGAGCGCCTGTTTCGGATGAATATTCATTGAAGTGTTAATAACAGAGATTCCAATATTCTCTTTTTCCCGTATATATGAAGGGAGAATGCGTATATAAATGAAAGTAAAACGTGTTCAGTCGAAAGCATGTTTGAATACATCTTTATACTATAGAAATACGTTTGTATGCACACAGATAATAATCTTTGATTGAGTCATATCCTTCACTTATACTGGCGGTTTTACACATAATACAGTAGAACTACGTATCTACGGTTTCATTTATTTGCCGTTCGGCTGACGAAAACTTTTCTGAGTAAAATAAATCCTTCACCTATGAATATTTAAGCCCGTTTATTGTTTATACTTATATAAACAAAACGGCTTTCAGAAGAGGTAATAAGGCGCTAGTAAAGATGGAAAAAGCATTAAATTTATTGATTGAAGGTATGAATAGCAAACACATACCGATCAACGATAATATTTAACAGTAAAAGGCCTTAAGTCCTTATAAAACCTTTAAATAGGACAGCACTAAAGAAGACATGAAACAATTTACACCACAATGTACCGCAGTTATTGTTGAGATTGTTAAACAGGTTTAAGAATAAATATAATATGAAAAACGAATAAAATAATAATAATGAATAATAATGCTTCTTCTAGACTCCTCACCATAAACTAAACTGGACGTACGTTTCAATAGCAAAGCTATCATCACCAGCAGAAATTATCCTTATAATTTTTTTAAGTTCTTTATTATATCGTTCTATAGATAGAGGAACGATATAATAAAGAACTTAAAGAAATTATTAAAATTGCTGCTCTAAGGATTTTCTAAATGGATTCTCAGAAGACGTTGTATATAATACCATTAGAAAACATAAAAACAAAATAAAAATTAGAAAGGTGAATACATTAGAAATTAGCTTTAGCGATTACTTTTTGTGGAATTATGGCTTAATTGAAACAAAATATATTTAGAATTTTTTTTTTAGTCATGTAATTAATTATTAGTTTCTATTGCTTCTTTTTTTCTCTCACAACATAAGTTGTTTGTCGAACATAAATTTAACATTTTAAAAAACTATATGCGACAATAACACTTATTCAATTTAACAAACTAACATATATGTGTGGCATACACGATTTAAACATTTAAACTTCAGTCAGTCTACATGTTTGAATGTTCGACAAACAACTTACGTTGTGAGAAAAAAAAAGAAGTACTTAATAGAAACTAATAATTAATTACATGACAGGAGTTAGGAAGCTTAAAAAAGCCAATAAATTGTCGAAACGTAGTTTTTAAATATATTTTGTTTGAATTAAGCCATAATTTCACAAAAATTAATTGCAACATCCGGCGGTATCTATCGCTGCCAATCTAAAAAAAATACCCGAATTCTTTCCATTTATTTTATTCAATAAAGCCCGATATTTACAATATATTTCATAAATATTATGCTCGCGTCATCTGTTTCTTTACAGTCAAGCTCTGCGGATACTTTTTTCTGTTGCTGTACTATATAAGGCAAAAGTCTTGCATCAGATTGAGAGACGGATATAAATAAAGACAGAAAGTTGTAAACAATCAATAAATGATAAGAAAGTAGCAAATAAAATAACATAGGAAATACCCAGGCAAAAAAACCTATTGAATAAGCGGCTTACATTTAGAAATGTATGCATACATTTTACTTATTTATATGTATCGGGTTTAAAGGTTTTAGCATTATTAGTTACTTTCCAATAGTATATTTTACATTTCATAGCAGAAAGTATTATTTGAGTTTACTGTGATTTCTTAAGAAATATTTTTTTCTATAGTATTTCTTTTATTAACGGTTCAATGGAATTTTGACTTGAAATAATTAAAACTAATTTATATTACATAAAGTAAACTATTGATCAATTATACAATCATGATTACAAAATCAAAGTATCAAGTTTTTATTGTCCACATATCACTTTTTTCTTTAATAATTATAAAGATTAATATCCCCAACTTACTTCCTAAGAGTCCATGTATATTATTGATTTTGAATACATATGTTTCTTTCTATCTTTTTTTCATAGTAACTATAAATCATATTTAACAGATAATTGTGTTCGCCTAAGCTCATCTCTAGTATTTACAAGACAATCTCAATTACAAAATAATTCTAAATGTCAACCGTCTATTCTTGGGCATTGCTTCATTTTTTACTATTTTCTTATCATCAAAAGGTACGGGCCACCATCTAGATCACACTTGCATATTATGTTACGCTCGGACAGTTCATAGATTTTTTCTTATATAGTACATTCATAAATCACCTGTGTGAAGTTGGCCCCACATTTCCAAAATTTTAAGAAAATTATTTTAGAGTTCCAATTGCCCCCCGAAGAGTTGTAGAGTTCTCAATCGATTTTATAAAAAGTTCTCTTATTTTAAGTAGTCAAAACCCTACTTAAAAAGAATGGGGGGGTAACTTCATACCATCTGCAACTTTCATGAACCAGAGCTCTATACTTCCAATCGAATCGCTTTAAGTCATAAGCATAATTTATATATTATTTATATTTAACTTTTTGGGGGATTACCAAAACTCTAAGAAAACTCAGAGATTTTTCAAAAAAAATCAGGAATTTTCTGGGTCAATGAAAACAGAATGAGCCAGAACTCTGTTACTTCCACTTGAATCTCTTCGAGTCATAAGGATAATTCATAGAACTCTTTGGGAGGTTACCAGAACTCCAAAAACTCCACTAACTTAATTTGTTTTCATTGACCCAGAAAATTTCTGATTTTTTTTTTTTTGAAAAATGAGTTTTTTAGAGTTCTGGTAGTCCCCAAAGAGTTCCATAAATTATCCTTATAACTCGAAGAGATTCGAGTGGAAATAACAGAGTTCTGGCACATGAAAGTTGCAGGTAGTGTGAAGTTGGCCCTCCATTTTTTAAAATATCGTTTTGAATACTTAAAATGCCAGAACTATTTTTAAAACCGATTGAGAACTCTAGAACTCTTCGGGGGCAACTGGAACTCTAATTATTTTATTTAAATTTTGTAAATGTGGGGCTAACTTCACACAGATTTATAAATCGTACGAATGTAAAATTATTGTCAGAAAGTGTTTGCTATTAGGTAGAACGAATTTAGAACAGATGGCGACTCCTCGCTGTTCTTGTTTATGTGTTCGTTGATATACTTGAAGAAAAAGTATCTGAAAAATTCAACCTTGAACGAATAACTATTTTTAAAACCGATTGAAAACTCTAGAACTCTTCGGGGGGCAACTGGAACTCTAATTATTTTATTTAAATTTTGTAAATGTGGGGCTAACTTCACACAGATTTATAAATCGTACGAATGTAAAATTATTGTCAGAAAGTGTTTGCTATTAGGTAGAACGAATTTAGAACAGATGGCGACTCCTCGCTGTTCTTGTTTATGTGTTCGTTGATATACTTGAAGAAAAAGTATCTGAAAAATTCAACTTGAACGAATAACTTTTTTAAAACCGATTGAAAACTCTAGAACTCTTCGGGGGGCAACTGGAACTCTAATTATTTTATTTAAATTTTGTAAATGTGGGGCTAACTTCACACAGATTTATAAATCGTACGAATGTAAAATTATTGTCAGAAAGTGTTTGCTATTAGGTAGAACGAATTTAGAACAGATGGCGACTCCTCGCTGTTCTTGTTTATGTGTTCGTTGATATACTTGAAGAAAAAGTATCTGAAAAATTCAACCTTGAACGAATAAGGGAAAAAATATCGGTTCATAATAAAGGAAGAGATCCAATATGTTCTCCCTCACTCGGTTAGACTGGCATTGTTCCCATATTTTTTTCTTCAAGTGTACTACGTTAATCCTAGGATGCATAATATGAGCGTCGTCTCAACTCACATTATGCATTCTTGTTGAGACTTTTATCTATGCATTATAGGGTAAATTGATGTAATAAAACTTATCGATGTTGATTATTTAACATATTTTGGTTATGTAGTTATATTACCTACTGCATACAAACGTATTTTTTTGGTTTCATTCCCACCGATTAGTTTTTTTTTCCAAATATAAGGACGCACCACATCCTTCACATGTTACGCGCATCCCACCGTAAACAAACGTAATGCGGCAACAGTCAATTTATTTCACGGTGGGCGACCATTAGAGGCGCTCGCACTCGCAGTAGAAATCCAGCCTTCGGCCCCGAAAGAGTAGGTAAAAAGTCCATCCAACAATAGCGCTCCGACGTACACATAAATATCGACGCGAATTACACTAAAACACGAACTGCCGGACTAGCGAACGAGCGAGATAGCGGCCGTCGTATTCCGGTAACATAATGTACTACTATAATACTATCGTCCGGCACTTCCCCTATATTTTTTCCCTCATCTCCGTCTCTCCTCTTCTCCTTCCGTTCGTATACGCCACTCCACGGCAAATAGACTTTCAAATGATGGATGGACGTTGCTTTATTGGATTTTGGAGCGCTCGAAACGGTGGCGCCCCCACCTAAACGCGATCGTTCCCTTTCGATCTTGCCCGGGTGTACTTGGTTTTTTTTTGTGCTTTTCTTTTTTTTTACGGATGATCTCTTTTATTTATAGGGGTCGTTCAGCAGCTCCGATGAGAACTTCACAATTGTCACCGCATGTACAGCGGCATCAGTAGGGCGGAAACGAACAGGTGCAGGAGTGGCGCCCTCTGCGAGAGAGCCGTCGTCGAAGAGTAAACGTCGTTCCCTCGCGAACGATGACCTCTTGCGGGTTCGGCGAGACCTGTAAAACGCATTAGTTGATTAGGGCTGTCGTGGTTAGGAGTTCATTTGTTATGAACTAAAAACAATGATGTACAGTCGCCGACATTATTATTTAGCACTCGAATGAACGGCTGGACGCTTTGATGGTGCTAAATATTAATGTCGGAAACTGTACAAGCTCAACTTAGACGCCGTACTCGTACCTGCTATACAGGGTGTCCCACCGAACTGGGACATTAGATTTTTTTGAACTTCTAGTAGAAATTTGATTTTGAAACTTGCAGTGTAAACATGGCCTACTATGATCTATTTAAGGAAAATATTTTCAACTTTATAGCACTTTTGGTATACAGGGTGTTGATATCAACTTTCTTATTTTAAATGGAATGGTAGCTTACCGAATCATTTGGAACTAGTTTATATCCTATCCTTAAATTCGACCGTTTTTGAGATACTCTCTCGAATAAAATTAAATAGTTCATGAAATAGCAGATATTTAGTGGTTCTACTAAAGTCGATGTAAATACGAGGACGTAGCTATAAGGTGTTATAGCAATAATCACTGAATCACATACAGGGTGTTCAAAAATGCGCCTTCAATGTGGATACCTTTAAGCTAACAAAACTTTTTTCAGCGCAAAATTCTACATCGATTGATATTAGGGCTTGGTGTACCTATTCTTAATAGTTTTTGAAGTATTAGCATTTCTTGCAAAAAATTGCTAAAAGTATGCCTAAATTCCAAGTTTCAAACAAATAAAGTGAGTTTTTTTTCCTACAAAATACTCTGTACATTATTTGCCTAACCTATCTAAATATTTATGTTTCAGATATCTAACGTTCACTAGTTTCTTACTAATAGCAATATCTTTTAGTTATAGAGAACGTACTTTAATTATTAGGTATTAGTAGGCCATGAGATGTGCTAACAAACAAGTGATATCCATTGTTGGTAATTTATCAAATTGCCCAGTGATAAACCTATACAGTATTAACAAGTCATATCTTTTATAGTAAGTCCTAATGCTGTCAACTCCTTCACACATTTTCTTCTAACAAGTAAAATATTGTAAATCGAAAGAAATAAGGAAAATTATTTATTATTCTACATTCTTGTAGAATGTAACAATGATTAGATACCTACACTTATTTGCAATAAATGAAAACCTAAAAAAGAATAAAATACGAAGGGAAATTAAAGCAGATATCCTAAATACACCCATAATATTTCAAATATTGTTCACTTACTAGACCAGTAATAATATACAGAGTGTTTTTAGGAAAAAAATATTTTATTTACTCGAAACTTGAAAATTAGTCATATTTTAGGCAATAAATGCTAATATCTCAAAAACTATCAAAAATAGGTATGCCAAACGCTAATGTCAATCGATGTAGAATTTTACGCTGCATTCAACGCTGTAGTAAAAAATACCATGTTCTATTTCAAATAAAAAAGTTTTGTTGGTTTAAAGGTATCCACATTGGACATGCATTTTCGAACACCCTGTATGTGATTTGGTCATTATTACCATAACACTTTCTACCTACGTCTTTGTACTTACATCGACATTAGTAGAACCACTAAATATCTGATACATCATCAGCTATTTAATTGCACTTGAAACAGTGCAAACGTCAAAAAATCAACAAAATTGCAAATATCTCAAAAACGGTTGAGTTCAGTGTTAGGGAACCCTCTTGTAAACTAATTGTAATTGACTCGATACATTCATCGTACCGATAAAAATTGTACCATTCCATTTAAAATAAGAAAGTTGATATCAACACCCTGTATACTGAAAGTGCTATAAAGTTGAAAATATTTTCCTTAAATAGATTGCAGTGGGCCATGACTACACTGCAAGTTTCAAAATCAAATTCCTGCTAGAAGTTCAAAAAAATCTAATGACCCAGTTCGGTGGGACACCTGTATATATATCGCCTTCTCGATCCTTTTCTATCTAATGGAAATACAGTATGAAGTTAGCCTTTTTTGGTGCTGCCGATTACAGAAATTTGTTAAGAACAAAATATGAGTAAAAGATAGCGTAATGACTGTAATATTAATCATTTCACTGTGCCGTGCATCGTGTAAGTTATCCTCTACGGTTAACTATAATAAAGATAGGAAACTTGACAGCATCATTAAATCTGCAGTGCGCCATCTATTGTCCCCGCAAGGAACTAGTATTACCTATTCTTGTAATGGCGGAAAATTTGAAGATAGTATCAATAGTGTTACTAATTTTGAAATCCCTTTTGAGTAAAGTAATTTAATTTGTTTGAAATACTCTTCCATTTATGCATGCATATCTGGAGTGCAGAGCAATTCTATGTAGTGATTTTTAAAGCCAACTGAATATAAGATATGCACCGTCATGCGTACATAACAGGATGTGATAGTTTATTAAAATAAATAATTAATGAAATTTTTGAATAGAACACTCTGTATCGAAAATTCGATGTTCTAATTATTTTGGCACAGTTTATTGCATGTTTATTTATATTAATTTGTTTTTTTTCGATATTTTTGTGATTTTATATTAAATATTTATTCTCTGGCTTTCATTTTTACGTCACTGCCTAATAAGATTGCAAATATGATCGCAATAACGGAAAAATAAAACTATAATAACTCAAAAAGTAGAAGATGCTTAATAGAAATCAAAGCAATTGCCAATAGGAATTCAATAATGTAAACATGTAAATACAGGCTGTTCTATTTAAAGCAAGTAAGATATACCCATTTGAAGTTGGCTGAATTTGTGCTTTAGTGACGAACACCCAGTATATTAAAATACAACTATAGATACACCTGCAGGTATAAGTAGGTCCGTACTAAGATATTTCAGAATTTGATTCACTTAGTCTAAGTTGTAATTAAATTACAATCGCTTTTCTCAAACAGTGCAAGCGACATAATTTTTAGAAAATCTATATATATATATATTGCTGTGTTTCATAAGAGGAAAGCTACCAACCATATTGAAATGCAATTACTATTTTATGTACACACCTGTTTGTAAGTCCAGTATAATTTCGACTAAATCGTATTAGTAGTCATGGAAGTTGAATATAATTTATTGTCTGACAACTGTGCGATAGCCTGGTATCCTAGGTATCTATTTTAATTGAATGGGGAGTGACTCAATGTGATTCGTATAAAGAAAATGTATGAAAATCCTTGGTTACGTGTTGAGAGTTGATAAAAAGTCTTAGAAAAGCGGTGTCATTTTCTCATCAAATATAAATCAATTAAACCATATTGCGGGGGTATATTTGGTATCAAAGGGGGTAAATTCACAAATTTGGTGTTTACTATATCTGGGTACTTGTTCCACATGGGAATGTGCATGTGTTTGCTGTTCCGAGTCTAATCATACATCCTGAATGTAACGGGGAGGTGAATATACGAGCGAATCTGGATTGTCACTACAAGGAAATCACATTCGGAGGTACTCTGACGTCTGTATGAACCGATAAACGAGGTATCTGGTCTAAACATTGTTTAAATTATTATTATTTCGTATGAGACTTAAATTCTGAGCTTTTGTAAGTTGGCAAACGTGGTTGGTGGTTTTCTATTCTCTTATGATAGCGCGGGATATTTTTAAAAGTTCCTTTTTGAATTAAAGAATCTAAATTATACTGGATAATTGATAATACTTGTTGGAATATCCCGAATAACTATACTCATCCTGAGTAAGAGTTCTCATACTTTTTATATATTTCCTGTATAGACTTGTTCATGAATTATACATGTTATTAATGATTGCACTGTTTTATTAAAGAAAGTTATTTATTTATTTTCCTTATGCTCGTAAAAAGCATATAGCCGGGAAATCACAATAATATATATCTTAGATATATCTTATTTTTTTTTAAATTTACTGGCGCCTTTAAAAATGCAATAATATTGGGGGTATTGTATTTAAAAAAAGAAAGTTGAAGGCTGTACCGAGGTTACGAAACACCCGCGATAACTTTGCGTTATAGAAAAATTATGGTTCTACAACAATTTATAAAAACTTTTTTTTCTATCTGTCACTATTTACGAGTTATTGAGGAACTCTCTGCTGGTAAAACAGCCTGTATATACTCATATCTATAACTGTAAGTATTTTACAAAATCGCGTTTCATAAATACTGAATTCTTTGACGTTTAGAGCTGATTTTATTCTTTGTCATTCTTTGTCATATTATAATTTAAACTAGATACCTAGTAATAGTAATTTTTGGTAAAGGCGAGAATCATTTTTTGAAAAAGAGTTGGGCATCACTCTTGGGCCATCTACCTTAATTTTACGATTAATCAGTTCGTTGTCTGAGTTTAGTCTTAGTATTAAACAAAAATCCAATTATAGACACAAAAACAACTTAAAGGTCAACTCTTATCGACTATTTAGGAGGCTATTTAAATAAATTATTAATGGGATTACTTTGTTTCAAAGTTGATTCCCAATATTTTTTGGTACACAATTGTATTATTGTATTGTACAAGCATCGATGCTTCTTATGTGGTTGTTCGGAGAGTATACATTTTGGCAATAGGTATCAGCGGTCCTTTTCTTAACTGGTGTTTGAAACCGGATCTGGAGGCACTCGATAGGAACTGAATACATCTTGAAATATCAGACAGGATTCTGGATTGTCCTGGTATGGTTTTGTGATCTGCAATTTTATTTGCAGCTATGCATATATATGTATCACTGCAAACAACATTTTTTTGTTAATATGTTTGGCCCTGACTTGCATTTGAATGTGTTAACTATTTATCATTTTGTCAGCTGTCATTAAACCTATAACTTTGTAAGCAATTACTTATTGTGATTTGCTATATTGTTTCATTTTAACTTGTATATTTTTAGTGCCTCCTGAAGATGTTTTAAATTAAAACGAAATATCGGGGTATTTATTTAGTTTTATTTTGACAGACCGAATACCCGTATAATTCTCTGATTATTTACAAAAGTGCGGTCGATATTCCCTTTTATTCTGACTCCTAAATATATATTTAATAAGCCAACAAATATGTGTTTTTAACTATGAACACACATATAGAGAATTTGTGTGTATTCTTGTTGGCAAAATAGCTGTTTGAGAGCAAAATTGTGTTATAGAAATTATCCATTAGAAACTAAATGGATATTACTTCTATTTTTATGATAGTCTGTTTAATAAATAACAAAAAAAAAGGTATGCGTAGGATATACCTTGTCTACATCGCATCTACCAGCGAATATTATCTACACTATTATGGTCGATAATTCTTTTTCCATTACTCTATTAGCGCATTATTACGGGTTAATGCGATTGCATTAACGAGATTTATTCCCTGAAATTTACGGTAACTGGCGCGCGTTTCACCCTCTATTCATTCCAATAAAACCCGTCGACGTCTGGGCGATAAAAATATATATTCCCTTTCATACTAGCAGCGACCGGCAAAGTGCGCCGACCAAAACGGAAAATCCATTTAGTAAACGTTCGAAAATAGTTTACTGGCGTTGTGAAATACGTATACATATATGTATGGCTAAAAAAATAAAAGCGCGATGCAAAAAAACCGATCGCCTCTAATAAACGCTAGTTATGTGAATGGGGAATCGATTCGTAGTTTCCGACCGTTTTTATCTTTGTTCCGTCGAAAATTGCGCAGGAAGTTTGAAATAGTTCAACTGTTTGCAAACATTGCATGTGTATCTGCGGGTTTTCTCAGGGAAAATAGCGGCGTGCCTGTTATTCAACATGCAGTTCTCTAGAGGAATATGGTGCAGGATAAAATCTTGTTTAAAAATTGGAATTTAGTTAGGAAATATGTAGGGTTTAAAATTGAGAAGATGTGGGTTCTCGCTTAGATAAGAACACGCAAAGTTTATTATGAAATTTTATCCATAAATTTTATTCAAATACATTCTTCTGCTTATTTCTTATTTTATTTGATAGAGTTATGGAAGCAAAATACCCTTTAGAGAAATGGCAAGATAAGTATCTATATATATATATTATTACTGAGAACGCTTTTCTCCGGGTGACTAGTTTAGTATAGCAGCCTTTCATTGTGTAGTTGTAGTATTGGCTACTTGCACGATATGCCGTGGCGAAAATGGTGATACATATGTATGTTCTAAGCAAGTCGATCAAAGACGCATTCTAAATCTGCAGTATGTGACCTACCTCTGGTAATCAATATACTGCTGAATCAATTTCCAAACTTTAATTTTGTTACTTCAAAAACTTCTTGCCACAAAGGTTTAAAGAATTTTGCGAAATTATTATTTTTATGCTGACAAATTGATGTATAACTGAAACAACAAACATATATACATGCTGTGGCATAGTTTGGTTTATAATATTAAGCAGGTTCGCAAGATTTAGATTTTGTTACAGCAGAAGTTCATAATGTTATGCTAATATTTAGTTTATTGGGTTTGCTGTTGAGAGACATGTACTCAGGATGTTGGAGCAACGGTTTGGTGGGCTATTGACTATGGTACTAAATCACCACTTTTCTTTATTCGAGGCAGTATGACAGCTTCACGCTATGCTGATGATTTCCTACAAACCACCTTACTACTTTATCTAGATGACCGCCCACATGACCTTTTTCAGCAAGACAACACACGTCCCCATATTGCTCGTCGAACTATGGACTTTCTCTAAGAAGCAGGCGTTAACGTTTTGCCGTGACTACCTTATTTACCATTGAACATGTGTGGGATATCATGGGGAGGAGACTGTTCACATCCTCCACAGATTCTGGCACAGTTAATACACAAAGTTTAAGTTGCTTGGAACAAGGTGCCACAAGCAGACATCGAACATCTAATTTTGTCGATACCTAAATGTATACACATTATTAATTTCTTTTTATTCTCTTTTATTAGATGATAATAAAGAAATTTTGCAAATGCTATCGTTTCATTTTTGATGTAAAACTATTGGATTGCCAAAAAAACTAGTTGAATAAATAATTGCTTCTAGGTGTAGCATTTCGAATGTCACTGAGTATACAGGTGAGTTTTTTTATCTTGAGACAACGTTATGTTATTTAATGTTAAAATAAAAAAAAAACACAAAATCATGTTCGCTTGCTTCTCGAATCTTTTTTGTGTATTTTTTCTAGACGTTCACAATCATGCTTTTTGCGATTACAGCGCAATCTATTACGAATCGAAAAAAAGTTTCAAACAGAAACTACATACTTGATGGCGTAGAATCGGTATCTGCAATACAAAATGGGGATTCCTAAGAGCCCCCTACATTATAACAAATCTTATTAAGATCGTTTTTTGATTTGATGCAGTGTTTTAGAGATATTCCTTTGTCTCAAGATAAAAAAAAAAACCCTGCACTTCCATACAAGGCTAGGTTTGTAGCTTGTAAACTATGTACAAGCACTTACCGATAATCAAGTAGCAAGATGCCGACTCTCAAATTTATTAGACGTACTAACGAGTATCCTCTCATAGGAATGCCAAGTGAGACCATGATTCAAGAACTGGATAGAAAATATAATAGTTATATCAGATGATATAGAAAGGAACGCATAGGCGCAAGAACTTTTGATTACCTAATGCTCTTAGACTAATAACAGAGTGAGAATCGGAATATATGAAAGAAAAAGTCCAGAAAGGGTTAGCTTTCAAGAAAGATATGACGATGTTTCAGGTTGATTATAATTTTTTGTAACGTCAGGAAGTATAGAGATGGACCGAGCTAAATAAACCTGTTCCTATTCTTTCTGACAGACAGTCAACATTTAAATTAGATAACTATAAGCCCATCAACGAGGTGGACACTCAAAGGAAAATAATATTGGTATATGATTGTGAAGAGCAATAAGGTGATAGAGGATTTAGAAGCATCGTCAAAGCTTTCCATTGAAACTAGTTCTTCCTCCAGTGCAAGTCTATAAATAGGATTACAGTAGATCTCAAAATATAGCGTTGAAATATACTCTTAGCCTAATCTAATGTAGGACACAATATCCAAATACAATCAACAAATATGAATAACTTCTCCTAGACCCCTCACCACAAACTGCACTAAACTGAACGTACTGCTGTGGTCTGGCACCCCGGGGTACTTAAATTCTGTGTTATTTTATTTATAGAGATCAATCTTTGTCAATGCGTCGGGCAGATTCTCTCAGAAATTATTGTTGTTTTATTTATGTTTTATTTTTGGATAAGATTTTGTTAATTGATTTGATTGTTGGAATTATTTTAATTGTTCTGTTTAAATTTAAATTCATTCAGTTGTACATTTTGCGTGTACCAGTATTGTATATAGTTCATTGTAATATTCAAGAGATTTTCTTTGCATTTCATGCGCTGCTTTGGCACGCAATTGTAAATTGTTATATGTATGCGATGTTTGGGCCCCTAAAAGGTAGTTCCTTGAAAGATTTCGGAGTAAGTACATGTTATTTATTTCCTTGATGCCATTTTGGTAAATTCATTTTTATTTAAAAATGTAGTTCGTTTTATTTGAAATCGTCCTTCAAGGAACTCTTTAATTAATAATTGCTGTTGTATTTTATTGTGTACACAAGTCGGATGTAAGATCAGTTATTTTATATTGTTCTAGAAGATATCGTTTTTTTAGTTTAAAGAGTTTAATTTTCCGTTTCTTAGTTTTCAAATAGTTTTTTTTTTTTAGTTAATCACCTCGGTGTAGGTGAAAAGAAGCTTTGTGCTTGTGATTAAATTTCGATATTAATACACTTGTTTTGTCCACGTTTAAATTAATTTAGTGTGTTTGAATTTTGAAACCACGTGGATTTTTGTGAAATAGGATTTTCTTCTAGAACAAATCTACCTCTTTGTTTGTTGGAGGATTTGCATGATTTTTGTCAAATATGAATAAACCAATGATGCCAGGCTAAAACTTCCAAATTCTTAAGATGCAGGTAGTTTTTAATATTTTTATATAAGTTGAAATCTCTCTTTGTCGTTTTATTACATTTCTCTCTTCAAAATTAATTACTCCTTAATTCCTTATAAATATTATAATATATTTACAGCCACATTTGATCTGCATCAACGTAACCAAATCAAGCGTACCTCCGAAATTAACCGAATGCATTAACATTTATCCGAACTACCGCGTCGTTGCATCATTACCTGTTAAAACCGCGGCGGTTTTCTGCGAAATCCAATTAGACAAGTTCTCTCGGACACCGAGGCTGCATCCGCTGATACACGGCGGCGGACTTGCGGATGTCACTTGAACTTCCATTCCCTTCAATTAACCTAAAATGCCGCCCCGTAATCGAGTTTCGGACGCGGTGCATTGCGCTCACGGCCGTCGCAATAAAACATATCGTATCTAGGCGTCGGGGTATAAATACGCAGATAAAACATTTTATCGCGAACTGTGCCAAAACTCTGATTTATGTATCTCGCCCGGGCTGTAACAATGTCGCGTAAATGGATGTAAACTTAATAAATATACACGGTTGTGGGGAATTTGGCTCGAGTTTGCGTGAATAATTTCGCTGGAACATTTTCATAACTTAATATACCGAAATGACGATATTCGATATTACTGTTAAAAGCAAGAATTATATAGTTTGGAGATATGATCTACCTATAGGAAATCAACTGTGTTATTTTTTTCTTTGGTCGATAGAGTTTGGCTTCATCCTACATCATACAACATTTTCTGGAATAGGCAGAAATTTGAAATAACAAAGCAAACAAAATCTTAATAACATGGAGTAAATTTGCATTGGGAAAAAAAATGTTTTCGACAAAAAATACTATTCCTGAGAAAATTTGTTTCACATAATGAAATTTTATTTAAACGAAATATGTAGTAACTTAAGATTAATATTACTTATTGTTTTCTTTGAAGCAATCAAACTAGTTCTTTAAAAGAATATCTTTTACTCCAATTAAATTAGCTTAATAGCAAAAAAAAAATTAAACCTCTAACTCTACGGACAAAGTCAGCACAGTTACTAGCAAAGTAGTAGTAAATTTACTTCAAAATTGTATCACTTAAATAAGGGCTGTCCAACGTGAGCCCCGCAATGAATGAAAAAAAATTGCCGAAAAATTCGAAACACTCTCAGCATCGCATCAAACAATTGCAAGACGGGTGGACCATATTAATCAATATGTATCCAAAAAACTGCATGACATGATTGAAAAATGTAAATATTTTTCGCTGTGCCTGGATGAAAGCACTGATCTGACTGACATTAGCCAGCTTGTAATTTTTATCCATGGACAGCCAAAGGTACGGATATTTTTGAAGCTGGAAATAAGGTGGTGTCAGACTACGGGGGTTTCGATAAATGTCCTTCCTGTATTGTCACTGATGGAGCCAGAGCTATGATAGGAACTGAAATTGGATTTGAAGAACAATACCCCAACTTGCGAAACTTAGGACTTACACTGGGCTCAATGCTGGGAAGCACGTATATTTGCGAAAGCAGCTTTTCCAACATGAAATTTATAAAGTCAAAATATAGATGTTCCCCCTCTGATAAGTCAGTTGCACAGTTGCTTCGTTTATTAACAACAAATATTAAAGTTAATATTGATACATTAGTTAATGAAAATCAACATCCAAAAATTTCCCACTGATTTTTTTGTAATTTGAATAAATCAATAAATTAAAAATTAAATAATTAAAATAATAACATGAACGCTGCTACATGAAAGTAGCACATAAAATACTAGACATAGCTATCAAATATAGCTATAACTTCCTAAATAAATATTTTCAACAGCCAAAGTCTTTATAATATAATATGTACAATGAAATAATTTATTTTGGTCAAATAAACAAATCTTTAAGCTAAAGACATGCTTTGTCAATTTCAAATAATTTCCTTTCTTACAATAAAATAAATATTTATTTGAGCATTAGTTGTAGAGTTATTAACTATTAACTATTATTTTAAAATCAAAGCTATACTTTTTTCATAAAGAAGAAATCCTAGCTAAATCACTATTTGCTCGATATATATTTTTTTCTAGGATCTAATAAGTATTTCTTTGCTACTATATAAAAAATGATTTATTTAGATTAATGCATATTTATTAACGATAAGGCAGTGAAAAAGGAAGAATTGACGATGGAATACTGTTTTTGATATGTACTATGTTGACAACTAAGTGCAAATTCAGGGATCGTCCTAGGTAGGCAGCCAATCGAACAAGCTCATATAGTAGTTATCCGTAATGTACAGGTGATCCGTTAAGGATAGGCACCCGCCAATCTCTCTCGGTAATGGTTTGTGTTAGAGCTTAGGGAAAAGATGTATTTACATAGAAACTAGATGGCGTTATTTACGAGTTTGTCTTAAAGGTCACGAGATATATAAAGTACCGCAATACATAAAGAACCTGTGTTAGAGTGTTGTACATTTTGGACCCAAAATGGCGGTTAGGGTGAACACATGTACACACACAAGTAAAGAATAACCTTACTTTTGCGGTTGTGTCAGTCAAGTGTCATATTGTGTTCTTTACTTTGATCGTGTATTTCTGTTAATTGAACTATTGAAAGAGTTTTTTTTTTTTTGTATTACTGGCGAGTTTTGGATAATCAATAAACAGTGTAATTTACTCTTTAATATTGACATATTGATAAGTGCATGCAAGGCATTTAGAACTGGCGCCTTTTTTGGGCCTAAAGGTGGATGCATATTTATATATCTAGTGACTTTAGTTTGTCTTATATGTGCGATTCTCTCGAAAAAAGAAATAAATAAAACGGAATGGTATCACTATAACCAATACAGAGAAATGAAAACGTAATGGCAGTTTTATCTGTCCAAAAATAATTAGTTTTTTATAAATTTCGTAGACTTTTTGTTCGCCCTCTAAGTTATAAGTGGTGTAGTTGGGTGTTTCCAGAGAAGAATTTAAATAAGAACACACCAGAATCTAATTTAGTACCCAGATAACAATTTAACGTATTCACAAGTTTTGTTTAAGGTTGTCGCAACAGGCTTGTCTCTAAGCTTATTGTTGACAAGGGCATAAGCTTGTTTCAAGGTTCTATCAAAGTTTCTAGTCGACACAGGACAAGATTTTCATAAGCTTGTCTGTAAAAGCATGTGATAGGCTAGAATGGCAATCTTGAGCCAAGCTTCAAAGAAAGCAAATACGAACCTTGATAAAAGCTTGCGACAACCAAAACAAAATAAGAATTGGGTGTATGAAAGCGCACTCCCTATTTTATACTAAAACTAAAAACAGCTCAAACACAACACAAACGCATACGACACAACCAACAAATCAAATAATGGCAGTCGATGACATAATAGCGGGATGGCGGTTAAACCAAAAAAAAATCAATACTTAATGAACGATTCATTCCGGAAATACACGAGGTCACCGCAAATGATACAATAACCTTGTCACAGCGTTTTCATTGAGAAGGGTGTGTAAATCTTGTTGCCATAAATACTACGGCAATCTTGTCTCAATGTTCGTACTGTTAAGGCCGCTTTACAGTTCGCAATTATTTTTATTGCGTGCAATAAAAATTGCAATGGATTTCGATCAGCTAGATGCAATTTTGCTTGTATTGCGCGGGCAATACACGGAATAGAGTGTGCGCTATTTTTATTGCATGCAATTTTTAGTGCACGCAATAAAAAATTGCGAACTGTACAGCGGGCTTAACGCTTGTTGCCGTAAATGATATAATAACGTTGTCACAACATTTTATTGTCAAGCGTGTCGACAATTGAAAGTCGAGCAAGTGCAAAGCTTGTCGTAAGCGTACATGTTATCTGGATGACCTGCGTTATCCTTACAAGTTTATAGTATCATTTAAAAAAACACCTGTGTGTACTGCTTTTACTATTTGACTTTATATGTATATACACAAAACATAGTTTCCCTGTTTTATTTCAAATAGGCTTTGTTGGTTCGAAATTATATCTTCAAAACGGAGGTCGTATATGTATTTCGACAGAACTGCATAAAGCATTTTATTCCTTGTGCTAAATATACAGCGTATTGATAAAGTAAAATGCACAATATTTAAAAAAAAATATTGTTATTAAGTAATACCGTTTTTGAAAAGTATGCAGTGTTATTTATATAAAATGCACCAGTTGACAGAGAAATCCAAATCTATGATGTCATTACTTCTTTTTTTTTTCAAATACCAATGCTATTTTTTTCTAACAGAAGTGAACACTCTGTACCTTGTAAACAATATATAATAATAAACAAATTTCTTCATTTTTATGTGAAATAACAGAGATTATAATATTTAAAGAAAAAGGATGTCACATCTATGAACAAGATATGAAAAAAAATCTATTAGTGCCTATTCTCTTCGCCCCCTATTAGCATAATAAATTAGTATTATGCAAAAAGTCATTTAATAGGAAATAAAGCATGTACGCCTATTCCCACTACTTTTGCTGAGGTAGATGAAGGCGAATGCATGATCATTTAGACGTACATTCATTGTTTCGTCACCTCAGACTACACCGCACCGGTATAACATGGTTCATTAACAATATGAAAACAGGACGCTCTTGCTTGCAAATCGAGATAAAATCCCATAGGACCTTTATTAATGTACTTACCGCCAACAATGCTTATGTGATTTTCGTGTGGTCCGCCAGGTCCAACCTTTATTTCTGAAACAGAAAGGAGAGGATGAGTTAATTAGTTTGTTGAGAGTAAACGTAGCGCGGGCTGGTCTGTTTTACGGAATTGGTTTTGTTCAATTATTGTTGATACTTACAACGAGCAAATTCTGATGTCGATCTTTCATTAATTGTCTCCATGTAATGACTTTATTATACAAATTGATGGGTGTTTAAACGTATAAAGAAAGATTTAAATAATTTTAAATTGAAATTCACAGTGTGAAAGTTATCAAATAAAGTATAAAGAAATATGTTTAATATTGGGCAATTTCGTAGAACAAATAGAATTAAGTCGGAGGAAAACGCTGTTTCAAAACAAAAATACAGTTCATAGCAGAAAAGCTGACAGTACTTGATATGTACAATATTAAGCCAATCTGTTACATTATGCGTAAGCCTCAATCTCTTGAGAGTGATCAAACCTGGGACATGCCTCGGGATGAAATGTCAAAAAAAATCAGCTTTGTGAAAGAATTCACCATAAATTTTAGCAATAAGAACAAGTGGAATCATAACATGATCTTGAAACTGAATAGAAATACCATCAAATGGTACACTGATAACTCCAAAACCGCAGAGGGAACTGGAATAGGAATATATGGGCCTAGAGCATTCGAGAGTTTGGGGAAATACCCAAGTATCTTCCAGGCGGAAATGCACGCTTTTGAAAAATGCATCCAGTTCAATATGAATAGGAAATATCGAAAGCAGGAGATTACCATCATGTTTGATAGTCAAACCGCCATCAAAGCGCTGAGCTCAGACGAAATCAGTGCCAAGATGGTCTGGAATGCCTAGGGAAATTAGATGAGCTAGGCAAAAGAAATAAAGTAACCTCCTGTGGTTCCGGGCACACAGGAGTGGAAGGAAACGAAATAACGGATAATCTCGCAAGAAAGGGTCTGGATTACCTTTCGTAGCACCTGAACTCTTCTACAGAATAAGTAGCAGTACAATACTAGGCAAACTGAAAAGAGAAATAGGGCAGAGAAAATCTAGTTATTGGGAGAATCTCCAGGGAATGAGGTATATTAAAATTCTTCTGGGAACCTATAACCAGAAGAGGTTTATAGAATGCATCAACCTGAGCAAAAGCAAGATTTGCATATTAACAGGAATACTTCCAGGCCATTGTAAACTGAAAGGACATCTGAGTAAGCGTGGATTCGCGAAGGAATCTGAATGTAGATTTTGCGAAGAACAAGATGAAGCATCCATCCATCTCCTCTCAAAATGCGTAGCACTGTGCAATTTCAGGGCGTTTCTCCTGGGAGCATGTGAAATCGAAGAGGGAACTTACTTAATCTGGGGCCTTCTTGTACCCTACACTTTCTGAAAGGAATAGGATTGGCAGGCCAGCTGTAAAACAGCAAGAATAGGGGACACAATAGATCTTTTAGGTCGTAATGTAACATCACCCTGTCCATATACATACAAGGAAATGTGTTATTTGGAAAAGACAAGTGTAATTATATAATCATTATTTTGAATAAAAGTTTTCACTTCAAATTGGCAGGTAGATTCAGAATGGAAAGAGTAACCAACATCAGCATAAGAGAAATCATGAAGGTCAATGGCAATATCATAGACGACATCAAAGATAAACAACTGATATGGTTCGGACATGTACAAAGCATGCCGGAAATAATACTACCAAAGCAAGTATTGAAATGAAAGCCAGGAGGAAGAAGGAAGCAAGACCACCAAATTGGCAAAGTAGCTAAATGAAACCATGAGGGAAAAAGAATTGGGAGAAGAACTTTGGAATGATACAAAGGAACGGAGATTGGGAATCAGAAGTTTTAGAAGTTTATATTATTTATTAATTACGTAATTCTCAACGATATTTATGGAAACATTCATTTTCTGTGAATACTGCATTCGCCTCGGTACATGCTAAAATTTAGATATCTTAGCGACCAGTATTGGCAACCAAGACAAACAGTACGCTACTGAAAAGTAACTCATTGTTATGATGGTTATTAATCATTGTTTTACAATATTTTAAAACTGGTTTCTTGATAACTGATGGCTTAATAAGTCGTTTTTGGCTTTATTTTTTAATACATATTTTTCGCTTATAACGCTGAATTTTAATATTTTACTACATTTTTAGGAGCACGTTGCAGCAATGTTGCATCTAGCATGGTTTGTTGATTTCACCTTTTTGTTGTAGCTAACCGATGATCACGATGTTCCTTGTTTTGAAATCCACGACTGCTACCCAGTTTGTCACGCGTATGACATTTTCATTCCATTGCAGAGTCTTTTTCACACCTCTCTGTAGAAAATCCCAAGGTCAAGTTCTCAAGTTTTTGACTTATGGGTTTTTAATTTCTAGCGGATTATTTTTACGCTTGTTTTACAATTCTCTGTCTGCAATGTTCATTACAAATCCTTTTGGTTCATTAGATTATTGATTCTGGCATGCGTACAATGTATGTTTACAAGTACTACATTCAAGTTGATATTTAACATTACAGATGCCACACTTTTGACAGTCACAATTTTTTTTTCGAATATTTTATAATTGATTGTTGATTCTTTTGTAAAAACAAACATGTAAATTTAATTCCTTATGATGCCTTGGTTTTTATTCCAAAAATTTTCATCGACGGAATTTTGTAACATCAAATAGAGATCCTCATCATCCTCTCAAAAAGTCTTATCTCCAATCTTTCTTTTTAATGGGTTTAGATGTTGTAAAATTAATATTCCAAGGTATTGTATCACAGTTATTATAATAAACGGAAACTGCCTATCCAGCTTATGTATGAAAACAAAACAAACCATAAAGAAAAGAAACAAACTCTTTATTCATATTTATATTTGAATATGTACAACTTACAATTAAAACACCAAATTGTATTAGGAATTAGAGTAATAAAGAAATTATTTAGCAGGTTTACCAGTGAACCAAGAAGGTTTATAGGTTCAGGAATAGAGATAAAAGATCCCGAATCGTGACTAGACGGTAAAGATTGTTGAAGCTTTAAATATGCTGCATTGAATGATACACGAAACATTTTTTTCTCGTTATTTTGAACGCATAAGCCAGACGATAATAACTAGACTTAGAAACGGCAGATCCTCTAGTGTTTCTTGTGTGTTGTTATTCACTCACCAAGTGATATGTATAGTGAAAAGCTTCTTAAATGAAGCTCCTGCAGACAAACATCGATCTTATCCGCACTAACCATTAGTGTAGAGTAGTGGGGATTGGGTCTCGTCTAAGAAGCTCTTCACTACACAATAAACATCAGGAAAGCCACTATTCATAAGTTTTAATATAGTAAAACACACACCCATATTCAACGGTTATACGAGTCCTTATTTATACTTTTATTGCTATAGGATCTTCTTTTTCAATTTCTTCCTTAAACCATGAAAAAAACTGAGGTCTTGAAGGTGAAGTGCTGGATTTGGAACACTTTTTATTCGGTATCTTGGTTTTCCACCCTCAGATTTGGATGTAGTCTTTGGAACATCGGGCTTAGATGAATTCCTTTGAATATCTGCTTTCCCGGCATTTTCTAAATCATCGTCTTCCGCTCCGACATATCTTCTGCGTAACATTATGAAATTGTAGAGGATTTGATTAATTATTAAAGATTCGTATAAGGTGTAGATTATTTGTTATAACTGAAAAACAGCAATATCAATAGATGTTTTGCATTTAAGTTTCGTAGATCTTCTAGTTGCGTGAAATTTGGTTTTATTTTAATTTTAAGATAATATTAGACAATTCAATACCTTTATTAATATATCTCGTTTATTATTATTGCTTATTTTTTTCTTAAAAAGCTTGAAATAAAATTAATACTCTAATTATGTGAACGCTTACTTGTTTTAGCACTTTTTAAGGTAGGTATTTTAAAAACATATTACCTTCTCAATTAATTACCTACATTATTTAAATTACAATAGCGATTTATTATGTACTCCATTGTTTCAATTCATGTAGGTTCCTTTTGCGTTTTTGGTTGATCAATATTTTACTAAATCCTACGATTTGTGAAATCGAATATACATTCTCTTAAACTTTTGTTTTATAATTGGCCGCCTGTTAGCTTGCGTTCATGCAATTTTAAATCTGACGAATCTATTTTTATTATTGCATGATTTTGGGTGGAGCAAGGAAGTTTCCAGAAATATTAAAAATACATGCGTAATTACCCTATACATAAAAAAACTCCAAAAATAATATCTCGAACTATCCTCCCCTAACGTTGTCATCAAGTTTTTCGAAAGAATACACCATGTTAAACAAGCTGCTATCACACTTACAATTAGATAAACACGTTGTGTTAACGGACAATCAGCATGGTTATCGCGAAAATCATTGCGATTTACTCTTTTTATGACAATCTAGATTTGGGTGATTTACATTTGGCGTAATTTGTGTTTTTGATTGTGTTGATCGCGATGTTCTGCTTTCAAAGCTAGCATTTTATGGAATTTTAAATCACTTAACTTATCTGTTGATGGAGGTGTACTCAAGGCAGTATTTTTGGTCCGGTACTTTTTTTTAGTTTTTATAAACCATATCAGTAATGTTCTAAGGAATTTTAATATAAATATGTGCGCTGACGATATTAGTGCTGTAATATCTTGTTCCAGCATTGACGAGACAGAAAGACATACTAATCTTTTACTACAAAAACTGACCCGCTGCACACTGGCTCGAAGATAATAATAAATAATTGCTAAACGAAAGTAAAACAAAATATTTAATATTTCATAATGTTCGGAATAAAATAAATTTTGCTTCTCAGGTGATTGCTCAGAATAATGAGATTGATCGGGTTAGAGAAATAATTTTTTTGGGTACAACTATGGATAATAACTTAACATAGGAAGTGCAATGCGATAAACTCATAAATAAACTAAATTCTATTTGTTTAAAGCAATATTAATTGCTCTTTTACTACTAAGACAGTGTCTTATTATGAATTAATTTTGAGCAAAAGAAGCTTGTAAATATTTGATTAACACCATCCTATCTACGAATAGAAAAAAATGTGATCGATCGGGGGATGATTTTAGGCAGCGAGTGTAGAGTCCCACAAGGCACAGTTTTGGGGCCGACCATATGGAATATTCTATACGACGAGCCTCAGGGAGAAATATAACCTGACATTTGCGCCGGAAAAAAAAACATACACAGTCCTATTAATAGGAGTAAACAAGAGGGATGGCATACTTTTACCCTGAACAGTAATTCCTACAAGAAGGGTGAAATATTTGATAGCAGCTTTTTTTTTGAGATAGAGTTTTTGTGAGGGGTATCTTGAATGGGTCAGTTTTTTTAATCACTAATAAATTGTTTACTTTTAAAAGTTCCCGGTTTACATAAAAAAAAGGTATTTAGTTAACGTATTTATTAACTTAGAACGTATAAATATAAAATTAAAAAGAAAATGTTATTTTGTCCCATTTATTCAACAGTGTGATTTAAACTGGACACTGTCATGAGTTGAAGGGACAGCTACAAAATCAAATCAGAGAAACACAAAATTTAAACATTATTTTATTCAATAATTATTATAAAGTGCAAGGAGTTCAATGTGAAAGTCGATTCTTTCTTCTAGAATTTTCCATATGCAACTCTTTCTAATTATATTACTCCAAAATAATTGTTGTTGTTGTTATGATTTTCGCATTTTGCGATTGCATTAACCAATAATTTTTAAGTAATACGAATTCATTCTAAATGGGATACACTAAATATATTCAAAAGTAACGTAGTTTTTCAGTATAATCAAATCAATGTTCCAAGTCGCAATATTTTAAAAGCCCTTTCATGGTTCCCATGTCTCTCTAGTGCCGGACCTAGGTCTCTAAAACACCATTATCAATATTTAGGGCAGCAACCGGTCAGAAATTAATAAAAGAATAATTTCGCTTAATTTCGGCCTTATCCTCCCTAGTTATTCTATTGCCTCTGTTTGGCTTGTGACAACCTTCTAGATTTTGCTGGCCCTTCGATGGAACTATATATGCAGTCTTGAACCCTTTTGATGGAAACTTTGGGCGCGAGGTCTGTCTTGGGGCTCGAACACGACGGCACACCAGCTTGTTTGATGAGGAGCTCACCCTCAGCCACTCTCGCGACGCGAGATCTTACATATGCTCTCGAAGAGACGGTATATTCAAGTCGTCGCGGATGGGTTGGTTCCTAACCATCCATGGAGTCTCCACCATCTGTCTCAGAACACGATTCTGGGAGACCTCCAAGGTGTTAAAGTGTACATTAGCCATGGCCATTAGGAAGAGCGTCCCATAAGCCAATAGCGGCCTCAGGCAGGCTGCATACAGGTGCAATTGGCCTCGCCTTGATATTAAGGACAAAAGGTAATTACGCACTGCCTGGAACTTGATCTTAGAATTGGACACAAGCTGGCGAGAGGTCAACCCACGGTCAAGGGTGAGTCCCAGGTACCAGACCTCATTGAGCCAGGCAATAATTTGCGCGTCGATGATAATACGGAAGTCGGGTACTCCTTTTTTCTGGTAAATCTTACAGCCACGGTTTCACTGGCGTTTATACGTAATTTCCATCAATCGGCCCAATCTGCCACGATATCAATAGCAGTCTGCGCATCAAGATTTACTCGTTGTAGCAAGTTCAAAATACCGCCGTGTCGTCAGCGAAAATTCCCAGAGTACTTGGAGAGGTCATACTTATATATTAAAAATAGCTTCGGGCCCAACTAGGAGCCCTGAGGAACGTCGGTCCGAACCGGACGACGCGACGGGTGGAAAAGAACTCCCCCACCCTAATTGAGAAGGATCTTCCTGTTAAATAAGAGCTAACCAACTCTATCAGGCTGGAGTCTATGCCAATGCGGGACATATTGAACAATATCCTATCATGCCATACCGAATCAAACGCCTTTTTGATGTCCAGAAACACCGCCGCAGTGATGTCTCTCCTCTCAAAACCATCCCTGGTGGCTTCAGTCAAACTAAATAACTGTAATAAAAGCTGTTAAATGATACAGTTCATTTCTTTCGGTGTATAAATAAGATGAACAGTATGCTTTGATGGTTTTATATTCTATTTTTGCACATATTTCTGTTTCTCGTAAATATAGAGCAATGTAGGCTTAAATAAACAATATTATTATTTAGTCTATAGTTTTTCGTTTTCTCGAAGATGAACGAAATCTTCTGTTTTGCTCCATACTTCTTTGGAGAGATTTTCATTAGTCGCTTTTGTCGGTGGTCGCGCAATCGTGCAATCAGAAAAGAATTTTCCAGTAACATTCTTTAGTTTCTTGGATAAAGCACACTCGATCTGAGTTTGGGCAGCCTCCCAAGCAGTCTTTCCGAAATAAAGACAAAATAAGAAAATATTATACAATAGAGTCTCTCATTAGGAATTGGTAAACGTACCTTTCCATAGAAAAAAAGGATGATAACATTTACGTAGTACCAAAACGGCAGCGTTTGGAATCCCTTTACTTTAGTGAAGATAGCCGTGTTTGCTAGACCAGGATGCACAGCATTACACGTAACGTCACTGCTCTTCAATTTTTCCGCGAAAATATTCGTGGCCATTAACAACATCAACTTTGAATTGGAATATGTTGCGATGTCGTCTAGTAGTGCAGTTTTCGAGGCGGTCTTATTCATTATTCGCAAACTAAAATTATTTGTGTAAGCTAACCAGGAGCTGACAAAAATTATTCTGCTTGGTGCTGATTTTTTCAATAGATCTGAAGGAAGTAATTTAATTAGTACGAAACGAAATTATATAAATTGGAAGAAACATAATTAAATATATTTTTACAGAACGTTCTGGTCATGTATAGGTACTAAATCAAAAAGGCAGAAAGAGCGTTGCCAAAACTTCAAAGTTGCTTAGCAAAATTTCGTTTGGGGAGAAGATGCTACACTGTTGAAAATTTTAACACTTTTTTGACTAATTTAATAGTCAGGAGAGGTCCACACTCTTTGTCGTGTTATTTTGTCGAGAACTATAGAAGTTAAATTGACGAGCAAATAAGTCAAGTATTGTTATTGCTAAGGGGTTATTTTTCCAACTGACACGTGGAATTATAAAATACTTCTAGTCACATTTTATTTGATCCAGACTAAGACAAAATTTACTAGCTTGTTTTAACTAAATGAAGCGATCTATTGGTGTTTTAACACCATTTTCTAAACCACAACGTTTTTAAATGCAACTCCTATTTCTTAGTGCTCTAATATTCTCTCTTTAAGACGTTTTCTCAATTATAAATATGCCATATAACCACTCATTCACAAGTTTTGGTTTCAACTAAACGTACCAATTTTAAAATGATTTTTTGAGAACCATTATAAAATTATGTGAATGTTTATGCTATTTGAGTCAAGTCTAAACTAATTGCGTAAATAGATGTTCCCAATACATTTTTAAGATACTGAAATTTTTTATGCCCACTGGAATTGACGTTTAATAACACGAGGTTACACTTTGCAAGTCAGTCACATTTGGTGGTTTGTTTGGATATGTTAATACGGAGAATCAAACACGAAAACAGATACACGTGTAATGCAGGTGGTGCGTATAATGCAATACTGTATTAGAATAGGTGGGGCTTCTATATTTCTATCCGAGAGAAAAATTCTGATTGGTTGACGCTGCTGAATGTCTATAGAAAAATAGTCAATCCTCATATCTGAACAAAGAATTCACACGAAATTCTAGTAATTTCTGTTCTATTAAATACGCGTAGTCAACTCGACTGGCAAAGTTTGGAAAAATCAACACTAAAATATTTGACTAGCGCAAAATTAACGCCAACACCGTAATATTTTCAACAGTGTATGATTCCAATAAATCTTACCAACTAGCAGATGAGTTAACAGGAAAGGTCCGTAATAATTAATCTGTAACATCAACTGCAAACCATCTTCGGTAAATGTGTGTCCTACTCCTCCGACGCCGGCATTATTTATTAAAATATCTAAGCGGTTTTCTTCTTCATTAATTTCTCTAGCGAACCGCCTGATTGAAGCTAAGGAACTTAGGTCCAAGAACTTGTAAACTATATTTTCGTTATCAGTTTCTTCGATTATACGTCTTATTGTTTTTGTGGCGTCCACCTTGTCTGCTATAATAATTCTGGGACCCCTGCCAGCCAGAGCTAGCGCGGTTTCATAACCTATACCTAAAATTTTAACCATCATCGCAACAATGAAAATAACTTGGAAGCAAAAAGATTGCTTTATTTTGGTTTAAGTAAATATGCACTTGTACACACACTCACCTGAGTTACCACCAGTTATCAAGACAGTTTTGCCAACCAAACAAGTGTGGCTTTTAGATATACCGGTAGTTATTTTTACAAAAAATTTCAGCAACACCAACGTAAATATTATAAATATTAAATTGGGATAAGGCAAATCAATCATCTTATGTGATAAAATACACCCCACATTACGATCTTGGTTCTTGCCGGTTTATTTTTTTTTTTTTTTAATAGAGGCTAAATGATAAAACAAGTGACTATCCGTCATATACAATGAATTTTTCATTACCTGATGCATTAGTGCAAAAAACGCGATAATGGATGGTCCTTAAACAACAATATACTATAACATTAATTGTTTTACAGAAATGTGCGTAGGTTTTATTGACAATAAGGAGATGCTTAATGTTGTCCACACAATTGTTGCACGATATAACAAGCTCTGAATTGATAATTGATTGGAAAATATTTGTCTTTAATAATTCAATTTATTATATTAGTTGTAAGGTGTATGTAATAAACTTCTTTATTTATTATTATAAATAGTCTGCAGAAATTTAAATAGTATATCTACGTTGTATTACAAACTCCCTTCAAAGATTAACACAATTTTTAGACTTTTATAAATATGTCGGAAACTATAAGGGATTCAGTGCGTATTTTTTTTAATAATGCATAAGATGTCGCTGAGTGATCTATGTAAATAATGATCACTTTCAATAAGTTGCATGTGTCTACCACACGTGAAATAATGGTCATTTATTATAACCTGCTTGATATGGACTTGTTATAATTAAAATTAATAATTACTTATTGCATATTTGAACAGCTGCAGCTTAATATATTTTTAGATTGTCAGGAAATATTCGCTATAACGATGCCATTCGTTATCATTGATTGACATGTTTCTGATCTTAAATGCAGGTTCTCTATAAATTAGCCTTGTAGATACACTTAAAACAGTGATATAGTAATGGCAACAAACCTATAACTTTTAATTTGAAGTTAAGTAAGCAACAAATTGGCTGAGAAACCATAAGTTGGTGATTGTAAAACGTTTAGACGCGAATATGGCGGCTGAGTCGGTAAAATAGCAGAGCTAACCGAGTTGTATAGGTATATGATTACATACCGCACATTCAAAAATATTTGCAAAATTAAATAAAATGGAGATAGGTTTATCATTGCATATGTGTTTTGGGCATATAATTTTTAATATAGGGAATATTCGGACAATTGTTCATGGTTTTTGGGGATTTAAGGGTCAGGTTGAATACCTATGAAAGAGGTTAGATATATTTCTGCAGTCATGTACAACAAAGTTAGGTATAGAATCCATCCCACATTAGAAATTGTCTTCTGATTTTCTGATTTTTTTAGATTGTTGACACCTTAGCAAGAAGCTTGGCGAAGGGCTAAAGTCAACTTCATACCAAAAGCAGGGAAAAATGACATTATGCACCCGAAATCCCACGAACCTATCAGCCTTGCATCATTCTTTTTGAAAGCGGTGGAAAAAGCTGTAGATAATTATATCAGAACAGACATCTTGGAGCGGATGCCGTTGCACCCCTGTCACCACGCCTACCAAACGGACAAATCCACTGAGACTGCATTAGTGGAGCTGACGGATCGAATCCAAGATGCACTGACGAATAAAGAAACCGCAGTGTGTGCCTTTCTAGACATAGAGGGCGCTTTTGACAACACTCCACACGAGTCTGTCAAAAAAGCATTAATTAAATAGGGGTAGACGGTATGACTTCTAAATGGATGTCGCAGCTACTGTCTACCAGGTTCGTGGAGGCGGGGGTGGGACATAAGATCATCTCGGTTAGTACGACCAAAGGCTGCCCACGGGGGGAGTTACATCCCTACTTATGTGGAACCTAATAGTAGACGAACTCTTATGCGGGCTGACGGACGTAGGCATACCTTGTCAAGGGTATGCTGATGATATTGTCATATATGCAACAGGCAAATTTGAGAATACCCTCTGTGACATAGTTTAAAGAGGATTGAACTTCACGAGAAGATGGTGTCAATCGGTGGGACCCAATGTTAACCCCACTAAGATTACCTTAGTAGCATTTACTAGGAAAAGAAAATCCATTCTTAAAACCATAAAAGTGGATGGGCAAAATATAGATTGGGGAACGGAGGTTAAATATCTAGGCCTTACTCTAGACAACAAACTTCTATGGAACAAACATGAACTTGAAGTAACCAACAAGGCCAAAAGAGTTCTGATGGTGTGCAGAAACTTTCCAGGGAAAAATTGGGGATGCAACCCAAAAATACTGCTTTGGATGTATACAGCGATAGTGAGACCGATCATCCCTTATGCATTAGTAGCTTGGAGCAAAAGAACTAATCTGGCCACCGCGAGAATTAACCTCTCGAAAGTGCAAAGATTAGCATGTGTATGCATAACGGGGGCTATGAGAACCTGCCCAACAGCAGTTATCGAAGTAGTACTGCATCTTACCCCTCTCCATATCCATATGGTATTTTGATTAAAGTATTTCACATTTATAGTGCCAATCGAACAGAAAATGGTGCCAAAATCTCCAATATAAGTAAATAGTAGAACATCATCATCCTTTAGTAAACCACTTACTTGAAATATTCTGTATAAATGCAATTATAAATTATTTAAAATGTCTCTCTTAGCGTTTACAAACAATGCTTCTGAACAATTATCATTTCAATGATAATCAGTTTGAGCACATGTTGTAATTTATAACTACGTGCCAATACCAACTCGGGTCTTCTGACGTATTCTACGACGTCCCTTTTTTGCTTCCTCTTTTCTTTTTTTTTCTACAAAGAATGCGCATCCTTATTAGTATTCCAAATGTTTTCTGCCTTGGGTAGGCGAACGGCGAGGCAGTGGCGGGCTTTTGCCAAGCCTTTTTCACCGTAATTGCTCCCCCTTCATAAATAGAGAAGAGATTTTCTGGGAAAATAAACAAATGTTTCCCGTGTGCGCTGAATGTAAGCGTGTTTTGCGTGGTGAATTATTGATGGCAGGGAGTTTAGAGAAAAAAAGAAACTTGCCCTAAGGATATAAATTTGTATCAATACATCCTAAGGATGCTGTGCCGCTTCTTACGTCGGAACAAATATATTTGAATGTGCCGCTGTAACAGTCGAATAATATTGAAACACACGGTGTGTATAAATTGCCGCAGAACTTCCTGGAAGCGACATCCGTCGTTCGGTTCTGAATAGAAATTGTCGAAATATTGAATGACGCCGTAATATATACTCACGATGCGCTGGAAACTTGGACATTTGATCCTCATATAAGCGTTTATTGTTATGCAGGCTGTCTCACAGTAAAAGACCCAAACTTCGGCTAAAGGTGTCTGACAACAAACAAAATATTTAATTGCACCTTGATTCACAATTTTAGAAGGATACGGTAGCTTTGTATTTCTTTTTTGAAACTAAAAATAACTGAAGAACTGATGTTTCTGCGATTTTGTCATAGAACTTTGAGGGACATCGAAAATATAAAAAAAGGGCATTAATAATATTAAGATAACTTAGTTGTAAGTAGCTGTAATGAGATTTACAACAGGACACTTGCATTCGAACACCATAATCAACCTTATTTTTTAACTACACAGTCTAAAATTCTTCACAGCAGTCTCATAATGCAACAATTCGACGGATTTAGATCTAATGGTCACTCACGTGTCATCTGCATTCGTATAAATTAGGAAGGAGGTTGATCCTAAAATAGACCATTCCGGTATTCCCTCATTCCATAAAACCTATGGTAATACGTTCGTCTCTCCATTGTTTAATACCGTACACTGATGTCGACGATAAAGACACGACTTTATCAGCGCAGTAATTTTTTCTCGAAAACCCATTTTTTTCGAGTTTATGTGTAAGTATGTTGTGATCTACCTTATTGAATAGGTCGACAAAATCCTGCAACTTCTTCGTCCTCATTTATTCCTTCGTAAATCTATGTTATTACTTGGAGCATAGTAGCAATAGTAGATTTACCTTTCTGATAAGCGCTTTGTTTGTTGCTTAAGAGATTGTTCTCTTCAAGAAATCTCATAATTGGTGACAGGATCATCTTTACAAATATTTTTGCCATATTGTTAAAATCTCTGCTCAGATTATATTTTCTGTTAATAGCTCTTGTATCTACCTCTGAATCTTTCCGTTTTGATTTTATGGTTTCTTCACTAATTCCCATGTTGCTCTAGCTTTATTATTTGTCCTTATATGTGTTCAGAACTTGCTTTGATTTTTGTGTTTTGTATTTCGCCCTAAAGGGCGAACAATAACTTTTATAATTAACAGGAAATACCAATAAACTTCGGTCTCACAAATTCTTTAATCTTGAAAAACACAATGTACATTTCGTTAGCTAAGCTAACATCTTCAGGTGTACAAGTGTATTGTCAAATACTAAATAACTGCTGACAAAAGCAATTTATAATAAGGCAAGACTTCCAATAGCAGAAAAAATACACAATTCTAATAATTTAACTATCTCTACAGCTTTAATGCCATAAATAATGATGGTAGGCTCACTTGCTTGAAACATACTGTAGATTGAAAGAAATACAAGTCTCTAGTACGGAAAAATTTCCAAGTAGACGATGTTGTATCAATAATCTAGTGGTGTGAATTAGATAGGAATGAGAAATATTAGTTCAGTTAACTCAGATAACCATGACATAACCACGACTTTTTTGACAGTTCAACCTTTTTTCATTCGTTCCACTTCTGGCTTCTGTTCCATTAACTTCGCGAATCATCAACTAATTTAATACCAACAAGCGGTTATTACCAGTGTTCAGAAGCCATACAGGACTGTAGAACCTCGCTGCGGAATAGATAAGCATAAAAATTTTGACACAAGAAGGATGACAACTTAGAAATTATCAATGTTCGGAAACAGACACTATTCGGGGTATTCCTACGCTGCGGCACCCACAGTGGAATCTTTCAATCTTGGAGATTCTGTTAAGGTGAACAAGTTAGAAGGTAGTCAATTGAGCGTTTACTTCAATGTTCTTAAACGGGTGCCTAGTTCGAGGCGAGAACTGATCAAGAGGATTAATCATTTTGAAGAATTCAAAAAAGCTTTCCATGATAGGAAAGCCAGTAGGCTACTAAAGGAAGGTATCGAAAGTAGCAGAGATGGAAGGAAGAATACGATAGGTGAAATTATCAAAAGGTATGGAGTGAAACATGTCCCGCAAAAAGAATCACAGCCTGCGATGAGGAGGATGCCTTTGAAGACAATCAAAACCATCGGCATAGAGGTACCAGCGCATTGTAGGCAGGAGGCTATAATTGCGCCACCCAAGAAGAAAACAGTCGAAACCTTTGTTGAGATAACTAAACCTATTAGAAGGGAGAAGCCAAAAGTGCGAATTAAAGAGGTGGTTGAAGAACAGGAGATATCGATACCGGAATCACCTTCGAAGTATTTAATTGAGGAACAATTACTTCAGACTAAAGACGAAATTGACATGGCAAATTGTCAGTTGGAGCAGATCAGAAGTTTGCTGAATAATCGAAGGTCTTCCCTAACTCCGGTTCAGGAAGAAGAAGTCGAGGAGATGGAGGAGAAAGCAAATCTCGTCCGGCAGATGATTGATAGGAAATCATCTCCTATCCAGCCCAGGACGCAGTGGACTGTTAAATCCCTGGACACTGATCGAACGAAATCGAAGAAGAATAAGTTAATGTCCACCCTGAACAATTTGAACCAACGCTTGCAGCGTATACAAGAAAAATACTTCAACGAGCCAAGGGTGAAGTACAAATCCATCAGTGACTTCATTCCACCTAGATCCAAAGAAACTATTCAAACTTTGTATAAGAATTTCGAATATCATAGGGATTCTGGCAAATTGGCTATCGATACAACCGAGGAAGAGGAAGTTTACGATCGTGACACGATTCAATACGTACAGAATCTGGTTAAACGTACACAGAAGGTGACGAAAATCGATAAGGGTAAGAAACCTCCAACAGATAACGCAGGCACCGGTAGTGTTGTAGTTCTGATGCCGCCGAAAGGAGACGAACCAACACAATCGGATGCTTGTATTGCCGTCGAAGAAAATAGGACGAATAATAGAGGTATACTAAAGAAAAAGTCTACAGCAGTTGCTGACACGGTTTTAGAGGCACCTCTACTTCAAAAATCGATTTGCAAATCTAATTATCTCATGAAGGAGTTTAATGTCGGCTCGGACGAAAGAAGTTTCGATTTGAGCAAATTATTGTTGCCCAAATACGATGAATACAGTAGCAGTGCTGAAAGTTTAAAGAAGAACGTTAGGTTCTCCAAGTATGCACAAAAGAGCGAGCCGAACAAGGACTCTCGCTTGTACTCAAATATTGATTTAGCTTTGAAAAATTCACTATTTTATCATGACGAACAAGAACTAGTTAAATGAAGTGTGCTAGATTTTATTTTGCGAAATATATAGTATTTGTATTGAACATTTTATTTCTTTTTGTCTGTATGTCCATAACACTGACCAACAAAATTTCAATTTATTCCGTCCCACGAGGTAAAGCGAGTGAACTTGATAGTACAAAAAAGATATTTTTAAACTGACGGCGAAAGGATGGCGACTCAGACCCCAAAAGGACCGGACACCATTGTAGAATTTACAAAATATAGAGTACGACCTTTAAAAAGTCAACATGATAGGCGGGGAGAATTATTAGATCCTGAAACCAACATTTTTATTATAACGTCTTCTAAACAATANTTGCCGCGAAAGGAGACGGAACCTAACACAAGGATGCTTGTAATGCCGTCTGAAGAAATAGGACGAAACATAATAGAGGTAAGTACTAAAGAAAAAGTCTAGCAGCAATTGCTGACACTGTTTAGAGGCCGTTTTCAAAAATCGATTGCAAATCTAATTATTCTTCATGAAGGAGTTTAATGTGCTCGACGAAAGAAGTTTCGATTTGAGCAATTATAGTTGCCCAAAACATGAATACAGTACCAGTGCTAAAGTTAAAGAAGACTAGGTTCTCCAGTATGCACAAAAGGCGAGCGAACAAGGACTGCTCGCTTGTCCTCAAATATGATTTAGCTTGAAAAATTACTATTACATGAGAACAAGGAATAGTTAAAGAATGTGTGCTAGATTTAATTTTGCGAAATTATAGTATCTTTGTATTGAACATTTATTTTCTTTTTGTCTGTATGTCCATAACACTGACCAACAAAATTTCAATTTATTTCGTCCCACGAGGTAAAGCGAGTGAACTTGATAGTACAAAAAAGATATTTTTTTAAAATGACGGGCGAAGGATGGCGGACTCAGAGCCCCAAAAGGGACCGGCACAGCATTGTAAAATTTTACAATATTATAGGAGTACGACCTTTTAAAAAGCTCAACATGATAGGCGGGGAGAGTTAATAGATCCTTAAACCTAACATTTATATTATTAACGTCGGTTCTAAACAATACCTTTCGATATAGAATGCTAGGTTTTTTAAATGATTTTAAAATAAAATAGTGCAAAAAATTCCCTTGACACATATACAGCCATTTAGCCCACTCCAGCGTGTGAAATATGTGCTCAAAACGTCGTAGTCCATAAATAAATCTCAAACACGCATTCTGCACACGCTGAATACGCAGTCGGTCAACGCTATTTAAATAAGAATAGTATACATTAATGCAAAAATTAAATCGCGAGAGTACTAAGATTCACATAATAATAATTTTCTCAGACCTCGATCCAAGCATTCTTTACTGCCATAAAGCACTTTTAGTTTGTAAAAAGCTAAACTAATTAAATGCGAAACATGTTCTTTAAAACGAAGCCGAGTATCAAGAAGGAGTACTAGGCTGTGGGCACACGCAGAATTAGGTAAAAGATTATTATCTATAGATATTTTTATGTATGGCATGACATTTGATCTAGCTTGACCAAACACTATCACAGATGACTTTTTCGCGTTAATATGTATAGAATGGCAAAGTGATTCTTTAATAATGGACTGTAAGTCGGCGTTAATATACTTGATGGCACTGTGAACATCATTAGCAGCAAAAGAGAAATAAAGTTGTGTGTCATCAGCATGTAGATGATAAGAGCAATGTATTAAACATTTAATAATCTTAGAAGAATAAATGCAATAGAACAGCGGTCCAAGCACACTGTCCTAAGGCACGCCAAATACTATGGATCGATACTCTGAAAACTAGTTATTTAAACGTACTCTCTGACAGCGTCCAGATATATAGCATTTAAAAATGTTTACCGTTTCTTGACTGAAGCCGACGTAGTGCAAGATGGATAGCAATAGCGAATGGTTGAGAGTGTCAAATGCTTTACTGTAATCCAATAAGATTAATACTGTAACCTTAGCCCTGAATACGTCATCAATATGTCTACAAATCATGAAAAAATGACGTAAAAAGTGATATATTTATAATTGTGGTGATATATGACTTTCGGCTGTATTCTTCCTCAAAAACATCTCTCTTCAGCGTCCATTAATAGTTTGCCAACATACCAGGGCTCCATTTGCCTCAGTATCTCTTCTTCATGACTAGAATTTCCTGGTGAAATCTTTCGCCATGCTCGCCACTGACTCCTAAGGTATTTGGGAAAAGTCCAAGTGGGAGTAAAAAAAGTGTATTTTCATGTTGCAACTCATGGCTTTATATGATGCCAGTAGATTGTTAACAATCTCTACGCAGTTTTCAGCTTTACGATTTCCCAAGAAGCCGTTGCAAATCTCCTTAAAAGTCAATTTTCAATTCCATTTAGCGCCTCAACAAATTTTGCGTCTCGAAGTAATTGTCTGATTCCTTTAGCTTAGCATCACGAATCTTAGGGATCTTACCCCTCACATATGCAAACCCACTGTCAGTTTTATCCACACCTTTGACAAACTTTTTTATGTTGTCATAAGATTCTTTCAAATCGCTTGCATGAGCCAAAGGAACAGAGTGGAACTTATTTCCATTGTGGGACACCACCGTTTTCAAGCTTAATTTGGAAGAGTCATTGAACAAACGCCACTTATCTGTATTATATTCATCACCAAGCATCTTAATAACAGAACGGATGTCATTACAAAATACAAGTCCTTGTTCCATAGAGAAGAAATTCTCAAATTCTGCATGGCGATTACGAAAAAGAGCAACATTTGTTCTCTCATTCTTATTATTACTTTCTAATTTTATTTTCTGCTTTACATAAAACTTTAGTATGAGAATATAGGGTGGTAATGACATGATTATGGCTGTGAAAAATTTGTTAATATACTATATAGTCACACAAAAACTCTGTAGTTCAGTTCTACAATAATAAAAATGTTAGCACATGTTGTTTTTGTATTGTCATTATAACACTCAACCTGCCTAGATTATGTATATATCAATATATATCAAAATCATCATAAAAGAGATTACAAGTTTTCAATTGAATTTAGCCACTTTAATAATTGAATAAATCCATAATTTAATAACTTATGCAAATGTATGTGACGGGAACAATCGAATTAAATAATTGTATTATCTAGAATTTGAAAATCTCCTAACGGTATGTGTCACATTCGAATGCCTAAAATATAAATGTAACTGATTTACGAATGCAATGCGGGGCTTTTAAAATGCCAATTAACTAATCCCATAATGTTTTATAATATTTCATAAATCACAGAGGATAACTGAGCATTAAAATTTCATCTGCATTGCATAATATCGTACGTACAGTTTGTACATGGCGCACTTCGTCCTTAATCCGTCGTTAAAAGTTCATTCATCCGTTCCAAATTAATGGCGCTAACTCGTGGAAATGTTTCGAATTTCTGCATATAGTTTATAATACAGATAAATAATTTTGTATTTCTGCCACATAAATAATATGCTTAAACTAAAATTAAGCGCGTTTTATACCAATGGAAATTTCGCAGAGCTAAATATTGATTTAGAAGTGATGACATGTTCCGAAGCTGTATTTGTATAAATAACACTTGGCTATTTTGTTAACATACTTTTTATTTTGCCTAGCTTAAATGAAACGTAGTTCTAACCATGATTTGCCATTTGTGACATTAAAAGACTGTTATGACGTTCCAGCTCATTGATTCCATAATATGACAAAATGTTAATCCATTTTTTGTGACATAGAAACTGTTACCTATAAACAAGCAGGCTTATTTATCTTGTATCCTTCATAACCAGATCAAGAATTCAAGTCTGCTAGCACAGGAACACCAAACCTAGATTTTATTTTGGCTGGACGACATGTGGGGAGTTGCTTAAGACTTGATAATTGGTTCCATCCTTTTTCAACTTACACCACTAAATTATATATTAATTAATATGATATGGGCAAATGATCCTGTGGAAATTAGTGAGGATTGAAATCAACTTTCATCGTGTTTACCGTATTAAATCTAAAGCTAATTTTGATTTACAACGGTCAGCTATATTAACGGCTTTTTCATTAGTCACTTTATAGGTACACACATTTATTTCGAATTTCTCGACAGAAGATGATGATGCATTTGAGTATAAGGCGCCCGAGTCTCACATGAACAAATACATAAACCCGTTAAAAGGAAATAACACCCAGTTATCCTTTTTCACTAACGCTAGACTTATATTAGGATAACACACCAAAATGTGGAAACCAAATAAGTATGTACACATAACCAGATTACATCAATTAATCAGTTTAAATTGGCCCACTGTTTTGCCTATTCGGGTGTCACGGGTTCGAATCTCGCTCTGGTCATTTGTTATAATGGGATTATCCGGAGTTGTAATGACATTTAGGAATAAGCTTAATAATTCTTTTATCTTACCAAATCCTTTAAAGAAAGTTCATCATTAACAGAATCTGCTTTAACTGATGATGTCTTTGAGGATCATATTTTTGTCTTTATGTAATTTTTATGATTATTTATGTATTACTAGCTGTACATTTTTATCATTTAGCAAGGATAGATTGTGAAAAGGTTTAATAGCCAAACGTTTTTTTTTAACGCCAAAGAAAGCCAAAAACTAAAAGAATGGTGAAGAGAAACATATTCCGGATCCAGAAAGCATAAATAATTATCAGACCATTTTCATTTCTGTGAAGCTACACCTTTTCATTATTTAAAGGTTTTCCATGTTAATGCTATGCCCGGTGTCATTTTTGTGTTACGACGCACTAGATGAATTAAAATGGCTGTTTGCTGCAACTTTCTCGAAAGTTAAAATTAAATTCACAATAGCAGAAGAGAAGAACACCCAATTCCGGGTGTTAGATAGCTTAAAAATTAATAATAAGAAGTAATAACAAATTAGAAATCGATAGATGGATGATCAACAAAAATAGAGACCTAATAGTAGATTTAAATTATTTTAAATAACCAAAATAGCCGGCAATAACTTCTTAGTTAACAGATCAAAAAGGTTTTCTTTTCACGCAACAAAACTAAATACAATCCATAAAAAAACAAATATGTTTCTGCAGGTTCAATTCGATATCCAAAAAAGTCAAGTACAGATAACTAGAAATATGCTCCTCTGCTTAACCCCAGTAAAAATCAGCTGCTAATTTTTCCATTAAATTTCAAAAGGCGTTATTCAAATTATTCTTAAAGAACAAACAGAATATGAATGTATGGTATAGCTCGCGAAATGTATTAAGGGAAGGTTTACATGTATTTGACTGGAAAAATCGATTTTTGGGTTTTTTGCATTTTTTGAAAGCTCCAAATATATTTAACATACATGATTAAAGCGGTTTTCGTAATATTCGCATTGTTTAAGGCCGCCTACGGCTTATAAAAGAGTGGGTGTACCGAACACAAACGGAGCCAATTAGATGTAATACTATATTCGACTCGGGCTGCTCGGTTCGAAATATCATACTTATTGTTTGTTAGTGTATGTATAGTTGCTTTAAGCTTAGTAAATGCCACTTAGTCGGGTTCACAAATAAACGACAGAGTAGCTATTTTAATATTACAATAATACTAAGCAATTAGCTCCATAATATGAAGGCACTTTTGATCCGAAATAAAACGCACATTTGATAGAACCTGATCTAACAATATTTCTTTTACTTAAAACACACTTTCCACGCTTTAGAAAACTACTTACCATAAAATTTGTACAATTTATTGCAGATTCACTTACTTTACACTAACATTTCTTATAAAAGCTGACTAGAATATGATAGCAAAGGGTAACCGCACTACGGATCATCAGAATAGCACAGGAAAAATGGAAAGTCGATGCCGATGCCTTAAAGAAATTTTCGCACGATTTCGGATAGAGCAACTGAGACAAAACAACTGTATTTAAGCAATTTGTGATTTTTAGCCGTACGAAGATGTTACTGTCAAGAAGAAAAAAAAGAGAATGCGTTGGAGATGTACAAAAAAAGATTCTGCAAAAAAATAAAGGCAGCTATTTGGGCTACATTTCATTATAAATGTTCAACCGACGCGGATCCACGACACATTTATTGTCAAAAGGTGTAGACAGCCTGTGTAAGTGGCGCGGTTGCAGAAGCCAAGGTTGAGCTTGCTCCATTCAGATATGACCCTCTTTTGCCAAAAAAAAAAATCAAGATGCTATTAGGCCGATTTATAAAGTTTTTTTCTAGAGTGATTCTCTGCAAAGATGCATTGGAAAAATTGTCAAAACTGAAACGACTCGTTTAGTTCATATGTGTAGAAACTAGCTCCAAAAGATTTACACTGCGACCATAAACAATTCAACTTGCTACCTACATTGTCGCAAATTTTTCAATGAAGGTACTTTCTGTATTACAATAATGAATGCGGTGGGTAATAACAGTAAGGCTTGATGCCAAAAATTTCGTCATCAATTCTGATCGTCACGCACATATAACGAGCAGAGGCAGAGTAATGTCCAGCGCTGCAAACGTTGCTGTGCTGTCTAAAGGGGAAGCCACAATGCTGAATATGAAGAAGAAGAAGGATTAATGCATGGTGCGGAATAGCTGACTAAGTGTATGTTTGAACTATTTGTAAAATTTTTTGCTGAGAAACTTTGAACGCGTTTTTCTCGAAACATGATTTTTCAATTCTGGCGTAAGTTCTAGTTCTTCAAGTGTTCAATATATCAACTTAATTCTTTTGTTTTCTTAATGTAACAGTTTATTGGGGGGTCTGTACCCTATAATATACTAAAAATTGCAATTATCCACATTTTTATATCACACATACACACAAAAGAAGATGGAAAATAATCAAATCAACAGTCCAGGTATCTACCACATTGTTTGCTTTCGACTTATTTGCGTTAAATTTAGGTATAACCTCCCAACAAATTTAATATATTTCTAACTCTTCTTTTATTTTCAATTTCGGATCACTTTTGCGTATGCTGAGATTTACGCAGTTTGACCGTGTTTTTCTGTGCACATTGCTACCTAAGATACAAATAGCGAACGTTATAGTGGTCTTGTCATTAAAAAAAATATATTTTTTTGAATGTTCAAGTTTTAATATATTTATTAAGAAAAAGCCGTATTTCGTATATCTTTTCCTTTGTCTGAAAAAAAAAAGCTCAAAGTTTTTGAACATTTCCGATATATATATATGTAAACCTCCCCTTAAGAAACCCCTTATTATAGGTAACTGAAGATAAAATTAAATGTGCAATGGGAACATAGTTTGAGTAATGTCTATAGCACAAGCTTCAAAAATGAGGTATCTATCTATGTGCATAGTGGTGACAAGTCCACTGGATTTTACTGCAATTTTTTATATACATTAGTTGACTGACAACCTGTCACAACAACCGCCCAGCAGAATAGCATGCGTATTTTTCGACTTTGTTAACTGATAGAAATCATATTTTCATTCATCTATACCTTCAAAGTGTTACTAGCGATTCCCAGCTTACTATTAAAGCACCATAAACAACTTCCACATTCCACGCAGTCCTCAATTCATTTCGCTATGAAGTTTGGGAGGCACAGGTGCGAAAGTTAATTATTGTATATCAAGGCATAAATTTAATGTGACATTTAATGGCTGGAGGCTCGCTACAATTGGAAACCTTCCCTAGACCGCATAATAGCTTAATCAAAATAACTGCGTTCGAACGACCTACCCACCTATTAGTATATTCATTAAAATTACGGGACAGTTGGAGGGAGTGCGCTCTTCGAATATTTCCCACCAAGTTGTTGGGATACATAAACCAAAGTTTAAGCAAATGTCAACCACAGACACTCAATTAAACAGCGTTCAGTTAAAGTGATTCGGACGGCTTAGTTGGTTTCATTTTATACCAAAATGTTCGTGTTTGTACGATGTAAAGCTTTGAGTTATTGCTATTTACTGAATATAATTACTTCTATTAGTAATTTCAGATAATATATACAAGGTGTTAATAAAAGAAAAGGTTTCACAGATGTTGGTGAGTGATGAAAATAAGAAATAAACTCTAACTAATAAAAATGATTTAGCACACGACTAAAAACAAAATTGCCCATTTCTTATTTGTTCGCAGTCGTCTAAAACCCACTGCTATAGTTCACTCCTCTGTGGCGTAAGTAATTTATTTAAAATATACCCGAATAAATCTCGAAGTTTCGTTGAGTGTCTAGTATCATTATATCCATCTACTACCCAATACTTTAACACTGACAATTAGTGAATAATGGGCTAAAGCCCCATCTTATACTCATTTAATTCATAAATTGGTTGCATACTGACATGCAGATTTTAATTGAATATTTATTATCCAGTCATTCTCTTTTTCTGGTTGGGTGACGATAACAGTAAATTCAAAATGGATTACACTGGTTAACAACATTTTTGTTCGAAGCACAAAAATACCTGATTCCCATATACTTTCGCATGCTGAATTCAATTATATTTTCAGAACTTCTCTATCTCCCTTGGTTTTTATGTTCCAGGATATTTGCTTATTTACCTAAAATATGCGTGCATAGATAAGAACTATGTGTTACGTGTGTCAGACTTCTTACAGCGTGGGTAAAAGGCATACGACATATATCTCTTGCTATTCCTATTTTTGTCTTACAAATATAAATGGTATGACTTCTAAATCCAAACGTACTGTAAAATATTCTGATATTCCATCTGTACTGACACCAGTACCTCACAGTCCGGAATTACCTGTGTCTAAACCTTCACAAAACATGAAAGTGCTGATGAGGAATTCATTCATTCATTCATTCATTCATGTTAGGGTGAGCACTTGAACTAGGTGCTCATTGTACCATCCCTATTGATTCTCTTATTTCCACTCGAACAGCTTGGTGTTCTCTATAAAGCCCAGTATCTTGCCCAGTGGAAACTTGAGGACCTTCGAGGGCTCCAATAGATCTCTCCCGAAGTACTTCTGCCTAAGTACCTTCAGTTCCTTACATGTGCAGATCACATGTAAACTCGTTTCCTCCTGTAGGTCGCATCTTCTACACCACGGTTCGCTTACCCGGCCTGTGTTGTATAGATGCTTTTTCAGAGTACAGTGTCCAGTGTCCAGCTGATGAGGAAGTAAACAGAGAAAGTTTTACAGGCGGCAATATGTATTTGAATCCAATATTTCAACCAGATTCGTCTTGTTGTGTGCCACATCTTCTAAGTCAGGAAGACCTCAACGACCTCATCGGCGATATAAAGTTGTCTAAGAAGCAAGCTGAACTTCTAGGTTCCAGAATAAAAGACTGCAATCTTCTTCAGAGTCGAAAAAAAGTTGCTTTTTTCGTAATCGTCATGTAGAATTTAAAAATTTCTTCTCTATGGAAGGAGGACTTGTATTTTGTAATGACGTCCGTTCTGTTATGAAAACGTTTGGTCAAAATTAATTTATTTAACACAGATGGGTTGCGTTCGTTCATTGATACTACCAAATTAAACTTGAAAGCGGTACTACTCCAGAATGGAAGTAAGATCCTCTTTGTTCTCTTTGGCTCATGCGTTTTGAAAGGAATTTTGAGACAGAATAAAACTTCTTCTGGAAGGAAATTAAGTATAACGACTTTAAGTGGAATATTTGTGGTGATTTAAAAATTTGTTTCATTTTTCCTTGGCATACAACTCGGTTACACAAAGTATTGTTATTTCCTTTGTGAATGGGACAGTCGGGAAAAGAAAAAATCATTATGAAAAGAAAGAGTGATCAAAACGAACTTGATCCTCAAAAAAAAAAATCTGCCTCTTTTGCACATTAAGTTTGGGTTGATAAAAGACTTTATGAAAGGTATGGGTAAAACTAACAGTGGGTTCACATATGTGAGGAGTAAGTTTCCTAAGATCAGTGATGCTAAGTTAAAGGTTTTTGTGGCACCCCAGATCAGACAGCTACTTCGAGATGTAAAATTTGTTGAGGCGCTAAATGGAATTGGAAACGTAGCATGGTTATCGTCAAAGGAGATTTGCCACGGCTTGGGTTACAACATGAATCTAAAAATTTTAAAGCTTCAAATCTTGACCATGTATATAATATTTAACTTCTTTTTTTCTTGGTTTTTAGGTCGTCAATATTAAAAACATGAATGAGTACGACGTTTCGCTTTATTGAAAAGCTTTTTCAAGTATATAAATAAATGTAAAAAGTGTAAATTATGAAATGTTTTTGTTTATTAAAAGACAAATTGTTTTGTTTACTATGTTTTTGAGTATATTATTATGTTTTATTTAAAGATTGCGTTTTAAAATAGGATGTGTTGATTATTTGTTTTTGAATTTTGTAAGTTCTTTAAAAATACTGTATTTTGTTATAAAATTAAATTATATAATTTTGTAAAATATTATATATGGGTTTTATCATTGACTGCATTTTTATGTTTATAAATTTGAATTATTTCAAGTATATTACGTGTTTTTAAATTTTGTTCTTTGCTTAAAATTGTTACGTTGTTGAAATCAAGGTATGATTTTGAAGTTATTTCATGTTTTTTTAAAGCTGTAAGATTTTTATTATATTTGTGTCCTTTTATTCTATTTTTCCAAATATTGCATGGTTTCACCTATGTATACACCATTACAATTTTGACAGTCAATTTTATAAATTATGTGTGATGTTTTACTTTTTTCAATTTTTGATTTTAATTTTGAATAGATTTGGTTTTGTAGTTTGTTTGTGTTTTGATAGGCAATTTTGTAATTGTTTGACTATTATTTATATATTTTTTGATTTATTATAAAAAAGAAAAATTTTTTTGTTTGAATATTTTGTTTATAAGAGAATTTGGATAATTATTTTGTTCTAGAATATTTTTGCTTTGTTAATAGTATCTGATCGAAAAACTGGACTTGTTAATTTTCTTGCTCTGTCAGCTAAACTAATAATAACACTAACTTTTTGAGATAAAGGTTGTGAAGACTTAAAATTTAGATGACGTCCAGACCATGCTGGTTTAGTATACCATTTAGTTAGAATTTTGTTATCACTGTTGATGCTCAAATCCATCTAAAAAGGTAATGCTATTGTTTTCTTCGATTTCAATTGTAAATTTCAACATGGTCTGGACGTTATCTAAATTTTAAGTCTTCACAACCTTTATCTCAAAAAGTTAGTGTTATTATTAGTCTTATCCTTTGCTTTTAACGTCACGAAAAATATTCTTTACATCTTCCAAATCCACTGGTTTCATATACATTGAATTTACAGGAATTTAGAGGAGTGAGTGGATCTATAAGGCTGCTATTTATTTGATTTTGAATAATATCTCCAACTCGAGTAAAGTAGTCATTAAAGTTTTCCGCGGTCAGCATTTAAAGTAAACGTAAAATCAGTGTTTCTGTATGGAGGTGCAAATAGGTAATTACATGTACTTATGAAAACCAGATGACGCAAACCCCGAATTGGGCTACGTTCAATATGTGGGCGGCACAATCAAGCTTAAATTATAGATGGATTACCAGAAGGTGACAGGGAGATTAATCTTAATTCTCGCTTGTCTTAGGGATAGTAGCTGTCTTGTCATGACACTAGGGGCTATTAATTCGTGACTGCGGCATCCTTGGGCGTTGGGAATTCTGACTCTCTTAGGACAACATAAAACGACTACCCAGGATACAAATGTTTCAGTAATGGATACCGTTGTTATTTTCGCCTTTCTGCTAGATTAAAAACAAAAAGACAAATGGAATTAAGAATAAAAATATATTATTTATAATAGAATTTGCACGAAACAAAAAAAATGTTTTCAGAGAATTCTTCTATTGCACACATGCAGCATAGTTGCAGATACCCCATTTCGACGCAGAATTTGCCGCATTGTGTATTCGCATCCGTCTCTCTTCTAACAAATAATTCGAAGTGACTTTCTACCACGGGGGAAATGTAAAATTGGACGCAGATACGGGACATCGCGCCGTCATCTTTCCCGTATCTACATCACGTTCGGCTCTAATTCCTTCGTAAAATATTTACAAAGTAGCCGACGCGACGACCAACGGCGCTCCGTGTCTACTTACCGTAAAGGCGCAACGTCCCCTCTGCCCGCCCTAGGGAATTAGTGGATATACAGTTGTAAGTCCCTATGTCCTCCGGCGAGAACGCCTTGATCACCAGCCACATGAACACTTTGTAGCCGCTTTTCTCCTCCCTGATGTGGTATTTAGTGCTGAAAGGAAGAAATTGTATCGATTAAAGTGAATCCAACTGATTGGTAATAATAATATTTATTGTCATTCGTTTAGATAAGAACATCAACATTTTAAATAAGAATATAAATGCACAAATAATAAAACAGACACACAATATGTGAGACAAATAGAAAATTCAAAACTATACGCTTAAATAATCGTGTGTACACTGAGAAAAGAGACTTAGCATTAAATGAAAAATTTTATAACTTTTGGTTTTTATTATGTTCAACGAAAAGAATACCTTTTCTCAGAAGTGTTTATTTTAATTGAAAGTAGCGTGCTGTTTTGCCAGAAGACTATTTTTCTTCTTAAGTACATGCTTTTCGACGAAAAGTAACTGTAGTTACTAAATGGAATGCACCTTAGTTTTGATTAATATTTTATACTGTCTTTATAACTTCTGTTTAAGTAGGACAATACACATTACATATTATATTGTTATTATTATGTACATATTTAACAACATATTTTAGTTTCTTTTAAGTATTATTATATTATAAACGTATTTTAAATAAAAAAAGTCGAACGTTTCGATTTATTTGCGTGGACACGCATGTATACATTGATTCAAACCTTTTGCCTTTTAACGAAAAATGCAAGCACCTGTATTCAAGCTAAGTGCTTCTTTACGCGGATGTATTTTAGTTTTATTCATGTTCCCATGTGTTGTTCCCAGTCAAACCAATAATTTCGTTTTATTTGAAGCTAGCGCAGTATTTATTAATTTGCCTAAATATTTACATGAAAATAAAAATAAATATCGCATTTTATTTTCGTATAGCAGTTTTCTCACCATATAGTACAGCAGATGAGTAGATTTGTTGACATTGTCGCATAGATGGCGCATCTCCTATTTCATTCCAGTAACAGATAATATTTCGCCCAAAATAGGCTGGAAACTACGATCATAACATACTAATCTGTTATATTTAATAGAACAACATCTGATAGGAGTCATCGCCATTGAGAGGACGATTTCTTTAACGACACACTAGAGTGCTAGGGTGGTTAACTGCGACCAACTCCCCCAATACTACTAGGATTTACATTAACATTCTAACGGCAAATCTCCTCCTTAGTGCATGGGTTTTTGGAGGTAATTCATTTTCATTATGATTGAAAATTTTCATTAATAACATGGACATTTCTGTAATAACATTGATTACTTTATAATCATTAGTAGGAAACAGGTATATATTGCTATTAACTAACTCAGACTTGATAACCGGGCTAATTATATTTGCAAATGAATTACTAAAATGTTTTCCAAGCAAGGTAACCACTTTTTCAGGAGCATTTATGAGATTGCTATTATCGTCATATACTGAAATTTGTCTAAATTCATTATTAGATTTGGTGGTGTTCTTTATTACTGACCAAGACGTTTTTGATTTGTTCTTAGATTTGCAATTAAATTGTTATAGAATTGTTTTTTCAGTTATTTCAACTGCTTTAATATAATAATCTTTTTCTAATTTATACAAATTCAAGATATTGGAATCACTATCGTTCTCATACAGAGTAGACAGTTAACGCAGTTCTGTTGCCAACTGTTTAAGGTAATTGTTATACTATGGCGCTGATCTTTCAATATCCAACCTTTATATCATAAGGGTGTGAAGCTTTGATAATTTTTTCGACTAAGATAAAGCAACGTATTTGAATTGATCATTATTATTGATTTTTGAATATGTGTTTTTTTTATATAATGTTATAAAATCTGCATAGCCTTTTTTTGCAAATCTTAAAATTAAATAATTATCAACTTTCACTAATAGAAAAAAAATAGTTAAAAGTTATTGAATCAAATCATACTCGACTGGAAAGAAACATTCTAGACCACAATTTGCCGAGCTGCATAACACCTTTGTCTGATTTAATGGTATATAAAATTCATCTTATCGATCATTTTGTTTGGAGTTATTTCGGAATTTTACCCGAGCGTTAATTAAATGTACTTCGTATGGATATATTTTTTGATCTCATGTTCTTAATTTCGTCAGTTTAAATGGTTCCAATTATATCGCTACTTTTGCAATATTCTTTTATAAACCTGCGGTGCGAGTAAATGTTTACAGTGGAATTTTAGCATAAGTAGTAAAAATATATAGAGTTGCATTCCTGAAGTACACCTTGTCATTGTTCTTAGGAAATAATATGGAAAAATCATTATGTATGCAGTGAAACTTCATAGCGTCGCATTCAATATCAAACCAAATCTGTTAAATTTTGTAATACGTTCAGTTTGGGAAATCTGTTGCCTTGACTGCTAAAATAATATTGAATTTGCAATTCGAGAGTTTCCGACGTTCTACCATAGACACTCCTAAACTCATACATGCGCAAGTTGGCGATTGGATTATCCTAGGTGTGGTGTGGCGTTTGAAGTTCAGACACGCTCGTTACACTTGTCCAAACGCAGACAATTAGACAGTAAATCCAATTCCTGGCAGTAGTGAACGGGCGCAGCGACGCCTTCAAAGAAACTTCGACGATCTGGCGGCGTCAAACGGTAGCGAACCAGAGTATTTAATTAGGGTGGCGCGTTGTTCTGACGGTTCGTACAGAAGCGGCAGTGCGAGCAATATGAAGCAAGCCTTAACTACGATGAAGAGAGAAGTTACTCGATTAATAATTTATTTCGGCGGAAGGAGGTGACTATTGTCCTCGTGCCGCTGGGCCTTTTTACTTTGCTCCTCGTCGATTTCTGGCGGAATAGAATTAGGTTCAGATCCATGTATTACCATCGAGGGAATTATGAGTTCATTAAGGTTCGTTAAAGCAAGCATCTCAAAAATTAATTTCGCAATAAGTAATGATTTCATGGCAACGAATTGTGTCTTAACGAACACGACTAACTTGGACCGTTTCATTATTTTTATTATTAGTATTATCGATTAAGGGCCATATTACAAAACTTACAAACAAATAAATATGTATTTCATTGCACAAATATTAACAAATTGGTTAAAAATGTATGTCACTCCACTAAAATTATTCAACAGAAAAACTATATTAGTGGTAACTTTTACAAAGTCTAGATTAATCTAGTTTTCCTCCAGGGCTCTCCAAATTATCAAATGCTTTGACATAAACAACTATACACTTCAACTTTATTAATCCGTCAACAACTAATAAGTGATATTAATTTTTCAGTTTCCTGGTATACATCTTATGTAATTACTTGCAAGATTCTCAACGGATCCTGAACTGGACTCGACTTTACGAAAAAAGGAAGCTGTGGAGCATATTCAGGAACCAGAACGTGTCATTGGCGTAGCACCTACGGTAGCTAAACAGCAAAACATGTCAGAACCAAGAAGCTGCTTGAAGTTGATCGCAAAAGTGTCTGTTTGATAGGTCACTATAAATTCAGAAAACATTTACACAGAATCGGACTCTGCGATGAGACTGAATACTGTCCGCGTTCAGAAAACGAGAAGCCAGTTGAGTATGTATTCCGACATTGTCCTGCCGCTGCAATAACCAGGTATGTAATCTTTGGGAAGGTTGACCCCCTCTCTAGAAGATCTGAAAACGACCTAGTTCAGCAAGATGCTGAGTTACCTTAACGGGCTGAACTTTTTGGACGAACCTTAGGATAACATCTGCTCTACAAGAGACCTTGGTGGTCGCAGTGGATGGGATAATTAATCCAGCCAAGCGGGGACTAAACAAAACTAACTAGGGTGAACATCAGTGCTTAACACCACAGTATAGTTCCAATATTTCTACGCCGAATGTCCCATCTGGCAAAAATCTGTTCATTCTAAACGTGTTGGCACTGCACTTTGTGACACCTATGGAAAGATAACAAGATGTTTAAGAACCATGCTAACAAGGATTGGCCTAGATACTCGATGGAGTGACATTTCCTGCATGACATCCAGTAATATAGTAGAATAACCGATAGCAAGAGAACAAGTAGTAAATTCTTAAACACACTGGCATTGAAAGGAGGCAATCATGAGGCATTTACGTGGACGATTCTTACTAGAAGCTGAAGCATAATTTCTCAATGTGCAAGTAATTACATTATAATTTCTTTTACAGTTTTCCTGTACCCTGCACTGCTTTGCCCTTGCCTCTGCAAATGGCGTTATGCAAAGCTCCTTCCTAATCGAAATATTCATTCCTTTTGAAAAGCTGCTGTTAAAACATTGACCACGTTCAATACCCTAATAAACCAATAAACCACTACCCTACAGGAGAATTGATTGGTTTCCGTAACCGCTTGCTCTCAAATATCTAAAACCATCCTCAAGTTGTGTCTTGACTGCAGGATATTGCCTATAGCTCTTTCACACCTAACTACATCAAATTGTGAGACTAGCTGTTACAAGCTCAATAAACACATGCAGCGTATATTTAGGAGCCCACTCTGACGTACATGGTACCTAGAAGACTGAACACCATCTTAGGTGACTGTTCGATGCTTGTTAAATTTAGAGGAGTTTTGGTATAATTGTCAATGTTTTACCTGCTATACTATTCAAGTGAACTGCAGATGAATAACGATGCTTTAAGAGGTAGAACAATGGACCTAGTAAGATTTGCCTAAATGCAAGTGGCTCGCCAAGCCCCCAACCAATCATCCGAAACCCATACACTTCATTACGTTGAAATCTTGTGATGAGGCGTTGCATTCTATTTTTGCAAAAGTAAGCACCTATTCAAAACTGCAACGCAAACTATGTTTTCATAGATGCCACTACAGATTGAGCTTATCTCGATTCAAACTGTGAGCTTCTCGATTCACTGATCATCTACCGATATCAAAACGTAGAGTCGAGGCGTTGGCTGTCGTCTGCAGCTAAAATTGGGAGCCTCCGAAAATATCCTCAATTGCAAAATCATATATTTTGCATGGATCCCTAACATGCGTGAAAGGAAAAAGGCATTAGGATCTATTCCCCAAATATTTGCTTGTACCAACTTCCTCGCCTCGATCTTCCCATAATACAAACCTGTCAATAACGAGCACCTTAGGGTTCTGTCTTATAAATATCACATTCGGATCGATCGACCCGTGGCGCAGGTGAATTAGAATGACAGGGCTGAAAAAATAAATAAGCTTTTATTTGCTCTCCGCCCCTTTCCTGGAAGACTTACGCTCAAACTGAGACCTACCCTACGATACGAGATACGTGGCATCGCGCTTCAACATTTCGCCCATGTTTATTTATTTTTTAGTCGTCTCCGTTGCTTCATCTTTTACCTGCCCTTTTTCTCCAATCCCTTGCGACGTGGTATTTTTGTTTCCGGTTTATTTGTGATGGATACTTTACGTTTCGCTTACCTTTTCGTAAACAGAGAATCCAGTTTATGAGCCACGTGTATGTTGATTTAATAAATGTACCTGTTAGGAAGGAGAAAATATCTAAACAACTGGATACGTAGTTGTCTCTCAAATATGCCTGGTATATTACTTGAGAGCGTTAGAGGATTGAGTTAGTTTGTTGAGAGGCATTGCTCTCTTTCACAGAACAATGCCCGAAATACTATTTTTCCTTTATTCACTTACATGACTGCAAAATAATAGTAATCTAGAAATGTTTACATTTTTTATCATACCAGTGACACCTCCTTTATCTTTTTAAGATTATGAGCTGAGTGACTTTTATCTAACAGATGACACGATACAGATTTGCTGTCGCCACTTTCGAGCGGCTTACTGGCGAGAAGTTTCTATTCTTCTGTCACCCAAAGCAGATTTGGATCCACGAAAAATGGGATTCCAAATCGCAGATAATTTGGGGCTCCACAAAGTAGCTTCCACAAGGTTTCTTCTTAGGAAATTACTCGTGGAAAGGACTACAAGGACTTAGCGCAAACTTGAAGATTTTCCTTGGTATTGCCATTTCCACTTTCTCGGAAGTTATAGGCTCCTAACCGCAGAGTAATAGGCATTACCCCTAAGCTAAGGCAGAAATATGAGGCGCGGTGGCATGGAGATAAACGCAAAACCTAAACCCGTAGAAAATATTACAAAACATGTCTCCTTCAATGTCGTTGCCATTAGAAACTCTTGAAGGTCTTACATCTTTCTATATCCTTGCTGCCTTTGGCACATAAACTGCATGGTAAACAAGCTATAAGTAGTTGACGTTGACGTTGAACCTACATGTCAACTAGGGTATGAACCTGAGGTTCTGTACCCTTTCATCTCTGATAGAAGCGGCACGATCAAGCCGCTAGAGGTGGGTGTTTGAAGTAACTTGATATAAGTCACTCTTCAGGGGCTATAAGTAGTCACTTTCGACAGCATTCTGCATGTGCCTTGAACAAGATGTATGCTCGATTCATTATTGATGTGTTTTTACAATCTTCTTTCCAAACAGGAACGAATTGAGATACAACGAAGCCACATTAACGTGGGATAGGTAATTGGTAAGAAAGAACGCTTTGTGCAATTAATCGTCACGTCCGCTGCGGCCAGTAGGGCCTATTGTGAAAGTAATGTCATCTTAGAACAGGCCCCCGAAAGCTTGTTGAAGGACCTCCTTTTCAGGCCTTCGAGGGATAGCTCAATCTATCCAAAGCCCACATATCTGATTCTGGTAGCAATAGAACAGTGTTAGAAAATATTCAAGAATCGTGTATATAACTTGGTATGGCCAATGTTTGGTTTGAAGACCTAAACAGGAACTCACTGAGTAAGAATCTAAGGTGCCTTAAAGTTTAAACTTTAAGTAATATTCGTTGTACAGTAGAGAGGCTGCCGTGAACGAGGCGATCAATTGTTGGTGGAGGGTGAGAAGATACTACAAGTTCATCAAAAGCTCATTCTATTGAAAACAAAATAACAAATAATTATTATAATTATGACTGATTGTAAATTTTGTGTAGACACATGCGAGCAGTATAAATATCTGATTATGACTTTGGCAAAATTGACACACGTGGTAAAGAAACAAAATAACGCACAAAATGTGACACACTAAAGGAGTACTTCTGGTGAAGTATATATAAAACTTTTACACGGAACCCATGCGAAAAACGAACTAAAGAACTGCTGCATATGAGCAGCAAATAGCTCGACATAAGCACAAATCTGATGACCGGACATCCTCAAGCGAAAAAACACTGGTGTAGACGTAAAATGGAGGTTCAAACTGCAAACTCTCTGGGAGAGAATCAGAGCCAAGCAGATGCTATGTGAGTGCAAGGAGTTGTGGCGCAAGAGGCAAGGTTTATTTAGGAACCCAAAAGGGAGCTCATGGATGTACCGTACAAGCTGGCTGAAGGACGTGTGCACATTAATAGATGGAAGCCACCATTGTGCAATGGTCATAACTCAATAAGCCCATAGGCTGCAGTGTTTTTCAGAGACCACGAGTAGGAGGACTATGGATTAGTAAAAAAAGGAACAAGGTAAGAGCTTGCTGGCAACAACAAAAAACCATCATTTCCTGCAGTATTCTTAGACTTGAGATGTTTAATGGATTTCAGAATGTCTGTTTCAGTAAATGGTGTAATGTGAAAGTAATTGCTTAATTTGAACTGTAAATCTTGGTTAATATTCGGCGATCGAAAGGTCTTAGCGAAGTGATTGCAGAAAGCATTCAGAATCCTCCAACACATGATTCTCATACAACATTTTTCCAGATATCCTTGTTATGTAACGTTTATTGTTTAAAAGCTACCAAAAGTTCCCTGGTTCATTGATAATGTCGTTCTCAACTTTTGTTAAATAGTTAGTGTAGGAGGTTTTTAATTCACGTTTTGAAGAATTATCCTGAAGATATCCAACCCACATGTTGTAAAATTATAAACTGATTTTAAATACATAGGCGATAGTATAACGTTTGTTTACACATTATTACTAATAAAAGTAAATCCCCGCAAGTTTTACCTTACCACAGCAAGCAGAAAACTTAGAAACTCACTCGCTTAGCGCGCGTTAACTCAGCCGAATGAAATCACCAAAATCGAAAATCGCTCGTTAAGACTTTACGGTTTTTTTCTTTTCCTTCCTCGAACACCGACGTCCGTAATGGGTTGTAGGAAAGGTGTGGGCGTGTACTGTAAATGTGCTCCGGTAAAAATAAAACGTCCTTGGGAGAATAAACGAGTCGATTCGACGGAAGAGAAAGACAAGACGCGTCGGGAGATCGAGAAAATGGAGCACCCGCGACGCATATTAAATTGAATAATGCGGATTTCCGCGAACCGATACCTGTAATGAAACCCGATTCCGGGCCGAATAATACATTTTGTGTTGCCGACGCTGATCCCTCCTCATACATTAATTCATCGAGCACCCGGAAAACCGAGGAAATAACGAAACACGGGCTCGAATGAAGGGAAGTCGTCTGTTCCTAGCACAATGGACAGAAAGCTAGTAGGAACCTCGTTGAAAAATCAATTTCGAGTGGAATTGTGACAGTGGAATTGAGTATAAAGGTGCCGGTTCAAGAATCTGGTCCATTTTCCCTGAGAGGATATATTTCAGAATCAGGGCGCCCCTATATTGAAATTTGTTAATAATTTATTTTGTTAGAATTATGTATAAATTTGGGCATCGATAAATAATCGGAAATAATTTAATTTTATGCCGCATCTGATAGGATTTGCTGTTGCTTTCAATATAGAGTGATTCTAAATACAGTAGTATCCGCGTATCGCAGTGGTCTCTGAAAGGTGAAAAACATGATCAAAAATCGATTTTTCAATTTTATAGTACAAGGCTTAAATTTTAGCATTTTAATGTCAAAACATTGTCTTGGTTTAAAGCTTATTTGTTTCGAATTAAATACATATTACATCTAGATGAAGAAGATGTTTTCAAAATAGGATAAAATTGGTGTTTGCTTAAAATTATGAGAATTGTCAATATTTCTCAAATTTCTGTTGATATACACAATGTTAAAAATTTTGATCCGTAATGGACCATTCTCTAACACCTAATATTTCGATTTTTATTTCATTGTGCACTTATGGCCTTTTTTGCCGACGAATATTCTTTAACCATATCCATAAATATTTAAAACCGTGCATTTTATTGTCGAAACTAAGACGTTATTAAGTAGCAGTGTTCGAATATGGTTACTTTTAAACATTTACCGAGCATACTTAATGTTTGATTAATAATGCCTCCAGTACAATGTATACACTAACAAGCAAAGGCACCCAAGTGGTCATCGCCGATTTTGATAAAATTTGGTAGGGACACAGAATACCGAAAAATATTTGACCCGTATTTTTTTAGCGTCCCGTGTTTGGTTTTAAGGGGTGTAACGGGGGCTCAAAGTTACCCCCAAAAATACATTTTTCGCAATATTTCGGAAACGAGAAGAGATATCGAGTTCGGATAAAGACGAGATTGTTCCTTGTTAGTAACCCTACATTTCAGGTGAAAAAAAAAACAGTGGCGGGATCGTTAGGGGATTCAAAAAATGTGATTTTTTTCTCCCCGCCGCCCTTGTGTATTATGAATGTATTTTGTTCCTATTTATCTGTAAGCTACATGAGAAAATAAAAGTTACGTGTTTTTGGATTTTTTTCTAAATGTCCGTTTTAGGGAAGATTTCGTCATTTTTATATACGCCTATCGTAGACTATTCCTCTCTAGATTTTTAGAATAAAATTTATTGCCGCATTGTATTTAAGCTAGAAATTGTTTACTTTAGAATATATAAAAATCTATAAGTAATAATAAATACATTTGTTTATTTGTCACAGTTTCTACAGTACATTATCATAAAGTGTCTTGTTCTGATTCATTGTCAGTTACAATTAATATCAACCAGAAAATAACAACGTATGTTGTTATGTATTGTATTTGTACTGCCAACAAACATAACAAAAGCAGAAAATAATTTGTTACAATTTACAAATCCTTGAATTATTTATTATTAAATCAAATTATATAATTCCATTGAGGTAAATAACTAACAATAAATATTCTATTAATATATGGTATAACAAATATAATATTATTACTTCTTTCTTGGTAACTACAACAGTTGCGATCCACATTTACGGTTGATAGTCTGCAGAGTTGTGATAATCGTTAAAGAAATGAATTATGCACAAATATTTTTTGCACCACCCACATCTAATTGTGGCCGGTACCCCACAGATATCGCAACTTGCCAACTGCGACTTGTGAAACGAGAAATCGACTGGTGTTGTAAAGCGAGCGGGACGATCTTGAAGATAGCCGCTTTTATACCAAGCATATTGGATGAAGTCGGTATACCGTGGTGAAGAGAATTGCAAGTGTGTTAAACCTTGCAGGCGTAGTATGTTGTTTTCGTTGGTGTAACTGAATAGCAAATGATGATACAGCAATTGTATCTGATAAATGACGAACAAATTGCTTCCAGAAGCGAAACCCATAGACATCTAAGGGTTATATGATACCAGTGGCACCCTTTGGAATTGTTTTTACTGTGACTGACCGAGAAAGTGGAACAGCAGCTTCGACATCTTCAGGACTTTGACCTGACCATGAGTTCATTACTAAAATCGTTTTAGGACCGACATGGGGAGAATACACTTTGTTAGCCCACTCTAGTATTAACTGCTTTGTAAGCTTCCCCGATTTTGTGGCCATAATATACACATTCGGTGGACGGAACATTGTTTGTTGTACTTTTGGCCCCAAACTACCACTTACCTCTTTCAGGCACACTAATAATGGAGACAGCAACTTTCCCGATGCAGATATTGTCGGTTGAATAGTATAGCTATGGGTCATCGCAGAAATTGACTGCACTGTAGCTTCCACTTTCTTGGATCCGCACTCGGCCAGTGTTCGACCACTATGCATTTCCAAGTTAAATCCATTTTGGTCTGTGTTATAAATATTTTCTAATCCACATTCAGGAATTATACCGTGTAAACTTCTGACAAATAAAGTTGCTTCTGCTGCAATATTTGCGCCATTAATCACTTGGCTCCTTGTTCGGAATTTCGTAATTTTCCCCGGGAAACTATATTGTGCTTTTTGTTTGAATTTCTGTATCCACCAATGCGATGCTTGAAAGTTTGGAACTTGCAACTCTTCTTGAGCCACTAATGCCCATCTTTTTATATCCTAGTCATGAACAATCATTCCACGGTCTATAGCACTTTTAAATTGGTTGAACACATGGACCGACAAGCGATATAGCTTTTAACGTCTGTCCCCCCACTGGTCATTTGTTGTTCCCATCGCTTTAGCTGCCGAAGCGACCCTTAGCATATCTAGGTTGGACATTGTTTTAAAGAAAGCCGTCCTTTCTTTCCACTTTTCCAATATTCAACAGCATTTTGTTTATACTGAAAATCTATATCGGTAGGTTCCTGTTCTAGTTCAGCGCTGGACATCTCTTCTATATCATAATTTACTTTGTCGTCTTCCTCAATATCCACTAGTTGTGGCCCAGGAAAGTCGGATTGTGAATCAACATCCAGGGTGGTAGTTTGTTCAGAGTCATAAGCAAGGTCGCTACAGCCACTAATAATGATGTCAAACACTGTTTGGGCGAGTGCTTCTTCAGCTCCATTTTTTGTAGATGCTGGTGTACCCTGGTAATGGTTATTTATTAAACTTGTTAATATTGTCAAAACGTTCAGTATATTTAACGCAAAATATACCATTCCAGATACGTCACAATTATCTTTAACAATAAGTATAGTTCTAAAATAACATACAATTTCTGGTTTAAATACAATGCGGCAATATATTCCTATTCTAAAAAATCTAAAGAAAAATTGTCTACGGTAGGCATATATAAAAATGACGACATCTTCCCTAAAACGGACATTTAGAAAAAATCCAAAAGCAGGTAACTTTTTTTTTTTATGTAGTTTACAGATAAATAGGAAAAACATAAATTCATAATATACAGGGGCGGCGGGAAGAAAAAAAATCACATTTCTTGAACCCCCTAACGATCCCGCGCGTGCGCCACTGTTCTTTTTCCACCTGAAATGTAGGGTTACTAACAAGGAACAATCTCGTCTTTATCTCGATATCTCTTCTCGTTTCCGAAATATTGCGAAAAATGTATTTTTGGGGGTAACTTTGAGCCCCCATTTCACCCCCTAAAACCAAAAACGGGACGCTAAAAAAAAATACCGGTCAAATTTTTTTCGGTATTCTGTGTCCCTACCAAATTTTATCAAAATCGGCGATGACCACTTGAGTGCCTTTGCTTGTAAGTACTGTAGTTATGTCGAAACCCAAAATTACATGTATGATGCTGCATACAATAATGATGCCCTACAAGGGTAATGAACAACAAAATCGTATTGAAATACGCGACTGAACTGTTTCTATTAAATGAAGTTATTACTAAGGCAGCAATAATTTATTAAAAGCAGTTCTTTACCACATGTACAAGGAATTGGAAAGAGTGTTCTAGAAATAAATGGCGATGTCTGCAGAAGTATGGTGATTGGTTAGATAGTGAAATTAGTTGTCCCGAAGAAGTGTGCAACTGGTTGCAGAAATCTTCAGACGTACCAGTTGCAAGTGGGGAAGCATCGCGTGGACGACCATCGGAGGTATTCCAAGATAATTCTGAAGTAATAAAACTAAGAAAAACGGCGGTTTTTGCAAAACTAAAACACGAGATGAATTAGTGTACGCGACAGCAATGAAACTGTCTGAATGAAGAGATAATATTACTGTAAAATTGATTAGAGAAGGTATCTTAACCAGCCCCACATCATCAAAAAGAATTCTGCATAAACGAGTAAGCCGTAGTAAACAAACAAATGACATAATTATCCCCAGAAGAAGCTGCTTCTCTCATAATTCATCTAAACACGCGTATTTGAGACTTAGAAATGCAATTTATCTATTCTATTATAAAGTGTTAGATGCTAAAAAAAGGTGCATATCCGACAGATATGACTATTACAGAAGCTGTATGCGAATTCAAGATACAAAACCTGTTAAATAAAACGTATAGACTCGTTTTGAAAATGGCTGGAACTTCAAAATCGAGTAAAACGTAACAGTTAATTTGCAAATGGGAATACGATGATAGTTCGGCTTATTCAATTTACAAACAAGCTCCTGTAATTGGAGTGACAGCTGAAAGAAGTCTTTTCGTAATGTCTTTAGCTCCATTTCGACTCCTAGACGAACACAAGAAGAAGTCTGCATAACTAAATACATCTCCAGAAAATATTTACACACGATTACGGTTCAATAACGTTTTCTTTAGCCTTCACAATGATGGACGGCAAGGTTTATAGCGCATTGGCAAATACCTCCGCAATGAAATGTTATATATAACATCCCAAAGGATTAGCTATAATCAAAAAGTCTGTTAATCACACCAAGATGATGGGAATATAAAATATTTAGAATATGAGAATACCCATTAAATATAAAAAAGACATATACTGCAAATTATTAAATCACAGTATATTAGCATAAAATATAACTAAGGATGCAAGCATCATTTGAAAATTATTTGTGAAGAATTACAATACAGGTTACCACTTGTAAATACCAATCTTTTTTTTACTGTGCAGTAGGTATGCAACCCAGCGCATACATCAATTTTAAACAAACAGAATTCCAGAAATTCTTCCAAGATTCTAATTTTTTAAAATCAATGGAATTGGATTAATAAAACGCTTATAAACTTTAATTAATCTAAAGTTATGCTTGTAATTTAAATATACACTGTAAATATATTTTCTTCTGATATATACATATGTAGCTATTCTGTTCAAACTTTAATCTGTCAAAATCTACTTAATATATTAAATATTCTGATTCTAATATTTTATTTCGATAGACGTTATATTACCTTAAAAAAAAATAAGACAAAAGTAAGTTATTACCGCGCACAATAATTATCCAGGTTATATTTCTGAAACCTATAGTTTTATAAAATCTAAAGCACTTACACCACACTACAAAAATTGATAAAATTGATATCTCTCAGAATTTGTAAGCGTATTGATAATGAACAACGAAAAATGATAAAATTAATTAACGCAAAGGCTAAATTATTAACAACAAAAAAAAGATTCATTTGTAACATGTCAGATACTCAAATTTGAAACATATCTTTTACCATACAGATGCAGTGTTGTACTGGAACTAGTGTGGAAAGAGCATTAATCTTTTCGATCCAATTTTTAACTTATATTGCATCGTCATCGCATATTTCATTATTAATTTAACCCGTTTCATTATTGTGTTTTTACATTCCGAGCTTATGTCCGTTCTCACATTTCCCTTCGAGCAGATCCTTAACAATATCGCTACTCTTTCAGAAAACAGGTGTTGCTCGAAAACTTGAAGCATTGTTCCGAAAAAATAAATTGTTAAAGGTGTATTATTTTAGGGCACGACGGTTCCGATACAACGGGAAATCGAAACAACCTTCGGCCGCTTTGCCCTGTGCAACAAACACCACCTGAAGGTAAATTTCTCACGTTATTCATTCCGTCATCTTAGGCGTATTGTTTTGCCTCAAAAACAATGAAAAACAGTTGTGAGTAATTCAAGAACAAGGAGTTCATTATGTACCTGGGGTATTGAAAACTGCGAAAACATTAATTAAAATTAATTCGTGAAGGTTGAGCTTTATCGGGTTCAAGGAGGAAAGTTCAAGAATATATTGAAAAATATTTCAAAGAATTTCCAAATTGATTTTAATACTATATTGGACTTACTGTGGAAATCACTTTTCGATATTGTTTTTTTTTCAATAACATCGAATTTCAGAAAATTGAACTGGAAAGTTGTGTGTTCGGCTTGCACGTGGTGCGTTCAAGATAGAATGTGGAATAAGTCATATTCTACCATTATTTTGTCCTTATTTCCGGTTGAATAAATATTGCAGTTGGTGATGGGTAATAAAATTGTTGTTTACTTTAAACATAAGTTTTAATCTTTGATTTTCCTTATTCCCTTTCCTCTATTAGAACCTTTTTAAATTAATTTTTACACTACATTGGGCTTACTGTGGATATTACCTTTCAAAAATCGAAAGTAAGCAATATCAAATCCACTAATGCATTGGCAATTACTGCAAATTAAATAAACATCCTAAATGAATAAACCGTCAGACGTCATTTTGCGCCATCCATTAATCACTTATAATTTATCTGTCTCAAAAGTTTGTGGCACAACCTCAAAATCGAAAGGTGAAGGAGTTTAGTTTATGATGTTGTAGGTTCCGAAAAAAAATGTCCTTCCGTGTCTGAAGTTTGGGCTGATGAAATTTTGCCATCATCGTAATGGTATATTTAGATTGTCGTGCAATCTTTGGAGGACGGTCATTGATTTTGAAAACATTTAACATCACGAAACAAACAAGACAATGTCATATGGCGTGCTCATAATACCACAGTCTTCAACAAATAGGACTGTAGCGTTGTAATACACACAACAATATCAATTCACTCCATTGAACCTGTTCATTCGAATCATAGAACAATATGAAGCAATTGAAAAAAACAAATAAATTGTCGGAACGTCTAACTACATGTAATTAGTTTTCATTGAGCCAATACTTCCACAAATTAACCGTTTAATATATTAGAAGATGGCTACAAACATGGAAAATATAAAATAATTTAGAAATAGAAATCTACAAAAAAAATCAATACAAATAGATTCATAATGGCCGATTCAAATAACTGTGGACAATATAAAATTAGGAATAATCTACTTATAAAATGTCCACTTAACAAGCCGAGAGTTAACAAAGAATTCTTCTACATTTCTTCTACTTCTACTCTCTTCTGTAGTCCGGAGTATAAAGAAAGTCCAATATAAATGCTATGTAAGAAGACTTTAGCTTCAGAAGAAAATCGCGACAAAAAGTTTGTTAAATTGACTATCCATCATGTTTCAAAAGGTTTAGGCGACATTTTGAAAGGACAAAATTTAAATAACTACTTCACTTACGTAACACATTGAGAAATCAGATCAGAAGAATCATCCCGGCGAAAGATCGAGCATTTATAAAATCAGTTGTAGTGGGTGTGATAAACTTTACATTGGACAAACAATGCGATCGGATCTAGCTTTAAGGAACACATAGCAAGTTATTGCTATGGCAGACTTAAATTGTCCAGCGTTACGCAACATGTAAACGATATCGGACGTAATCGACATAGAAATTCGTGAATTACTGAAAAATGTACAAACACCGAAAGAGTTAGACGTGTACGAAGCCACATATATTGAAGAAAAAAAAAATTCAAATAACTTGTTAAAACAATTTTAAGGGATTTTTGGCTTGCCAATAATTGGCTTGCGTTCAGAATTTTCGTACAGAATGTGGTAAGTGTTCTGTGTCCTCTCATTACACAGCCTGCAGTTGGTATCTCTAGTGATGATAAATTTTCTGTAGGTATCCTTCCAGTATGCGGTGTCTTCATGCGAAGATGATTCCTACTGAGCTGTTCTTCAGCCTTCTTTTACGATGGTCCCTTAATAAAGATCCTACTATAAGTTTGCCTAGTTGTATTATTCCAGTTAAGTAGGGGTAAAAAAACACTTGTAAATATGTTTCTCTTTTAGAGGTAGATTGCGGTGCAGGTTTCAGTCTTCGGTTGATAGTAAGAACCCACGTGTTCTCGAAACTATTATCCCGAAATTAAGTCAAAATTTCATGTAACGCGAAGTAATCGAATGTTCATGTGCACACAGAATGTTCTAATTAGAAGAAATCTTGTTGTAAACTCTGACCCAACAGATCACACAAAATCTCTGCCATACTTGGTAGATTCTTTCATTAAAGATACTGATATGGCTGACGTGCCAGGATTTCGCAAGAAGGAAGATCTGGACCTGGTTAGATAAAGAAAGTAAAATGGAGGTCGACTGAAGGTCAACTCCATACCAAAACGGTGATAGGGGATGGGGATGTTAGTTTCTCTGATAACCTACTCAAGCGCAGTAAGAAAGAAGTTAAAGCCATTACTGAGTTGGTAACTGGACACTGTCCCCTGAAAAAGCATCTATACAACACAGGCGGGGTAAGCGAACCGTGGTGTAGAAGATGCGAAATACAGGAGGAAACGAGTTTACATGTAATCTGCACATGTGAGGAACTGGAGGTACTTAGGCAGAAGTATTTCGGGAGAGGTCTATTTGAGCCCTCGAAGGTTCTGAAGTTTCCACTGGGCAAGATACTGGGCTTTATAGAGAACCCCAAGCTGCTCGAGTGGAAATAAGAGAATTAATAGGGATGGTACAATGAGCACCTTGCTCAAGTGCCCAGACATTAAGTGCCCACCCTAACTTTAATGAATGAATGAATGAATGGCTGACGTGCATTCAGCCTTTTAAAGTGCTTTTGCCTAATCTATACAAAGACAATAGGTGTCATAAATGACACTGACTTGGTATTTTAGGGTTAGTATTACTATCTATAATAAACATCTTAAGTACTTCAGACTACTAAGTAGTGCATTTCCAATTTAATTAAATGATAATTCGAATCGTCACAACTTTCTACTTCAGATTCCCGAGAATTGTATCAGAACTGTAGCAATTGCTAAACCGTAATTCGCAAGCCTCGCACAAAAGAAAAGCAGAATAATTCTGGCAGGTCCCTTCCGTTTTATTATGCCCGCCCTTCGGAAATGCACCGCATAAATTTTATTCTCGCCTATGTCGGTGAAAATATTCCACATTTTCCCGCTTATCCCGTTCAGAATTCCATAAATTTCTCCCCCCAAAACAATATTCCATATTAGCCCGGGCAGATTTTACGCGCACGAGCCGGCTGCAATTTTCCTTTATAGTCTATTCGAGATCGTCAAATTTATCTACGACCGCACACTCTCGTATTCCGTTGTATGTACGTAATGCGAAGGGAGCTTGACGCGGGGGGACGCAGATCGGTCATAATTTGGTTAACGATATTATTCGGCGATAGTCGTCTCAGCGCGGTGGTCGTAAACAATATAAATATCATGACAGGCAACGCCACCTACGTCGTATCGCGGTGATAAAATTTTACTTACCCGTTTAACAGCATCTCGCCCCTGTTCTTGACCCCAGTAGTTGATAGTGTTGGGGAATGCTTCAACGTAACATTCTAGTTGAACGTCTGTGTTTAAGGGGGCTCCCAAAAGCTGGTTCGGAACTTTGATGACTGGGGCAACTGAAACAGTTAGAAAGATTAGTATCAATTTAGTTGCAAATGGCTCTGCCGGATTATTAGGCGAACATAGACCGAGAAGTTAGGTTGTAGGAATACTAGAGTATTGCAAATATTCACACATAAGTTTGACATTTGGTTGGTTAAATTACACATGAAAATCGAACTTTGATTTAGTAAAAAGTTTACTTCAGTACATATTCAGCGCAAAGCAAAGTCTTGTAGTAAATCAATATCTATAAACTAATCACATGATATATGATTGATACCATCAGTAAATTAAAGTACATTTTTGTGCATAGAAGAAACCACCCCTAATATTCAAGGAATGCGTAAGCAAACAAAACTGTACAGTAAATTCTATTAGAATATAAATTGTGTATTTACAAAGGTACGCTACAATAAAAGGAAGTTGCCCTTACAGTGTTTTTAGACATAGAGGGCGCCTTTGATAACACATCAACGCCCTCGATCAACCGATCCTTAATGGACTGGAACATTAGCTACACGACCAGCAGATGGATTGACTGCATGCTAAGAAGCACAGTGGTTTATGCCCAAATGCTAGATAAAAGCATCGCCATGAAGACCACTAGAGGGTGCCCTCAACGGGAAGTACTGTCATCACTGCTGTGGAGCTTAGTCGTGGAAGATTTCATCAGGTCATTAAACGACAAAAGAGTATGGATGTGGGGAGTTCGCTGATGATATTGTAATAGTAGCTAATGGTAAGGCATCATGCGTAATGTACTATGAACGGTGGGGAAATGGTGCCTTTCACAAGTACTCTCAGTTAATCCACAAAAAACAAAGTTGGTTGCTTTCACCAACATGAGGAAACTCAATGATCTAGGCGGCATTAGACTGTTTGGGTAGGAGCTACAATTAATCAAAGAAGTAAAGTATCTGGGTGTGAGTATTTCGATGCAAAACTGACCTGGAAAAATCGCTTAGTCAAAATAACAACCAGGGCTACGCAACTATTCTGGCGCTGTAGGAGAGTTGCTGGTAAAACCTGGGGGCTAAAGCCGAGGGTGATCCGTTGGCTGTATACTGGTGTGATAAGACCAGCGATAATACGGGGCAGTAGTCTGGTGGAGAAGGACAGAAGTGTCCTCCTCCACCGATGTGATCCTTAGACCGAAAATCAACAATTTGTGGCATCCCAACACCCGGGTTGGAGGACACATTGATACTACGGGTACGATACTGGACGGGCCATTGCTGCAAATGCCCACCGACAGTATGGTTCCCGAGATTATCTTCATTGAAAAGGCAAGAATCCCCATACCGAACAGAGACCAGGTACGTAGTGATATCACTGCTTTGGATAACTAGTTCACACACTGATCCAAATCTAGGCAGAGCACAGGAGTCAGTATTTGTGGACCAGATCCTAATGAAAGGATATCTAGGGAAAGCATGCCGGGGTCAAAACTAGTTAGAGACTGCAAACAATCCCTCAATACACTGGCAGGGGACTACACGGTTCCTCTGATTTAGGTGCCAGAACATGAGGATCTGGGGGCAATATGAATTAGCCAAAAAGCACTCTAAAAGACACTTCGCAGGTCCAGGTACCAAGGACTCTGCTAAAAGGGAGATTCGGACCTGGTGAGATAAAGAAAGTGCAAAGAAATGGAGGTCGACTGAAGGTCAACTCTATACTAAAGCGCTAATAGAGAATGGGGATGCTAAATTCTCTGATAACCTACTCAGACGCAGCAAGAAAGAAGTTAAAACAATTACTGAGTTGATAACTGGACACTGTCCCCTGAAAGCATCTATACAACACAGGTCGAGCAAGCGAACATTTCATGAAGAATCTATAGGATCCCTCGAAGGTTCTCAAGTTTCCACTGGGCTTTATAGAGAACACCAGGCTGTTCGAGTTGAAATAAGAGACTTAATAGGGATGGTACAATGAGCACCTAGCTCAAGTGCTCAGACTTTAGGTAGCCACCCTAACTTAATGACTGAATAGAGTACACCAAGCTACTCGAGTGGAAGTAAGAGATTAGATCAAGTGCCTGGATTACAGGTGTTCACCCTAGCTTTAAAAAAATGCGCAGTGAATGAAAATTGCCAACTAGTATTTCGTTGATAAGCAACAACCAATGGCAGTCTAATACTGCATGGTCATTGTTAGATTTCCTGCAAATTTTGATGATGAAATGTACCTTTAATTATTGAAACGGGTAGCAACCGTTCACTGCAAAATGTATGTTAATAGACTACTGATTGTACTATGGAGTTATATATTAGGAAGCATTTACTTCAATTTTAAAATAGAATTAATCTCTTTTTGATGATTTGCTTTAACGTTTTGAGATTTCTCCAATGTTGCAATTGGGAACATTTATTGCTCTAATTTAATCTTTTCTTCAGGGGGGCTTTTTCGCACGTACAATGTGCACTTTGGGTAACTGTTTTTCCACTTTGTGACACTGTTTGTGGTGACATTTTATGTGAGGTTGGTTGTGTGTCTCATTGGTTTGACATTTGGTTCTGAATGTTTGTTTTTAACACTTATTATTAGAGCTAAAGATATTTTGTTCCATACACAGTTTTCTTAATTTAATGTATTCAAAAAATTTAAAGATTTTGCAAAGTTGTGTCAATAGGAATATTTGGAAACAGTTATATCAAAAGATATTAATTTATCTTCAGAAGAAATTTGAAAATTGTGGAGTTTATGTATCAGTTCTTTCGTATTTTTTATGGAAAAATATTTTTCAAATTTAAGTCGGTCAAACTCTTGTACTAACCATATAGAAATTGTATAGGTGAGAGAGTCAATATTAGAAATGGTAGGTCTATATGAATTGCCTGGTTTATGAACTTTAGGTAAACAGTACATATGTGGTATCTTAGGATTATTAATGTTAAGTTTAAAACTTAACTTCTTATCTATAAGATTAGTACATTCCTTCAATCCCTTAGTAACTTCCCTAATATATCTACCTAAAGCATCCTTTGCTATTCTTTTATATGGACCACTTTCTAACATGTCTTCAACGTTTTTCTGCAATGTTCTTATCAAGGATTACTATAACATTACCCTTATCCGCTTTGGTATATATTCTTTATTTATTAAAATAAATAATTTGAAGATCAGCAAAAGGCTAAATCACTTGGAATGGGATAGTTGTAGCTGTATTACCAGCTTTAAAAGTACCTAAATGTATCACATTCGAAACAGAAGAGCTTTTCACGCCCCTTTATACATTTCCGTGTAAAAATAGATGGGAAATATATTTGAGTTAAGTTCCCTTACTTTGCTGTGTGTTTTTATATGCTTCGATGTTTGTTTTCCTGTTTTTTTTCTTTTTCCGGTGAGCTTTATTCCATGAGCAAAGCAGTGAACGTAAATAAGAAGAATTGGTAAAACTTTCGAATATACCTTTAAGAGCGAAAAATGTATTTTTCGTGTGTTTGTAAATAATATATTTTGGTTGATATCCTTATTTTGCCTCAGTGTGTTTGTGAACATATTGTTGACATTTTCGTAACTCTGAAGCAAATATGTATGAATAAAGAGGATTGTATCCCCTTGTGAGAGAATATTTTAGTGATAGCAAAGTGTATAGAATAGAAAATAGTACTTATGTGTATTATTATTGTATAAGAACTCAAATATCTGTTCAATTGGAAGAAAGTTAATAATTACTGTTTCAAAATTTTGTTTGCGCAAATAAACAAGGCTGCTACGCAGTATTGTTTCAAAAGCGGATCAATTCTCCTGTTTATGCTGGCAACCGGGTGCGGGTAACCGGAACGCAATGTAGATAAGTTACTTTCGACTTGTTGTTGAAGTTAGCATATGGTGTCGAACTAATTAGAAAGTTACGCGTACATAAAGACAACGAGAAGACGTTGGTGAACGACGAAAATCGCAAAAATAATATAATGCAATATTCACAATGGTTGCCAGTGTTACCTATCTATATTTTATAATCAAAACACATTATTATTTGATTGTTCAAGAAGATTTAACTTAACTTTCTAAAACTGATTTTCATTTGCAAAGGCCTAGTGCGATTAAATCAAATTAGGATCAGACCCTACATCTTGCCTCTTTAAATCCTCCATACATCTAATTGGTTTACATTGACTATTTAGATATCACCATGACGTTAATAAAACTTTCTACATAGCGGCCGCTCAACATTCATAGAACAAACGAACACAAATATAATTTAAGTTATTAACATCGAACCTTCTGTAACTGTTGGAATCCACATTCTCCGAAATATTACGCATTTCAATCAAATAAATAGAAACTGTGACAGTTTTCCTACAGTAGACCACCATGCTCATTTCTGAGTATTTTATCCGTCATTTAGGTCGTTTTACGAAAAGTGATCATTATTTGCGTCTGTAACTAACTTGACTTGCGAACCAAGCATTTAACATTCGTAGTTCTATTTGCTTTACTTTCCTCTCAGCTACCAAGAGCACTATTTAGTTTTCAGAAGAACAACTTTAGTTTTTGATCTTCAGCCTCTGGAGCAGCATTAACTGCCGCTACCAATTTCGCACATTCCTAGAAACGATGACAGAGGCATGGAGATCGTGAGGACCTCATCGTAGCGTATGTTCCATAAGGTTGGATCCATAACTGATACTAATCTGCCGTTTTCACTCACGACCACATCATGGTGTATAAGCATACTGATAGTCTCCTCATCATTAATTTCTTGAAGATTCTACTCTAGGATGTGGGAAGACAGACGCTCATGCAAAGATTGCAAGCTTCTTACACTATGAACTATGATTCTTGTACATACATTATGATCGATTTTGTACGATACAGAAAACATTTAAGTGCAAACAAATATGGTTTTATTTAATAAATGATTCTAAATGTAGACAGTGAGAAATCAACGTAAATAAGAGCGCATAAATCTCTCGTAAGTCAAATGAGTTCGCTTATTAAATAACAATTACCTTTTTTGTTAGTAATTCCAAATTTTGCAAAATATATTTAACATACATCGTGTGTAATTCTATGCTTAAAAGTCGGGTAAATCAGTATGTGCAACATTTGCTGGTAAAAATTACTGGGTATTCGGTTCGTCCCGTGGATACATATTAGCTAGTAATATTAGAACTGCAACCGTATAAAAGTTTTCCACCAGTGGTCGCAAACTGTTCGTCGGCTACACAAAATTGCTAACCAAACAAATTTCCGGAAAGTATTAAAATAGAATTTCTTATAAGTATGTATATTAAAATTTTAATTTGAATTAAAATAATGCGTTTATATAACTAGTAATATTAGAACTGCCACCTTATAAAAGTTTTCCACCAATGGTCGCAAAGCATTCATCGGTTACACAAAATTCCTAACCAAACAAATTTCCCGAAAGTATTAAAATAGAATTTCTTATAAGTATGTATATTAAAATTTAGATTAGAATTAACATAATGCGTTTATTTTTAAGTTGTTAAGGTGCAGAATACGTTGGAAGGAGTAAATTATCAGGTATCAGAGCTGCAGGTCAGATCAAGACATCGAATGTGGGCTTTCGTACTTTGAATTGCGGAGAATGGAACATATCTCGGGAATATCGTCGTTGGAGAAAATTATCAAAAAAAACAAATATAGAGGTAAAATGTGGGCAAAATTGATATGATAAACTTTGTTTAATAATTAACCATCATTTTTAGATCGGAATTCGGAATAAATAGGATTTTATCAAAATGGCCGTTAAAAGTTATAAAATAGCTTGGGACACGTCCGTCTCTCACGCAGTTTGGCTAGTGAATGCTTTTGAATTACAAAAATCTAAACGACATCGATTGCGATTGTCTTCGCAAGGGTTGCAAACTGCCTCAGAAAGGTCCGTTAAATTCACCGAAGTGGGGCGAATATAATATATTTAATATATGAGAATGCCCACGTGACCAAATGGAACTATAAAATGCTTATACTAAATTGGAAGAAATAATTTTTGAAAAATTATGGAATCACCTTAGATTCATTATAAAATAAAGGTAGGTGAGTGTACAATATAAAAAAAATACTTTAAAAGTTATAAAATAACTTGGGACACGTCCGTCTCTCACGGAGTTTGGCTAGTGAATGCTTTTGAATTACAAATATCTAAACGACATCGATTGCGATTGTCTTCGCAAGGGCTGCAAACTGCCTCAGAAAGGTCCATTAAATTCACCGAAGTGGGGGGAATATAATATATTTAATATATGAGAATGCCCACGTGACCAAATGGAACTATGAAATGCTTAAACTAAATTGGAAGAAATAATTTTTGAAAAATTATGGAATCACCTTAGATTCATTATAAAATAAAGGTAGGTGTGTGTACAACATAAAAAAAAAATAATTTGAAAAATTACAATACGTTACACTGCATTTAATTAACAATCTTAAAAATATTAACTGTACAGTGAGTATGCAACCTTGCATAAACGTCAATTTTTTGGCAAAACCGAACTAAATTTAAGCAAAATAAATACACTGTAAAAAAATTAAAATGGTCTTTCGAACTGAACTCGATCCAACTTTGATCTGTCATTATCTGTTATAAATATATAATATTCACATTATAATATTTGATTTCGATGTGTAGGTGATCCACTACTGATCATCTATATCTCCGGAAGGGAAAATTCTAAAGGAAAACGTCTTGAAGAAACTTCCCAAATGCTGTAGAGGTTATTACCTAATGACTATCTACTGCGACATTTGGCCCTTTTTTTGTTATGTCATTTTTATTATTTAAAAGTAAAACTGATAACGGTATAATTAAATAATATTAATTTATGCAACCACTACAATATGTACAGTCGCCGGCATTATTATTTAGTGCTCGAACGAATGGCTCGACGCTTTGATGGTGGTAAATGTTAATGTGGGTGACTGTACATGTACCCAGAAAAATACAACACAAATTCCCAAATTTCTTTCCTCCGTGTCCCTGTGTTTATTTTACCGAATACAAATTGCTCCCGACCGGATCTCATTCCGTATCGTTTTGTCTTCGCTGAAGTTCTTCTCTCCTCTCACTCCGCCGTTTCCGACCCGTCTTCCCCGATAAAAAGCCCACGCACGACATAAAAAAAGAGCGGATAACGCTACTTAAAAGCGAAAGAGGCAATATAAATTTTGCGCCGGGCTCTTAAAAAATGTATGCGCGCAAATGTTGTACCCGAGGAAGAGATACCGTTACGGATTATTTACGATTGCTTAACGACGCTCTTTGTCTGCGAGATATTACGGCGAATCCGCCATAACGTATGTATGTACGCCGGTACAATGGAGTCCGTGCTTGAGCCTGTCCCGTATGTTAAGATACTGATATGTGTGAATGTTGCGGATGGTGGCGTGCTCTTTAAGTGACAATAATTCTCGAATACATTTGTAGATTGTCCGGAGTTTGCGGTAATATCCTTGAGTGGTTCTGATATTTATGTAGTGTTTTAACTTGTTGGGTTGGAGAAATATCGTTCGCAAGGCTCTTTACGTCGTATTTATTTATGTTGAGCAAAATTAGCTGCTTGAAGATTATGCGACGGCTTTAGTTATTTCCACATCGTTCCCTTTTTTTTTAGCAGGGATAACGAGGTCGAGAAGCGGGATTTCCATCCTAGTTATTCACATCAACTGTTTCAGTTGCTAGAGGTTAATTGTCATTGTACTGCGAGCCGTAATTTTCGTCTGCTCTGTATCTTATAATAAAGGATAATAATAATTTGCGGCTATCAGTAATAAGGTCTGGGACTTCTTCCCAGATCCTCCCAGAGTAAGGTTTCTACCATGGTTTTCCCTCCTCCGTGCCATTGATTTTATATAAAGTATATATATATAATCAGTGCCTTGGCGAATGTTGGGAGATAACGAGTCGTTCCACGGCATTAATAATACTGATAGCTGACTGATTTACAGTAGACTCGCGATTATGTGAACTAAGCACATTTCACATACTTTATCATTTTTCAAAACTAGTATTTATATGGTCGCGAGGCTATTGTATTATATTTTTGTTATTAAGAATCATGGGGAAGTTATTTAGTTACAGTAGGATCGTTTCAATTGTTATGGAACCCATATAGTACTTAGAATAGGTAGACTCGTTTGGCACCTTTTTGGGTGGAACACGGGGTTGGGATGATTTGTAATAATTTAGTTTTCATAAATAAAGTGTATCTTATAAAGTTATTTCAGTTTTCGTAATTTTGTTATTAGTTTTGGTTAAACTTTACTCCGTAAATTTATTTTGTCTTGTGAAACGCTGCCACTATCATTATTTGTAAGTGATTTTTCTAGTTATCACGGGGCGCCCAAAAACCAAAGCACTATGCACAGCACTTTTGAAAGAATCGAGTTAGGATAGTTAGCTCAGGAACAGCAAAGTAAAATATGTCATATCACTCACTATTAAAGTTGTGAAACTTACATTTGTTGGAGATGTAAAGTATATAACTATCCTATTCGATAAGACTCATCTGGAGTCAAAATTTGGAAAAGGGAATTTTGGAAACTAGTTGCTTACAAGGCAAGGCTACCCTTACAAACTCGTGTAAAAAATTACAGTAATTTTGCCATGGTAAATCAGGAATATTACATGTAATAACGTTGTGGATTTACCACAATAAATCATGTACATTTTGTTTTACATGTTTTTTCTAGGATATTTAACATGGAAAAAGAAATTTCGATATAATTTATAGTTTTTTCATGTAAGTTTAGATGTAACAAAATTCAAAAGGAAATACAGGAAAAAACATGTACAATTTTGTATTACTCTCAAATTTACTTAAAAGTGTTAAAATTGACATTTTTTGGGTGTTTTAGTAATTTTTACTAGTGAACTATTAATTTTGGCTGTAAAATATGAGGATCTTTTATTTTATTTGTTTTTACTTGATTTCGGGTTTAAAACTATAGATATCATTGGAAATACGAATTCATACGCCGCAATGTGATTGGTTATTGGATTATTTATCTGTGCGCTAGTAATTCTATTCGTTTGTCGAATTTATTATTGGCTTCAATGATATCTTTACGTCACAACAATCATAGGTTTCAAGTTAAACGTGTTCATCCTTTTTCCCTGTTGAGCGATTCAGTATGACCTATTAAGGTGCTATAAAGAGATTAAGTAAGTTGCTTGCTCTCTTTATAAAATACATATGAAAATTAACTTCAGTGTTTCGTAAATATAGAGTTCATATAAATATCAATACGTAATTCACAATACAATCTTGAAAACACATCAGCATGTGAAATTTCTTACTAGATGTTAGAAATTTTACTGTTTGGAAGCAAATTTACCTGTAAAATTGTAGGCAACTTTGTTACCAACGATTTTACATGTAATTTTACTACAACTTGTTTTACAGTGTATATAGGAAATCTAAACAATTATTCCCATATTGGCTTTATGTATGCCCTATGCTGCAGCAAAACTACAGATCAAACATCGAAAGTTTGACTGTCACGGGAGCAGTCTCTTCCTCTCTTTCTATGATAGCAAGTTTTGTGGATTTATAGCTTTAAAATGAAAAATAAATTTTCAGATCTGATCATTAACGACGACGTTTCTACAATTTATTGCCTTTTTCAAGTTTAAAGGAAGGATTATTGACAAACATTTACATAACAGGAAAAACCTCCTGTTTTGTAAATGTTTGTCGGTAATATTAATGTGATATTGCCCTTTATAACTTTTTAATATTTTTATGTTTATATAAGTGTATAGTATATAAATTTTGACTAACAACATTTTATTTCTTAATGTAATAATGGATGGAAACGTCAACCACAACATAGTAATTATTTTCACTACTTACTTTAAACTTGAAAAAGACAATGAATTGTCGAAACGTTGTCGTTAATGATCTGAAAATTTGCCTTTCATTTTAAAGCATATATCCGCAAAACTTGCTATTATAGAATTAGAATATAATTGGCTAACTAAAAAATTTCAAGCAATCTCTTCTTCTATGTCATTAGCTTCAGAAAATTCTTCTGGACCTGCCATTTGTACCATTCTTGTATCATCATTATGGAGAAAGAGGTTGAATAAGTGCAATCAATCAAAATGCTCATGTGGGAGAACAAAATATACTGTGCTACAGCGTACAGTGAGCAAAATGCATGGTTATCACTGGTGTTCCCCAGGGAACAGTTTTAGGATCTACGCTTTTTTCTATTTTATATTAACATTTCGCTAACAGCCCTATACTTTGGTGATGTGATGATGTCACTGCACTGTTGACAACGGTTTTAAAATCTAACGGTATATTGACTTTATATGATGTGTAAATGTAATGAATGTATATCGGAAAAGCTTTGACAACAAATGCACTCTTCTTTTTTTATTATTAATTTCACAAGAAAAATACATTTCTTAATAAACCGCTTCACATATAAATCTATAATTAAGAATAATTTTTTAAAAAGATTTTGTGATATAACAGGAAAATAAAAATATTCATTTATACTGAAGAATAAATTTCCTTTAAATTTAAATATTGCACAAAATGTCATTTGAAAATGTTATTGGGAATTAAAAAGTAGGTTAAATTCATGGCCTCCTATTAACTAATTTATAAATATAAAGTTAAAAAAAAACTAAATAATTTAGTATTTATTGGATTATTTATTGCATAAGATGAATCACATTCAAAATTAAAAATAAATGCACTTACTAATGACACCACTTATCTTTTCATGACAAATTTGATAAATTTTTGCTGGGTTTTACAAGAATTATCAAGAATAAATACCTAATTAGAATCAATTATTTTAGAAATGCAAAATTACATGAGAAAGGAAAATACTGTTCAAATTTTTCTTCATTGCACATGTACCTCAAAGTATCTATCATTTCTAAGCAAATGTTTGTTCTTTCAGAACAGCACATTTTTCTTAATGAATATTCAATGGCAGGAGCATTACTTTTAAATTTCTTCAGCAGTCAACTCATGATTTATGTTTTCTTTTTGTTTATAACATAGATATGTTACTTTAGTAAGCTGATAATAACGTCAATTTTCCGAATTTCTGGAAACCCGGTAAAACAAGAGTTAATAATTAAGCAACAGAACAAATTTTTAAGCCGAAGTCATTTTTAATATTAATCTAAATAAATGTGAATTCTTGTAGATACTAAGTGGTTCTGAAATACTTCTAGATTATTTTCCATCAATCCTCGACATACATTTTTACGATTAATAGAAGATACAGATTACACAGGGCCTCATTTCCTAAATCCATTATATTATACTTACAGTTGACGTTGAGAGAAATTCTTTTGCTAACTGCTGGCGGTACATCGTTGCTGGCAATGCAGAGATAAGCTCCCATTTGTTTCCTGTCCAGTCGCCAGAAATACAAATTACTGCCATTGTACGTGTCCACTGCAAAAAAAAGATAACCTGTAAAAAGAGTTTGCTAGTGTGTAAATTGCTTTTCGGAATGTGCTATGGTTCGGTAACTTTTTGTTTTATCTATGCATTCTAGCGAACGTCTGGAATTTCGCAAAATTGGATAGGAAAGAGGCGATTTATATTGAAAGCATTGCAATGCTCGGACGCAATTTTTAGAAGTACGTTCAGAGTGAAAGGAAATATACAGGGCGTTTACATAACACTTTGTTGTATAGGCCAAAAAAAAATGGTGAAGTAATTTTTGCTTGTTTAAAGTTACTTCGATTTTATTGAACATATTCGTTCATTGTGAATACGCTGTATATATCAGCGAGCTTAATAATAAAATAAGATTTTCTATCGAGCAAAACTTGGAAAAGGGGGTGGACCCGAAAATTAATTGCGAGTTTAATGAAAGGTGTCTACTAGTGAGCTGTTGCCTCAATATTTCCAATGTCTCTAAGTTGTTGAGGTAGGTACCTTTTTTGTCCGTATGTAATATGTGAAAATGCGATTGTGATGTCAAGTGGTGTTATTTTCTTTTAATGTTTACCGAACAAGGGACTAGTAGAATTGGTTTTACGCTACGTAAATGCTCTTTTATCTTAATTTCGAAATTTCTATAAGTCCTTCCAACGTATTGTGCAGTGGCAATCATTACATGTCAGGATAACTCCTTCTTTTTTATTGGCTCTATATTATTCTTTATTGTTAATAATTGAATTTCGTAAGGATGTATGTTCTAAAATGATATATGGACATGTGGTTTAAGGATGTTTCCAATTTTGTAAGACAAAGGACCTATATATGGGATCGGCATGAAGTACTTGTCCTTGTCAACGGTATAATCTGTTTAAATAAGCTGCATTTTCCATTTTTTTTATTTTTAATTTTATCTAATAACTTATCTATTATATTAGAATTATAATTATTCGTTATGGATATTAGTCTTAGAATATTTAGTTCCTTATTAAAAGGTTCTTCAGTGAGAGGAAGATTAAGTAATTTCTGAAGGTAATTATAGAAGGAAGATATTTTATGGTTAAAGGGATGATTAGATGATTGATTAATTACCATATCACAGTGAGTGGGTTTCCTGTGTATCTCAAAATTTAGTTTACTGTCAATGTAGGAGCTAATAATAGTTAAATCCAGAAAACTAATCCGATTATATGTATGTTCTAATTTAATTTAATAGTTTATGTAAGGGTTGATGTAGAGAGGATCATTCCATTGTACATTGTTCCAGAGATCATATAATAATAATATCATTCACATATCTAGCGTAAAATTTAATGCAATTGCTGAAGGGATTGTTATGTATAAGATATGTAGTTTCCAAAAAATTCATAAATATATCTGCTAATAGAGGTGAAATTGGTGAATCCATCGCCATACCTACAGGTATAGAGTTAACCTTGGTACTAAATTGGAAAAAGTCTTGTTCCAAACAGATTTCAAGCAATCCTACCAGTTCATCCCTTTCCTCAGATGGAACATTAAGTGAGTAATGTTTAACGATACCTAGTTGGATAGCTTCTGTATAGGAACTCTGTAACTCGAATAATCAAACGTATTTGATACTCTGTAAGGAAACCGATATCGACTTCGATAGTGCTCGGAAAATCAACTAACTGCTTACTTTGTCGCAAATCTTGTCGAAATTCTAATAGTTTAGTCAAGTGCCCCAAACTGATCTTAAAATGTCCTTAAAATATCTCATATTTTATTAATCTACTTGGCATTTCTTTTATAATTTCAAAATTTTGTTACAAAAGGTTATTATAATTTAATTTATTTATCATTATTAATTATTTTTTATATCAAATTGAATTGTTAAAAAAGTTGAGAGTAATAAAAAAGTAAACACGCATATTTATTAACATTTATCATTCCGTTAAATTATGGTAATTTCATTTTTCTAAAAAAACAATTTGTCATATGTGGTATAAATAACTACAATAAATTCTATTTATTGTATTTCTATTTTTACTTAAAAAATGAACTAGAATATCTGCACTATCTGCTAGTCTGCTAATGTTACACACTTCATTTTGGGTGGAATTAATTTTTATACGCTCCTAAGTAAAATATTAATAAATATTCATGTATTAAATCTTGTGATAAAATAACAAATACAAAATATATGTAACTTACGCTCATAATGAAAGGTCATATAGTTGTGATATTTTTAAATTAATCACTGTATGTATTTAACTCATTGATTTAACTGAAAGATATACTGATAGTATGTAGCCGTCTTAGCAATCTTATTGTTAGACCAAATAAACAAAGATTTAGGGTAGGTAACTACTAACCATTTAGACATCTGTTAAAAATATTGTAAAATTATTACAAACGCAAATCGAAAATGTCTATTTTTTATTATATATCGTATTTCCCCAAGTGCAACAACAAAGAGAGGTAAATACAGCTACCTCGTTTATAAGAGAAGGACAAGTATGTTGATATTCGATAGCGACAGGTGTACATGGGTCGCTATGATTTCAAAAATTCGGAAATACGTTCGGGTGACGATGACGCCCGAACAGAGTACCAATTTGTAATATTAAAGCAAAGTAAAGCAATATCAACTGTACAGAGTCCCATCCCTGGTCTTGGTATATTCGTAAAGAGGTTTGATACGTCCAAGGATATGAGGATATCCTGACACTGTATGTTAAAATCGTTCAGCTTCTAAGTTAAATGTAAGCTATTATTAACTGTACATTTGAAGCTGTTACTAAAAATGTCTTTCAGATAATAATTCAACCATCTCGAGAGGGCATAAACTAGAGAATCCGTGTATGCAACCACAGGCCTGATAGGTATGTATATGTGAAAAGTTGTCAGATTTGTGAAGACCATATAGTCTTGGTATTAAAGTATTCTTCTTTCTTTCTTTCTTTTTACCGGGTCATGGAAGAAATGTTGACACGAATTAATTTTATTTTAAGTTTCTTAGTGAATATATTAGATATTGAGTTTAATTTTCTGGACATTATTATCCTTAATAAGATCTACTTTAGTAATATAATCATTCCTTCTCAAACCACCTTTATCTGAATTGGTAATGACTAGGTTATTAACTTTTATAGTTGTAGTTTGAATGGATCTAAGAATACCTATTGAAGAAACCTTGGTGGAGGCTCTGAAGTTGATCAGAATTAATTTTTGTATTTTCCTCAAGAAATAAATTAAAGAAGTTGTGGAAGCAACAACCGCTAATTGAATGATCGACTCCGACGCTGACAGCCAGAACTCTTCAGATCTTTTGTATATTGAGTACATTTAATTAATTTAATTACAACTAAATGATTTTCTTTAAAATTCTGTATTAATACCATGTTGCACACATCAAGATTAGTTGACGAAAATCCTATATAACTCTCAAATGTTTCAATCCTTTAAGCCAGCATCTACATCTAAGTATTCATATTTCGCAAATGCCGGAATATCTTTCCATTTGCATGGTGATATGCTTTCGCAACGGCATTCCATTCCCGCTTTCGTCTTATTCAGAGACCGTGCCTAAAATTCATCTTACGAGAGAAAGAAGGAAAGAATAAAAGAAAGAAAGGAGCCCAACGAGGCGACAGCCAGCAACAACACCGTTACGATACTCGGCTAACTTCTATGGAATATTTCTAAATATTTCCGCCATTTCGCGCACAAAATCGCTCGGAATTTATTTGACGTAAAGGAGAAAAGATATTTAATAGAAATTCTTCAGTTGTTTTTGCTATTACGGTCGAAAAAGGAGATAGAGAATATGGGAGGACTGCTCAGTAGAATAAAGGACGAAGAATTTTGCAGCGAAACGGTTCACATATCAAAAAAAAATAATTGTATTTTAGATGCACATTCAGTCTTTTGCGGAGGACGTATAACAAATCGCTTGCGGTTGTGTGTGAAATCATATGAGTAACTGTATTCGGGTAACTAAGGGTAACTCGAAAACGTATTTATATGATTCCAAAACTCTTTGCAATATTTGTTCTTTAAAAAACGAAAAATTATAATAAAATAACTTAAACATACACAATAACCTTTCTAGATAATAAATGTAACAGTTGATGACTCAATGATATCGGTTGAAGAGGTTTGGATTTACAGTGAAGCGCGCTCGGATTGATCTTGGTAATCCGCTTTTAAATCTTCCAGGATTATTTAAAATAAACAAAATAATAAAATTACATTAGTTTATTATCAATTTGCACAGGAAACGATTCTACAAAAACAAATCTGAAATTGAGAAAACTAAACAGCTTATCCTGAAAATATTGCAGAAAAGGAAAAATTATCAATAAAAGAAACGACTCTTACAATCGTTAATTTAACACACTATTATGGATTTCAGATCGTAAATAACTATTTTAATAGTCCAGATCCACGGTGTATGCAGCAACTTACTGTTTACAGCACATGAATAATCACATTTCTGCCAGAGCAATTGCGAGCACCATTTAATTAGCAAAACAACTCCAGAGAGAATTTTATTATAACATCCCATTCTATTACAAAATGCGCGATCTCTAATACATACAATGTAATAATTACGGTACTAATTACAAAAAGTTCACATAGCTAGAGTAGAGTAATGCAACTATTTTGTACGATGTATATCTACAGCTAAGAGTAGTTCAAATAGTGCTGCATTTTTCAACTTTCTCTCGTCTCTCATTCGGTCTGGTTCCGCGCGGATTGCATTTCGTGAGCGCTGCACTCCGGCATTTCGTGTTTTACGATCTCGTTAAACATCCTTTTGTTTACTATGTATTTCTGCGCGACCTCATCGTATTCCACACACGGCCTGAAACGGCAGCCCCACAAGATCTCCTTGTTAGTATAGGACGTCTGGCTTTGTGACGGGTGACCCGTGACCAGGGAATCCCCTTCCAGTACCCGATCATTATTTCGAACCTACAAACAGAATTTTGAACAGCGATCCCGATTTGCGTATTTCCCAGTGATTTCTCCTTTACCTGAATGTATAAAAATCGAGTTTGGACATTAACCAAAACGGGCTAGTTTCATCTATCCTATGCACGACCTCTTGCGGCCAGATCAGTAAGCCAGTCTCTTCTAGTTTCAAATTTTGAAAATAATGCGGAATCGAGTCGCCTTCGATTAAGTTTTTCCTTCGAATAAGTACGGCTTTGATGTTGGTTTTGGCCCAATGCTTTCCAAAAACATCTTTCACCCTGAATATCAAACAATGAACGCCATCTCTAAGACAAATCTTTCAAAAAAAATTACTCTAAATTTAATTTTCTTTGGCACCATTATAGTTATACTTACAACCGCCTTTTTACTGAAATATTTTGTGTAATCATTATTCCTAGGTCGCGACATTTTAACGAAGATTGCCGTTACCAATGCCCCTTCAATCGCTATACTCGCCAAAGCTTGGAACGTCATCATGATCCAACCTGATTGGCAATCGGTTGGCGTTATCTCCCCTGACCCTATAGTCGTCATGGTTTCGACTACCAAAATGAAATAACCTGCGAATGACGAGGTCCCAGTAACGCACGGAACTCTATTTCCTTCAGTCATGTAGCTTTCTTCCCATTGGACCATGAGCATCCATAATACGGTGAAAACTAAATAAGCTACAATATTAGCTATGCATACGCTGATTAAGATCCATCGCCATCGAATGCTCAACAGGGTATTACCAAAATCTCTGGCAAACCTAGATACTTTTTGTGGGATTTTGATTTTGAGGATGTTGTATTTGCCGCATTTCTTGATTATTCTCGAAGTTGGTGAAGCATATGGTCGAAGATAAGATCTAAAGCAGTGAAAACAAAATATACGATTTGCATAAAGTAAGAACATTAATTAAGCGTTATTTTTTTGTATGCTATAAAAATGACCGTTTATTGTTTTTGGGTTAAGTAACCAATGCTTAACCTAAAAATCGAACTAACGAAATATTATCAGCGTAGATTATTGTATTTTAAGTATCTCTTTTATTATACTTAAGGAAAGTGCGCAAAAGCTTGCTTAAGAAATGAAAGGAATTTCATGAAACTGAAAAATGTATATAAAGTAGCAGCACTGAGCATATATTAATTGTCGTGTTCTTAAGACCATGAGGTAATCTATTCGAATTGATTATCTGCACGACCGTAAGCATGTTTCATGGATGCTTACAGACTTGCCTATAACCTTACGGGCGTTACAAATATGCACAGAATCTCACAATTAGGTTAAATAATTATAGGGTGCAATCTTTGCATAGCTATAGGTTATCTCCAATAGCAACCAGTAATAAGCCCAAATATTTTTGGGTAAACACTTATCTAAACTTTATGATATATACTTTCTAATTCAGTTCGGAAGAAGAAGTACGTGACCGCACAACTTTGAGGCTTAGTAATGAAATACGTTGGGTAGGTCGGTCAATGAACCAATGAATACTCAAACCACTGTTAGATCAAGCTTTCGTAGTTTTCATTACTACTTCATCAGGATGACACTGAAAGTATTACAAATCAATGAAACATTAAGAAATTATTTACTTCTCGACATAACAACTTACGTACGAGTTGGTCTTGAGCTAACAGTGATTTGACTGTTCATTGGTTCATTGACCGACGTACCCAACATATTCCATTACTAAGCCTCATACTTTCTAATACATTAATGGTGGAATTCTATGCATATCTCTAGTGTCTATAAGATTATCTGTACGATTGTAAGTATGTATTATGTAGATATAAAGTAACAGCACTGAGCATACACTAATTGTCGTGTTGTTAAGACCATGAGATGGTCTATTTGAATTGATTATCTGCAAGACCGTAAGCATGTTTTATAGATTCTTACAGACTTACAGATAACCTTACAGGCGCTAAGTATATGTACAGAATATCACCATAAGTCGATATTGCAAAAATAATAATAAATTTCTTGATTCCGTACTAAAAGCAATGTCCATGAAACTGCCCACTCATAGGAAATCTGGAGGTTCAGTAACTAAGATGTCACCATGCTAAGGAGTATATTGGCCCAATCACGTTAAAGTCAACAGTTATGATAGGCTTGTGTCCCTATTCTTTCTTGCTGCATGGTTTTTTGTCTAGTTGATTGGGCTGCACATATTACCTTGCTATTATTCCACTCTATGACAGTTAGTTGCAATCAGGAAGGTAGACATGCCAATTTTCGCAAATATATGGATATTTATATAAGTCGACGTATCACAACGACTATAGCGACAGTTAATATATCAAACGAAATATGTCCATATATTTGTATGCCTTTTTTTATATTCAATTAAAAATATTTTGTTGGCATTCACTCTCGTTAAAATAATATGAATCCAACATTTACCCATTTTGTAAATTCAAATTTTTGACGTGTGAAGTTATGTTCTGAGTTTCCATCTATTCATCTACGAATGATATTGCTTGACAGTAATATTATAGGGTGCATATGAATAAGGGCGAAAATAATGAGGGAATGATTCCTTGTTGAGAATTAAAGCAGGGCTTGAAATTAAAAAAAAAGAACATTTGTCGTTAATTGGGACGTCTTCAAAGGCGATACAAAAAGGTAAACTACTATTACTTTTTTTGTTGAGTATGCAATAAGTGACCGACATTAAATTGTAGTAGTTGTCGGTAAACATTGTTCACTATTTAGAATTTTCCTTCGCAGGGTATAGAAAGTCACCTCTACAACTCCATTTCACAAGTTACTTGTTTTTACAATAATATTGTCATTTCTTCTTTGGATAGCCTGACTCATTCTGAAATAGCATTTCTAGCAGCTATTAACTAAATTTAACTTAGAAATTCCTCTTACTTCAAGCCATAGTCTCAAAACTATTTTAGGAATCTCCAAAGATCAAGTATATAGCTTAGAAAGATCAAGAATTTAAAAGGATATTCATAAAAAGAGACAGGTTTTAAAGAATTCAGATCTGGGATGATTCAATTCTAATCTTCATTGTTTATTACAAACAAATAGGTTAGGTCAAAGTTTAGATTAATGATTAGTGAGGCATGACAACAACTAATCACAACCATGATCGCTGTACCATGGTATTTAAGTATAAATAAAGATAACTTTAAGGTAGTCAATGTTGATGATAGTAGCTTTGCTAACGAAACGTGCGCCCATCAGTGCCATAGTTGCAGGTTTTGACCTTTTTTGACAAATGTAAAAATATTATATTAGATATAAATAATTCTTAATTATCTTATTCTAACCCATTAATTTCCATTTCAATATTTTTTAGAACCGTCAATATGTTCGAAAATAACATTTGCAATTGTTTTTTCAACACCACAATTAAGTCCAAATTGAGGCTTATGATCGCTACTGATTCCTCTTTTTTTATTTTTTATAATTTGTTTTCATTCCTTGCAATATTACCAAAATTATAATTATGTTTTCCTCTGCATTAATTTACGATTCCATTTATAACTAGTGAAATAATTAAATACCATATAGTTGCAAGCACTAAAAAGTATAATAAATAAATCAGTCTGATTTAATTGCTTGCCGCTTTGAGATAAGAATAATCACCATGATTATTTATATTTTAGTGATAAAAACAGGTATGTCGTAGATGTTATATGTTGTGCAGTATGAATTTTACTTAAACAACTAATATCTTCATATGCGTCATTTAAATTTTACTGCATTTATAACTGAATGAATTAAATGAATACCTTTTTCTCCTTCTATCGAAAGGGCTCAGGGTTTGCACTTCGTTAGATTTATCATTTCCACTGCACGATGGGTCCTCTATTTGAACACATACATCTTCGTTTCTCGAATCTCTTCTGTACGATGCAGCTGGTGCACTCATTGTTTCACTTTATTTTCCTCAATAATATGTTATATACTTTATACTTTGATACATAAACGAGACGAACAAGCACAATATTTCTCTCACTACATATTTGCTATAAATCTAAGCGTATTCTCGACTGCTCTCTACGGAACTAGCTTTTGTTGATACTTTGATAAGAAATCCTAAATTTGTTACACCGAGCTGGGTTACGGTTTTATGTATTCTTGTTTTATTTGGGATATATTTTTAGGAAAATGTATATCACATGATTCTCTTCAAAGAGCGCCTTTCTCGTTGTTGTGCTAACGACTTTAGAATTGGAGTGACACTTGCTGATCGCGAACTGCATTCAACAGCAGCTTGTTAGGCGTCTTTTAACTAATTATTCTATTGAAAGAGCAAGTGTCTCTTAGGATGCCGACGAGGAGCAATGTTCTTTGTACTGTTTCATTGTTGTGACAATTGCTGGCACTTGACGAGTTTAAGATCTGCATATAAATTAATTTGCTTTGCTCCTTACATTATATGCAAATTACAAAATCAGGTAATATTATTAATAACTAAAATATTATTTTGCAGTTTTAGATGAGGTTGCGTCATGCTATATTGATTAAATTGGATATGTATTATTTATGAATGCAAATTAAAAAAATAAAGTGTTTGTTTTGAAATGAATACGAATATTTTTAGATCACATTTAATACTCACGAACATCCAATTCGAAAATGTATTCTGTCAGAAAGTTAGCCGCGAAGGAAATGAAAACTTAATGACTATTTTTTTATCTTCCACAATTACTTCAAATTGCTAATAGTCGTAGACGAATTGTCTCGTATTTTTAGTCCATAGATACTACATCTAAGGATATCTTTTTGAAATTTGGTTTTAATTTACTGTTGTCAATAAATTCTTTGAATTGCCATGAATCTTTTATATAGTAATCATTTTTACAAGATATGTAGATAATTGCATAACCGCGTTAGAAGAAAAAATATATCAGTTTTATTTGAAAATTTTAATTCCTTTCATCCAAGATTAAAATTTACAATTGAAATCGAAGAAATATATAACATAATAGCATTACCTTTTTAGACCTCAAACTCATCAAAAATGATAACAAAATTCTAACTAAATGGTCTGGACGTTATCCAAATTTTAAGTCTTCACAACCTATATCTCAAAAAGTTAGTGTTATTATTAGTTTAACTGACAGAGCAATAAAATTAACAAGTCCAGTTTTTCGATCAGATACTATTAACAAAGCAAAAAAATATTCTAGAACAAAATAATTATCCAAATTCTCTTATAAACAAAATATTCAAACACAGAATTTTTCTTTTTTATAATAAATCAACAAAAAAATATAAATAATAGTCAAACAATTACAAAATTTATAAAAATGCATTATGTTAAACATTTATTCGAAAAATAAATCAAATTTTCGAACTATATAATTACAAAATTGCCTATCAAAACACAAACAAACTACAAAACCAAATCTATTCAAAATTAGAATCAAAAATTGAAAAAAGTAAAACATCACACATAGTTTATAAAATAGACAGTCAAAATTGTAATGGCGTATATATTGGTGAAACCATGCAATATTTGGAAAATAGAATAAAAGAACACAAATATAATAAAAATTTTACAGCTTTAAAAAAACATGAAATTACTCGAAATCATACCTTTGACTTCAACAACATAACAATTTTAAACAAAGAACAAAATTTAAAAACACTTAATATACTTGAAATAATTCAAATTTATAAACATAAAAACGCAGTTGATGATAAAACCCATATACAATATTTCACAAAATTATATAATTTAATTTTATAACTAAATATAATATTTTTAAAGAACTATTTACTTACAAACTTCAAAAACAAATAATCAAAACATCCTTCTAAAACGCAATCTTTAAATAAAACATAATAATATATTCAAAATCCTAGTAAACAAAACAATTTGTCATTTATTAAACAAAAACATTTTATTTATAATTTACGCTTTTTACATTTTATATTTATATACTTGAAAAAGCTTTGAAACAAAGCGAAACGCTGTAGTATTCATTCATGTTTTCAATATTTATCACCTAAAAACCAAGAGAAGAAGAAATTGAAAGTGTACTGTTGCTTAAATCCCAGAATGAACATTGGGCGACTTAAATTGGAAATTAAACATCATAAAAACCTTAAAATATTTACATTTGGAAAGAAAACAAAACGATAGGTAGATGGTTTTAGATTCCGAATATGTAATTATCTGTATGGAAACGAATTGTCCATACTTTTTTTAGTAAATGAAACTTAGACAATTAGAAGTAAACATCTGACCAAGCGCTGGAGAAAGTAACAGCTTTTTTACTTAGAATGAATTAAACTTGTTGTACTTTATATTAACTTACTATTATAACTTCCTGGGGGTTGGGAGTACCTACGAGGCGCGTTCCCGAGGTGGTGGATAGGGGAAAGGCTATCTTGTCAGAGTTCGCTCAAGACGAGATGGTTGGTGGCGGCTATAAGTTCGTCCTCTCTGCTTAAAACTGGAGCAGGATTAATAAAGATCGTTGTCGTGAACCATTCCCCCCTCGCCCGAGCTGTCGTGTCGTGGCTAAGGGCTTGCACAGGGTTCTTCAACGATGCCAGTTGTTGCTTTCGGCTACCGAACGAAGCTACTGTTAAATCAAGTCCCAAAAGGGATGGGGCGTCTTGGCTTAACTGCACGGACCGAGAGGAGGCAACCTCAACAAAAACCTAAATCCTGCGTGGCTGGATAGAAGACCAATCTACTAATCCAACTTTGGGGCATCTGGCGCACCTCATTGTATTTAGCCTTACCTCTGCATGCGAGGCTCTGTGGAGGTGGACCTTTTTGTCCCTAGCTACTGGTGGGATTAACCATGGAGGAAGGAAATATATTTAACCTAATTAAGAGGGACAACACCGCTAGTAAACAAGAAGTGGAGCAGGACCTCCATAAGAAGCCTTCCACTTCCAAAGTGAGAATATCTGACTAGGAAGGAACAAAGGTGGGAGTAAAACGGCTGGGCCAGATTGGGGAACAGGATGAAACAGTCATTTATCTCCTCTCAAATTGCGTAGCACTGTGCAACTCAAAGGCGTTGCACCTGAGAGCATGTGAAATCGATGAGGGAGACTTACCTAACCTGGGGGCTTCTGATATTCTACAATTTCTGAAAGGAATAGGATTGGAAGGCCAGCTGTAAAACAGCAAGAATAGGAGACACAATAGATCTTTTAGGTCGCAGTGTAACATCACCCTCATTTACACATACATATTCAATTAATCAGTTCAACAGAAATCCATTTGAAAAATAAATTTGAGAATATACAATATATAGAAATATGTCCACCCAGACATATCTGTTTTAAAATGTTTTGTAGTACCTTAATCCTTAAATGGAGGGAAAAAATGCTAACAACAAGAACCAAAACTACCTGTTTCTTTTTTAAAATTATTAACGTACTAGTTTTCAATTAACTTGATTAAGTTGAACGATACGAATTATCGGTCTGGACGCGGCTTTGTTTTGTTGACGGTTCAATTCAAAAATTAATTGAAGAAATTAAAGAATTAACGTAAAGAAAACAATATGGACAATTATGAACAAAATGTTACGGCTGTGCCAAAATAATTAAAAGTGCTCGAATTTCATATCCCCTAAATCGGAGATAATGTATTGACGATGACTTCACTTTTCATTGTACTAAATATCTATCTGAGCGACCGCTACCTTGAAAAATGAAAAATGTTTAATCAAAAGCGAAAACTGAGCAGATCACCGATGCTCATCTTTAAAGCAGTTTGGAAATTGTAGCTATCCATCTAAGGCCGGACGTAGGTAAATTAGTTAAGAGTAACCAATGCTAGACTTCATATTAACATCCTTTATTATTGGAACTGAAGTAATAATAATTCAATCAGATGTCGGTCCGCGATGCCATAAATAAATGTAATTTAACCCTCAAACTGAAAAGCATCATTGATATAAATTATGTGGCCTAAAAATACAAACAGTTATTAATGAAGTTATTATTTTACCTGTCGATTTAAAAATAGTATTCCTTCTAACAAAAATATTTATCTACAGCCGAAAACAATATCGCCATATATGTGACGTAATTGCAATGTTATATAACTGCTTTGGGCAATATCAAAAACATAATTAGACTAATTGGAAATGCTGAACTGAAGTAGGTCACAGAAACGTTTGGTTTGTATAAAATACATGTGCTTATATCTTGTGTTCTGAAATCATGTTGTGTTTCAGTTAATACTAACAAACACAAGTTAATTTTTCGCTAGAGCGAATTAATTTTCACAAAAACCCACTGTAATCTGCCACTCGGAAATTTTCGCCTCAAAATCAAGAGGAATACAATGTTTTGGGAGGGATCTAACGCGAATTTAATTGGTACGTATATTTCGTTCGTAAATTAGGTCTGTCACAGGCCAGCAGCTTGTTTCTTCGCGAACACTAGGGAAGTTTCCTGTCGGTCCATTGCATTAGATATTAAGTACAAAAAAAATCTGTAATGTCGGATAAAAAAAAATAGAACTTTCAGCGCCCCCTACAGGAAATCGTTGCAGCGTGAACGTAAATCAACCGAGTCACCCGTAACAACCTCTCTAAAAATACCATCGTGGGCCGCGCAGACATGCACTTCCAAAGTTCATTCGGTGCGACTGATTTATTTCGATTCCACCTAAACGTAGGTACCTAAATACGTAAATACGTTTGCAATTCCAGCTGCAAATTAATTGCATGACCTGCATAGATGCGTATGCAAGTGTAATAGGGGAGGGTGCGCCTCCGTACATACGTGCAACCGGTACGTATCATGACCTCCCCCAACTATTATTTTTTCACGTTCGGTTGCAGAGGCGGCAGTCAACCGATGCAAACTGTTTAATTGGAATCGTAACCGCGCTACATGACGCTTACGTAACCGTGGCCGTTGTACTGCTGCATCGTTTTAAAGTCGTTAATGAATAGCCGTCGGATTTTTTTTTTTTTGGCCGAGTTGCCAGTGGCGTGCGAGTGGTACAACAAAAGAGTGTCATTTGTACGCATATAATGGTTACGGCGTGCTAAAGCCATTTGGTTATTTCCAAATAACGGGGGAGAAAAAACCTTGTAATTATAATCAATATCTCGTTAAGATCGGTAATGTGAATAGGAAAATCTACTTTGAATTACTAATACTCTGGAGATGGAAGATCCAGATTTACCTTTCACTCTGTCAGGAAGCATTTAAGAGGGCTTTCTTTTGCAATGAATATGTTGAAGACAGGTAATCTTTGTATTTTTTTTTATTATCCTGGATTAATTTAGGGCAATATTTAAAGTAATCTATTGAGATGTATTGCCCTTAATACTTTTTACAAGCAACAGTTTTCCTACCATACGTTAGGAAATCAAAGTACTAAATTTGTCTAATCTATATGGCCGAGATATACAGCGTGTTCACGGGAACATTCTACAATAGCTAACTTTTTTATTTTTAGAGATACAGAGTCAGTTAAATAGAGAGAGTTCATGTACTTTTCCATCTGCATTTCGTGCTATGTCATAAAAAACAAAAGAGCGCTTGGTTGCTAAGATACGACTAAAGCATGTATTTTTTTTAAATGAGACATCCGGTATATTTTTACATTTTTGAATTTCTCTAATCATTGGCTATAACAAAGTATAAAACGACTTCTCTGTAAAATTACGATTACGAGAGAAAATTATCTTCAGTCCATTCGAGGTGTTCACAAAACATTCTACAATGGCCAACTTTTGTTTTTAGAGATACAGAGTCGCTTAAATGGAGAAAGTTCGTGTACTTTTCGATCTGCATTTGGTGCTATGGCATAAAAAATAAAAGAGCGCTTGGTTGCTAAGATACGACTAAAGCATGTATTTTTTTAAATGGGACACCCGGTATATTTTTACATTTGGCCATAGATTTACATTCATAGAGTTTAACCTTTGTAGTTTCCGCCAAAGAATTAAATTTAAAAAAATACTTATTAGAACATGCATATGCGCATTCGTTGGTAGATTAAATAAGATATATCTCTCGGAAATTCTTCTTCTGGAATTCTTTATTAATTTTATATTGTCCACTTCATGATTTCCTTCAAGCAAATGTTTCTTTCAAATGCTTTCTGTAACGATTTTTGGTCTCATCTAGATCACTACCTACACCCAGTATTTTATAAATTCCCGATTCTTTTAAATTGTTTACTTTATCTTTGGAGATTCTTAAAATGTTTTTGGGACTGTTACTTGAAGCTGGAGTAATTTCTAAGCTGAACTTAAAGAAAATCTTTTGAATACTTTTGTACTAATTAACTAACTGTATATATGTAATAAATGCTGATAAAACTGATACTTTGATAAAGTACTTCCATTTTAATCTGAAAGACAGTCATAATTCTGTTAAATTCGGAATAAAAAAAGGTCAACCACTGCAGCATCGTGAGGAGCAGCCAAACTCAAACTTTGCAGTATTAAGGTCACAGGGCTTAAATATGTTACATCTTTAAACATCTTTAATGATTTTTCAATCGGGTTCAGTACATTATTACTGTCGCACACATTTATCTTCTTTTAACAATTTTAATGTCACACATTTTATAGTTTATATTTTTGTCTATACCTTATAACCTGAAAACGCTGAAAATAAAGCAAAACATTGGGCAAAGACCAATTTATTAACAATAACAATAAAGCAAAACGTTGTTACACCTATACTTTTACTATAAAAATTTAAAAACCAAGAAGCAACTATTAAAAAAATATAATACGTTTATGTGACTTGTGAATCGGAGGATGGTGTCATAAACAATTCTTAAATCCACAATTTTATTTCTACGTGGTATTCCGCATCTATCAAAATTCAAAAATCAAATGTGTATACAACATGAACAGGGCTGATGACTTTAACGTGTATTATGATGGACTACTAATAGGTGTTATAAATTATAAATATATAAATAACTTCTTATTATACTCGTATAAAATGTATCTGAAGTTGTTTTGCACCATTCTACAATCAGAAAGAATATTTATTCCCGAGGAAACCTATAAATCAAACATTCAGAAATCAAATAAGCGTAGAGGGTCATTAACAAAAAAGTTAAAGAAAAATAATGGTCTCAAATTTGAGCCTTGCGGCATGCCAGAGGCCGGAGAGAAATAGTTTAATTGAAATCCCATGAAGGCTATGTGGTAAGAGTTATAGGTAAGTTCGGATAAGATGCCATAAGCATCAAGAGCTTCTGCAGCAAATGGAAATAGTCTAGTTTTTTTCGGAAATAAGAGTGGTGGATAGAATTAAAGACACTAAATCTTCTGTATAATAATAATAATGTTATATACTAGATTATATATTATAATAGAGTCAATAAATTGCAGCTATTTGAACGAATAATTTATTAATAATCTCTTTTTGGAATCATACTTCCAAAAATACTTATTTAAAAAGATCCGAATTGCTTGGTACGGGTTGCTTTATCTTACATGTGATGAATGGAATGATATGCTGTCTATTAATAACCCACTTACTGCATTATATTTCACATTACTTAGTTAGTGCCGGTCATCGTACTGTGTGCAATTGAATCGTAGCTTCGCGAATTTCCTGAATCAAAATGGGGCAACAATTATATTATCCGAACGGAGTTCGAGATATCCTCTTATTTAAATCATAAGTACAAGTTAAATTTTCCACAACAAATTTACACTTTAATCGCACAACCGAACTGGTTAATTACATTGCCACGCTACGTTCTACGATCGATATTGTAATATGTACGCCGCATAGTCAATAATTGAAACGTTTGTCATGAATTCCTGTAAACTGCAAGCCCAATTTCGCAGCCAGAAACGGTTTGATTAGATTCGAATATAACGGATCTGTTTGCGTTCGACCCATTTACGCCCCTAATTTGTCATCCCATCAGACGAATAAACGAGCTCGAAATGGATTGTTCCCTCCCTTTTATTACTAGCTGGCACAGCGTATCCTACATATGTCGTACAATAATCGGAAACAATCTATCGGTTTCCGATTAGGATTTGCTCTAATAATTTAATTAATTGCATGTAAATGCCTTTTGTGCACGGAATAACGGTTCTTAATATCAAAATCAGCTAAGCGTTGCCTTGATTTTTATATGATATGCTTTCTTTACAACAAAAACAGAAATTGTGGTATTTTGTGGCCAGACAATGCCGCGTTTAAAAAAATATACACGAAAATTTTCAGAATCTTCAAAGAAAGACATCCAGACTTGGCTCCAAATAGTCCTGTGACTGCAGAAAGTATATATTGAAAATTTAAGACACGGGTTTTGAGAGAAATAGATTCAAAAATTTAACGATAACTAGTGGAGTTACGATTTTAACTATTTTGTTGGCTGTTCGAGAAAATAGCAAGCATCTTGACAGAAGAACTACATATATCAGCCAAGAGTCGCAGTCGAATAGTAGAGAAAGAACAAGAAAAATAGCGTCTCAACATTTTACACGTATGTAAAGAAATATTTCTGGTATGCCCAAGACTTGTGCTGATCGAACCGCTATTATTTGCATGTCAAACGAGCCTCTTCAAATAACTTTATCTATTGTGATTTATATTAAATTCCGAAACATGTCAATTGTCACAACTTTAACGACAGAGCTGACGATTTAAAATCATTCCTGGGGGCGTAGTAGCTCCACTTTTAAAATTTGAAAAGTTGTCTTGTGACTAGTCAATCAAAAGGTCTTTTAATCTCTTTACGGCAACATATATCAAACAGACATTTTTTTAATCAATAAGGAAAACGTTCATAATTTGCAACCTGTGTAATAAAACACTATTAGAATGAAATCGCTTCAAATGCTCTCCTTATGTGCTTTTCTGATGTTTTGCAATCTCTTTGTGGTACCAACTTCACACTTATCATTTATATTTAAGCTTTATTTGGTATGCCAGTGTAGGGCAGCGGTATTAGTGTTAATTGCTGCTCTCTAGTTTAATCAAATGGTGGTCAATCATAAACTTTAGAGAACGGATTTAGTGAAAAACTAGTGCGTGCTTCTAACCTCCACTTTTATAAACTTTGGTTTTTGCAAATTAAACGTAAGTTTATTCTATGGGTTAAACTAACGATTATTTGAAAGTTTTTTTTCTTTGGATTTCTAAAAGAAGTATTTCACATCTCTGTAAGTCATTTTGCTTCAGTGAAGTGCTTTTTTATTGTCACTAAGTAAAATAGTAAATATGTAGAAAGTCACTACTAATAAGAACAATAAACTGCATTGAGATTGTTGTCAGAATTTAACGAAAAAAAAAACGCAAACCAAAAAGGAGATTAATTAAAAAATGTTAAAAACAACCATTATTGTCAATCAGCTGATTAGATCACTGAGTACTCACTTGCTCCACTTCCATAACCGGAGAACTAAAGTGAACATTAATTTTCACGAGGCGGATATACCAAACACTCTGCACTTTTCTGCACCATAATGTACCAAATGACATATTTAATATAATAAACGAAAACCAATTGGCAACAGTGAGTGATACAAAACAAAGCTACAATGTATAAATATATGTCATCTCTAAGGCCAGTACAACACTCTTAAGGAGCAGGATGGTGTTATCTGTGTTTTTGGACATATCGGCCACCTATGACAATGTGAATTTAGATATTTTGGTTAACGAATTATTGAACAATAATATACCAGTATCCATAGTAAGACTGATACATAACATGTTTAGTGATCGAGTAATGTATATGAAATCTAAAAACTAATTGCTGGGACCTAGACCTTTCTCTCTGGGCATCCCTCAGGGATCTCCGCTTAGTACCCTCCTTTTTAACATTTACATGAGCTCGCTGCCTAAGATTACAGATGAGGTAGATATGGTTTTATATGCAGATGACTTAACAATCTTTGTAGAAGGACGATATGTGCTGAACATGTTCAGAATCATGAATGAAACACTCGTTAGAATGGAAAATTGGATGCAACAACACGACCTGGCAATAGCCCCAAATAAGAGTGGAGAAATGTTATTTAAATCCGGCATGCAATTCCAAAGAACACCTCAGTTGACAGTGAGTGGAGGCAGAGTACAGATCACCACGCAAATAAAATTCTTTGGAGTGCTGCTGGATTCGAAGTTAAGCTTTAATGACCGTATAAATACGATTAAAAGAAGAGTCAATCAAGGCATGAGCATACTGAAATGCTTGGCAGGGATAAAGGGGGGCTAATCCTAGGTGTGCTCTACAATATATCAGGCGCTCGTTAGATCACATATTGATTATGGCGAATTCCTTATACTTTGCTTGAATAAACCCAAGTTGGATGGTCTTTAGAGTATTCAAAATTCGGCGCCTTAGAATCGCTATGGGCGCGATGCGATCCACCCCTGTAACGCCCTTCACATGGAGGCATGCGTGCTTCCTATCAAATATAGAATTGATCATTTTACGTTATCTTATTCGTAAATGAAATATTTAATAATAAACATACAACGCAACATCTCTCACGCCAAATCAAATATAACCAAATCACTTTGAAAAAGGAGTCCTACATAGAATGGAGTCCTATGATCACAAGTTTACCCGATTGTGATTATACTTTCATGTGCTTTCTACTTTCATTTGACAACTGATATCTATGTCACAGTAATATGTGAGTAATTGTGATTTATCTGTGATTTTCGGGAGCACCAATCCACTGCAACTATTATAAACAAAAACCCCTAATCGATTGTGGGGCAATCTGGCCGTGCCTTAGCCTCTTGAAAACAGAGCTAGCAATATATGATAATGTATGTATTAAACAAAGATGCCAAACAGAATATTTATCCGTGTATTCCGAACCTTTTTGTAGACCCACTCGCACGTCTCGTATTGTCTCTGCACCACTTCTTTTCTCTAGGGGCATATTGAGGCTAAGGTGTACGCCACTCGTTCAGCTTTCTTACAAGGGTTACGGAAAAAAGTTGTTGAGGAATGCCAACTCCAGACATGTTGTAAAATATCGGGAGAGCATTTAAAGGAAGATTGTGCTATTGTATGGAGGTTAACGGTCATTATTTTGAACATGTAATAAAGTAAAATTTACATAATTACATTCTAATTCTATTTTATTGCACAGGTTGCAAGCATTTTTTGCTTACTGATTAAAAAAGAATGACCTTTTGAATACATTACCATAAAGAGAATTGAAAGCCCCGGTTAAGTTGCGAAATGTCTGGAGAGCATTTGAAGCAATTGAGCATTTTGAATATTTAATAAAATAAAATCTAAACCATTTCATTCTAATCGTGTTTGATTACCCAGGTTGCAAATTATGTATGTTGCCGTAAAGAATAAAAAGGCCTTTTGCATAAATGGTCACAAGACCCATCTTCCCTATTCAAATTTTAAGGGTGGTAGCAATTGTACCCCCAGAAACGATTTTAAATCGTCAGGCTCATCATTAAAAATTGTCCTCCTACATATGACAATTGGCAGGTTTCGGAATTTTATACAGTATTAGTCATAAGTATGGAATAGGCAATTTATCTCCGTAAATATGAACTTTATGACAAAATGTCATTAATAGAAGTTTTTTTACTAATTAATCTTTATCTCTTATCCTGCTAGTTGTTTTTTTATGTCAACGCATTTCCATGGAAACGTAATTTTTTTTTGTTTTTTAAATGGCAACCTAGCAATTTTTTTGCTGATTTTTGTTCCTCTTTTTTTCCTTGAAATGATCCGGTATTTTTTGTGTAGTTTGATAACAAAATTTTAGAGAAAATGGCAATTATTTTATTTATTTACTAATTATTCTTTATCTCTTAGCCTGCTAGTTGTTTTTTTTTATGTCAACGCATTTCCATGGAAACGTAACTCTGTTCCCTTTTTTCATGTCATTGTGACGTACCTTTCAATAAGTTAACAATTTAATTTTATTACAGATAGTTTTATTAATTTGTAAACATGGTGAAACTCTGTGAAACTGAAAGAATTGAAATCCTCATGATGGTTGGTTATGGATATCGACAACGTTCATCCTGGAAGAGATCCTATTGTATAATCCACGATGTCTAAATTGGTTAAGAACTTTAGAGAAACTGGAAATGTAAAAGATATGCCAAAGTCTGGACGTCCGAAATCAGCAACAAATAATGATCAAGCTCTTGATGTATTACCAAGTGTTATGGATAATCCAGTTACGTCAACCACGCAACTTGCTTTGAATAATGAATTAGTCAATCGTCGGTTGTTCGAATATTGAAAAAGAACAAACTCAAACCCTACAAGATACACCTTCTCCATGAACTAAACGAAGATGACCCAGACAGAAGAATGCAGTTTTGTACAACAATGATGGAAATGATTGATAATAATCCAAATTGTCTAAACAACATTTTATTTTCTGATGAAGCCACGTTTTGTCTAAATGGATTTGTGAACAGACACAACTGTCGATACTGGTCTAGTGAGAATCCGCATTGGATGATGGAACACCATACACAGCACCGTCAAAAACTTAATGTATGGGCTGGTATTATTGCGCAGCACATAATAGGCCCATATTTTATTGATGGGAATTTAACTGCAGATAGATACCTACTCCTATTGCGTGATCACATTGTACTCGATATTGTACAATTATTTCCGGATGCAGATCGACAAGGAATGCCAAACCGAGATATTTGGTTTCAGCAAGACGGCGCTCCACCCCATTATGGGGTAGATGTTCGCCAATTTCTGAATAACATTTTTCCCCGTCGTTGGATAGGACGTCGGGGTTCTATTGAATGACCTGCTAGGTCCCCCGATTTAAGCCCCTTAGATTTTTTCCTTTGGGGTCATTTAAAAACTACAATTTACAAAGAAAGACCCCAAAATTTGGAAGATCTGGAAGCCAGAATAAGGCATGAAATCGCACAAATACCACCTAATTGGCTGCAAAATTCATTACGCAATTTTTATGACAGATTAGGTTACTGTCAAGCTGCAGAGGGTCTTCAGTTTGAACATTTAATTTAAGTTAAAGATTATTTGATTGAATAAAATAATGGCCATTTTCTCTAAAATTTTGTTATCAAACTACACAAAAAAAAAATACCGGATCATTTCAAGGAAAAAAAGAGGAACAAAAATCAGCAAAAAAATTGCTAGGTTGCCATTTAAAAAACAAAAAAAAAATTACGTTTCCATGGAAATGCGTTGACATAAAAAAACAACTGGCAGGCTAAGAGATAAAGAATAATTAGTAAAAAAACTTGACATTTTGTCATAAAGTTCATATTTACGGAGATAAATTGCCTATTCCAAACTTTTGACTAACCCTGTATAACATACAGCAAGTAAAGAGTTATTTGGGGTGGCTCATTTCAACTGAAAAGCTCTGTATATGCGAAATAGAAAAATAGATTTTAATATCTTTACAACCGATATTTACATCAATCTCTAACAAGATTATCTGCCATTCCACCGGCTTTCCCCAGCACTATTCGTGTTCGTAGGTAAATACAGATTCGTTTCTCCAACTTTTTAGTCGCATAATGGTTACGTGAGCTCAATGGTAAACTGCAAGCGCACGGACGCGTGGCACATAAATTACGTCGACCGGTTTTCGTGTTTTACCGGTTCCACCTGTACCTCCCTAGTTAAGAAAACGTGATTTATTGCTGCCCGTTTCACACGAAACACGGCATCGCGCTAGGTAATAAGCCACCGGGTACACATTGTAAATGGGGCACACGTTGATACAAAAAAAAAGACACCTCTAAAATTAATCAAACTTAGATTCGCGCACTCTTATAACTGTCACGATTTCACTTATGATACGAAAATTATAATTTATTACGATGGAAGTTTAAATTCAATCATCTAAAAGGATGCTGCGCCCTTAAACTATTCACTACTATACATATTTAGCTGCACCCAATGCTGTTGAATAATGCTGCACACGACAGTCGGCGAGAACGAAGGAAGAAGCGGCGTTAATGAATGAAAGTTGCGACGCGACGCCCAAATCCAAACGTGAAATTATTCCGGGTTATTAAATTGATTTACGGCTGCTATTGTTAGTTATTTCGCGGTTTTCTGCTAGACGACACGAGCGCCATCGCCGCCATCAGTGGACATTTTTATGAATTATGCAGCGCGGGCGTCTGTAGCTATTGCGACATAAATCGCAGAACATTGGGGACTTTATGGAGGCTCTTACGCACTTTAAAGTAAATTATCACCCGGTATGAAAGCCGATACAGCTATTATATACTTTATTGGTAGGCTATACACGCAGCTGTACTATATTGGCATGATTACGAGGGTAATTTGGGGTGTTAGTGCAGACTTTGAATCCGTACTGCACATTAAAAGATGATGTCTGCGCAAAGTTACAACACCGCGCCTGTTTGTACTGTGATTTTTATGTTTTTTGGAGGGATCCTGAGCAAAAGGCTGTAAATTCATGAATTTATAAATTTATACGCTACCAAAAACACAGTAGCGTGGTATTATGTGCAGCTGCAGGGTCCTATATTATGCAGGACATACTTAGACAGATTGTGTGATAGTTTACATAATTCTATAGCATGCTAAAACCCAACTTACTTTTTCATAAATCTATTTTATAAATTAAATTAAAGGCATATGCACTGCTGAGATTTAACGAAGTGATATACAAAATATAAATAAACTTCCATCTTACAACAGTTTGTTAATCGTTATGCTAACATAAGCCAATATCTTCAGGTGTACAAGTATATTATCTGTCAGAATACTAAATATGTATATTCTATATTCCATATTCTATTTGTCATTAAACAGATTGTCGTTTAACATTGAAACTTAAAAGTAAAATTAAATACTAATCATAATTATATCAATTAAATAAAAAATGTAAAAGCATACACAGAAGATACACATAAACAATTAATTTGACAAATATCGTTCTCAACGAGGGAATGACTCAAAATTTATAATTAATAAATTCGTCAAATTAGTAAAATGCCAGTAATACAGCCTTCAATTTATGACTAAATGCTTTTAAATTAGGAGAATCTGCTATGAAGGAATGAAGCTTTTTGAAGAAATAGATACCAATGTAGTAAAGAGATTTTTTCTTACAAAGGATGGTGTCTGTCTTTGGCAGATTAATATTATTGCAGGTACGGGTATTATAAGAATGAATGTCAAACCGATAATTTCTATGTTTATACACAACACTCAATGATTCATAGATAATTAAAGAGTATACCTAAAGTTGGAATTTTAAGCGAAATAAACAAGTGTCGAGAGTGGGCTCTGGCATCCACTCCACCGACCACGTGCACTGTCCGCTTTTGCAATTTGAAAACATCTAATAAGTTCTTTGTAGAAGTAAAACCCTAGCAAGGAAGACAATACCTCATGCGTGACTCAAACATAGCAAAATATACTGTTCTTGAAATATGCTCACCAAGATTCTGCGTTATGATTCTGAAAGCATGGCAAGAGGATGATAAGCTCCTAGACAGCTGCTGCACGTGCCCGGCCCATCCCAAACCGGCATCCACAACAACTCCCAAAAATTTCTCCTCGGAAAAGGACAAAAGAAGACTGTTATTAATAAATATTTTTATATTTATTTGATGTTTCTAGAGTAATAATTTGGTTTTATTAGCGTTAAGGATGATCTTATTCGCATCAAACCACTCGCAGACTTTAGAAAAGCCAGGGTTTACTAAATTCGCCAAATCCTCATGATTCGAGGTATGCCACGTAGGCAAAAAGAACCGTGTGTGATTGGCGGGCAACATGTGCCAGGTCATTAATAAGTGTTAAAAATAAAGTTGGCTCCAGCACCGAGCCCTGCGGCACACCACACACGAGTTTGCTAACTTTTGAATTAACAAAATTGTTACCGACTTTTAACCTCACATATTGACAGCGATCAGATAAGTATGACTGAAACCAATCATTAATCTCATTACCAATCTCATTACCTCTATAGCCATACTTTTCAAGTTTGCAAAGAAAAATAGAGTGGGAAACACAATTGAAAGCTTTAGGAAGGTCGCAGAATATAGTGGCAGTCATTTGTTTATTTATTATTAATATTCTGGAATATATGATATAAGAAATCATAAACAGCATCTGCGGTGGACACTCCAGGCCTAAAGAACATAATAATGGCTCACGAAATACAGATTTAACAACCCTTAATTATAAATATTTAGACGTTATTGGAGATAATAGTCCTGAAGCTATTCTAACAGATAATATATTTGTACACCTGAAGGTGTTAGCTTAGCTAATGAAATGTACATAGCGTAAATATTAAAAAACTGTTGTGAGATGGAAGTTCATTTATATTTCATGTGATAATCTATTTCATATGATAATCTATTTAATATTTTCATAACGTTTTGATGACCGAAAGTAGGACTATAATCATCTAATAGATAAATATTTCTAATGCAAAAATCTCTCCTGTTCACCTACAAATTTTAAATGTTTTTTTAACAGTTTTGCCACATACCATTTTTTTTTAAGAAATAGGTAATTTCTAATAAAAAGATCAAATATAAAGATATAAACAACATGAAGTTACTATTTCAATAGATATACTAATATTTTAAAAGCAGCTGTTATTAGGAATACAGAATTACATAAGACAAATTAACGTAAAATAAATAAAATATATTTTACTTTGTAAGGAAAAAGACAAAGGGTTCAAATCTCGCAATACTTTTTGGAGCTCAGTGGATCACTTTCAGGCAGCTGAAAGCGTGTACAATAAATTAAGTTAAATATAAAGTTACAATTAAATTTGGGGTTTTTAATAGAAAACTAATAATTCTTTTAAGGGAATATGATGAACAAATTGGAATAAAGAAATTAAAATTAAAAAACAATTAAGCAACAAAAAATATGTTGCAATATAAAATACTTTTTCTAACCAAATTGAAAATTAAAAAAATATTATAAAATTAGAAATATTTACAGTATAAAATCCTTTTTAAAAAATTGCTAAAATGTAAAAAGTGGCTACAATTGTGCAATGGTATGCCACATTAGAGTAATTAATTTGAAATTAAAGTAAAATGTAAAATAAATAGTTTAAAACTTATGAAGAACGTTGTATACTATCAACAAATATCGGTCGAACACAAACTTGAGCGTTAAACTAGATTCAAAATTGAGCTGCGTATTAAGATAACAGTTCCTTATTACATTTTGACGGCGTAAAATTTCAATATACTTATTTAAATTGTTGAGGAAAGTCCTTTATTCGCCAAATGTAAGATACTAAAATTGTTATTTAAATTAAATTGATGATTACTATTTTAAAAGTGATTGGCAAAATGAGGAAAGGCAAAAGAGGCCGGTTGCATACATCGAACATGCTCAGAAACACGATTTTTGCGAAAAATTTGCATTATATATTTCACAATTTTAGCCACATTTTACATTTTGACAATTTTTTATTAGGATTTTATACTGTAAATATTTCAAATTATAATTATTTTTTTTAATTTTAATTTCTTTATTCTAACTTAATTTATTCAACACGCTTTCAACTGCCTGAAGATGAGCTACTATATTCGAAAACGCTTTTTACCGCTTTGATTTAAAGAATATTACGAGATTGGACCAATTTTCTTATTTTGTCCTTACAATCATGAGCAACTTACATCATTTATATTTTCTTTTCCTTTAAAATGATTTACTTTTCAGTAGAGAAAATAATAATTTAGTTTAACTCCAAATCTCTATCTTCAAACATATGGTCCGAAAAGGCCGTTTTCAACAAATACCCATGCACAACTTTAGCGTTCTGGCAGCACTGTCAATCTATAGAAAGCCGCTGCTATAATTGATTCTGACGGTCAATGAGCATATCTTCATTGTTCACTACTGGAAGTAACACTTTGATCGACTTATATAAATTAACAAGTAAACCTACTCTAAATTAGTATTTTTTTTCGTATGAAACGTCTTTTACTTCGCAACAATGACGTAATTTAAACATCAAAACTTCCACTTTACTTGCTTCTTGCAACATAGCAGTTTACTTTTCGGATAACAAAGACATTATAATACGTATGATAATATTAAATTCAGAAACTCACTTATAAACTAAGAGTAAAAAAAAAGCGTTACGAAGCTCCTAGCAGTATGTCTAAAGTCTAGCGTAGCCGCCTGTAACCTTTCCTTCTTTCGCAAGTTTCGCTTCGAAGCGGGACAGATTTTAATCTTATCGCCTGCAGGAAGCGGCGCCAGCTGTTTGCCTAGGCTTCACTTGCGAGAAGCTGATAAAGAAAGCTCAGCGAAACAAGAACAAAAGTTCGCTCTTTTCTATTCGTTCGGGAGCAACACGACAGGCTGAAATATACTCAGCCGAGTTTACACTTACTCATCCGATATTTGTTAGTTCTTTCGAGTTGGGAATGATACTTAAACAATGTGGGAAATAAAACGCATGTCATCGCTTTATAATAAACGAAAATGCATTGCAATTTACTACGTGTGTGTCAAAAAGTATAAATGTGGGATTTTCTTGCGTTAGGACTTTTAGTAGAAAGTTACAGCAATCTTCTAAAATCAACTTAAGGTACATTGAACGCATTTATATTTTACCGTATATGAACTAAATGAACTAGGATTGGCAATTAAAATCGAAAGTTTGTTGCGTTTCATAAAAGCTCCTGAAGATCAGTGATTATACTTAACCCTGAAACCTTAAAAAATGCTTTTTATCTGAATCATTCTTTATGTACAACATTTATCATATTTTAAAAATTAGTTCCAAAGTGTAATATTTGGCATCTGTTGGACACTTCAATTTATGCCTACTCTTCTAATTTAAAAGTTTAGCTTGCTCACTATAATGTGTTTATGGCAGTGCACATGTTCATCTATTATGTTCTATTTTTAATCTATTAGTAACATCTCTACATACTTTAACGACAAATTTACTGTCTTGGATTTAACGTGTATTCAGAAATTATAGCTTTTACACAGGGTCTCCTTTCGTATAACTGTCAATTGTAATAGAGTAGTGTATAGTTTCCTCGAAATGTTGAAATTCTTGAAGGTTACGGAATGCATGTAGTCTGAGGCATCCCAATTCTTATAATCAACCCTTAAATATCAAGCCTGTGACTTGCGTAGGGAGATACTCCGAGAACTAGAAGTTAGTGCGGGTATTTCACCAGGCGCAACAGCATCTCTGCACGTTTCCACACCACTATGCAGGTGCTTGCTTGGGAACTGTATTTAATCAAATGTGGCAAACGAGAGATGTAAAACAGCGTGCACCTTAAAGGAAATAAGTAAGCAAAAATAAATAGCACGACTTTTTGTTTTCTTTCTTTCCTTCTTCTACTAGAAGCTTCTTTAGTCTTAATATATTGATATAATTATTTAAAAATATATTACACAAACATTAAGAGAGGTATGTTTCAATTGAATATTGTACATTACTATCACAACTATATGAGAAAAAAACCTATAACAACCATTTTCTTCCTATTGTTGTTGAAAAAAATCCTTTAATAATAGTTTTTGGTTGGGAACCTTTTTGAAGTATTCCTCGCATTCAAAGGAAATGATAGTTTTAAATAAATAATAAAAAAATATTAGTCTACATCACAAAATTGAAAGATCTTTTAATTTTCTCTCTCTCTCTCTCTTACGTATTGAAAAAGCTCTTCTTTAAGCTAACAACAATAATCACTGGACGGCAGACAGATCAGTACTGAACGTCACTTCAGTATTTTGTGCGATACCTCGACACGTTACCTACTCCCACCCCCATGACGCAGGCCTGAATATTTAGTCGGGCCTGTTTCAACCAATAGAAATTACCGAACTTTACTTATCCAATCACAGTGCATTTTCTACGTTACCAACTGTCCCCCTTCCCACTGTTCCTACTTCTTTTAAACAATTTGAAGTAATGTTAAGAAGAGAGTCTAAGTTTTTACAAGCTCCGCATAACATATATCTTACACACTAAAAATGTTTTGGTAAAATACGTATAATTTTGTAGCAGGTGCCCCTAAAACCGTACAGGTATTTTACTTTTAGAAGCAATATTTCTAACTATAAGTAATTTTTCGAATGTTTTTTTTTTATTCATATAACCTGGAATATTCATAGTAAAATTTCCAAATGTAGTTGTTTTCCAAGATTTTTTCATGTAGTCTGGAATATTCCCAAGTAAAATTTCTAAAGTAGTGATCATTTTCGTAGAAATTTTACTTGTTTAAAAGTAAAATTAAGTAAAAAAAAGTTTTTTCCTAAAAAAAAGGAAAATATCGTCGAAAAGACAAACAAAATTTGAAAATTTCTAATGCTTACCCAAAACCACTGCACGTCAGTTACCCGTTGCTTCTTCATATTGGCAGTTAATTAGGGGGTTAATAATAAGGCCCACTGTATGCAATCGGGCAACTGTTATGATAACAGTTCCTAAAAAAATATTTATCTGGTAAGTAATAGATAACTATGATAAGTATGTCTGCCATGTAGAAAACTTATATCGAGTATGGAAAGTTATTGTAGTGAGATAGGAGAGCCGCCATTTTCACGACAATTTCTGTACTTGTAGAATATGTTTAACGTATTTGCTACTATAGGTCAGAAAACTTTGCTATTGTATGTTTAGAACATCATGACGCGATGATTTACAGTTTTGTAATACAATTTTGATGTAAAACTACTACTACATTATGTGTAACTTTACCGACTTTGTATAATTAATAGTTTCTTTAAGAAAATCGTAGTAAGTATTTGATATCATATATCTAAAAAATATTTTCTTTGCTGTTAAGATAATTTATTTGAATAAAAGATTTTTTAACTGTAATTTTCCAAATTGTAAGAAATGTTAAGTTTTTCTTGAGATATATTAATATTTTTCTTACTAATGTTACAATGTTCAAGATTTTTTTTCTAAGGAACAAACATTTTTTTTATTAATATTCATGTAAAATATTTTGTACATTTACCTCAATTGAATGCAGAAAATTATCCAAAACAAGTGATTTTTACCAAGAAAAATTATCTAATTTTTTTAGTGTGAAATGTTTCTTTTGCTTTAAAGAAAAAAGAATACGAATGAAAATACTAAACTATGTATGTACTTTCTCACTCAAAGCAATTATAATTAGTTGAATAGCATTTTAATACTTGCTGAATTAGACTATCTAATAAATATTTATTTAATTCAACTACTTTTTGCTGACAAAATATCTTAGTATGGCCAAATTCCCGAATATGCAGGTAGGTATACACGTTATTATTTGTTTTCAATATGACAAAATATATTTTGTTGCTTCAATAAATCCTTTTTCTATGTATATAAGAAGAATGAAAGCTGTTTCTTCTTCTGCTAATTCTTCTGCAAAAGAACACACCTCTTGGGATTTGCGCACTTCAAGTCTAACACCAGTTTATCTCTCCCCGTTAATGACATATATACTATCCACTAGGGCGGAAATTAATGAACATCCAAGTCGCACTTGTACCTCGACCAGACAACAATGCAATCATAACCGGGAGTACAATTTGCCGCTTTATCCTCGGATGATGACTAGCCGCGATGCGTACGCCGCCAGTAGCACCATGTTGCTGCTGCTTGTCCCGCAGCCGTCGATAAATTAGCCGCTCTATCCCGTCTCATCCCTTTAGATGTTGTTCGCAGCGCGTAGCTAGTAGATCCTAACGGTCGACTCTCTGATACGACCTAATTAATTTATGTAATATGAACCGTATTGCAGTGTTTATGATGATATAAAGGCTAATACTTGCCGGATTTATGCACACCATTATCCTGCGCGACGTGGAAGCCTATTGCGTCTAGATGCAAACGGGAATTAAATATTCGTGGGAAAAGGCGATGCAACATAGTTGCATTAAAGCAGAATGAAAGCAATAAACAGCGGGAAGATTTTAATTTTATCGCATTATTCGGAGAAACTATAGATTATTATGCTCTGCAAAATTATGTGCTTACTATTGTCAGGTTTCTTACTGTTATTTTGGGATTTAATGGGTAACGTTGACGAAATTGTAATTAGTGGATATTTTTGATATGAAACAATGGTTTAGACCCAAAATTTTAAATACTTTTTTATGGTAGAATCGAAAAATCGAAAAAATGACTTATTTTAATGAAATTTAGCGGCTGTGACAACTACATGTACTGCTTACTTACCTCCAACAGACGATAGTCCAAGAGGACAAATTACAATATCAGTAATAACACATATAGAAACGAAAGAAGGTAATATTAATATGATTGCTCATTTACATATTAAAAGAAGAGATTAAATAAGGATCTAGTTCAAAATATCAATATTTAGAGTATTAGCATCAACAAGACGCAAGGGCATGAAATAAAGGCGCAATCTGCAGGATATTTGTTCTAGCGATAGGCAGAAAGTCGCTACAGCTGCTGGAGTAGATCTAAGTACTAAACCGACAAGAACAGCTAGAAGATCAGCAGAATCAACTTGATAGTTAACAATGTTCGCTACAAACAAGGTAATGGTATGTCGCCCCCTTTCAGTTAGAAATTGAAGTCTGGCTAATTCTTAATTAATTACATTGCGCACTTCTTTGGGGATAAACCCAACCAATTTGAAGCTTAAAGATTTTATTTATATGATTTATATGAACATTATAAATAGAATAATAGAGGCTTTCTCCAGATAGATAGGGGAAATATATTGTTGAAATCTTTCACTCTCGTAATAACAAATTCTAACGACTTGTAAACCGAATTTGTGAGATTCTGCACATGATCAGAGAAAGTTAATTTTCGATCAAAGACACTCGGATCCTTAACTGACGTTAGCATAGCATTGATAGAGTAGGATGAGAGTTAGCGACTGTGTCGCCTTATGTATGATACTTTGCAGCATTAACAGTCGATCTATTTTCTGTGCACCAAGAATAGGTCTTGTCCAGGTTTGATTGCAAACATTCGGCATCTTTTGGATCAGATATTCTACTAAAGATCTTTAAATCGTGGACGTGTGCTAATATAGAATAATCTAACTCCATAATTAAGCCGTTGATAAATAAAACAAACAGAAGTGGGCCAAGTTTAGATCGCTGGGTACACTAAAAATAAATATTTTTAATTCTATTGAGGTACACATAGTTTTACCTGTCTGATAGGTACGACTTCATAAAGTGTACAAGTAAATGTTGAAATCCACGAGAGAAATAGGTTGTTTTTTTTCATTGTTGTTTATTAGACTTGATACCACTACATTTTGGAGTTTTTTAGCAACAGTAACAGCATCTCATTTTCTTATCTTTGCACGTTACTGTTACTAATTCTTGTTTCTTACTTCTAAGTTCTTCTGTGCCCGGTATGTGGTCGTTGTCTGCTTGATTCCTCCATATACTATTTACAATCTCTACCGCCAATTAAGCGAATTGGATAGGTTTGCGCGAAAATTGTTTTTTCTGCAGAGAAATTGCAAGTGGCATCAATTCACCATCGTGCGCTGCTATCAGGCCTAAACTAGAAAGGGTCAGTAATGCAACAGAGAAGGAAATAGAAGGTGAAGAAGAACAAATGAGGTACAGGACTGCCATCTTCAACTTATGGCAACAAGAGACCGATTCTCCAGTAGCAGATCAATTGCCAACCAATGGTTTGCTAATGACGCTTGCCCTATAACACTAAACACGCAGAACTAGTGCGTTTAGCTTGGATTCGTATTGGCCACGTCTTGTGCTTTTTTTTTTGCTTGATAGGGGAAAACCTTCATAGACTCCGGTGGCCGGTGTCACCGCGGTATATCGGATTCCTACCACTTAAAAACCCTTCGCGTATGGCGGTATGATCATTTCACCTCCTTGGAACTGTTGGAATATTACTTCAAGGGGGAGTTGGCGCAGCTGTTCCAGTAAAATAGCACTAAGCTTCAGTAGCTCTGTCCAAACGGGTCGCGTTCTCCTTGAAAATAGGATCTTATGGGCCATACTACTAATGAGGTTCCAAACTTCCTTAGATCGCAGCATAGTTTCGATCAGATTTCCAGGGGGCAGGTTATGGATATCGTATCTAAATTGTCGCCACTTCACACATTCAAAGAAGGTATGTTCATCAGTATCACGCTTGCCACAGTAGCGGCAATCGTCTGAATCGCTAAGTTTGAAACAAAAAAGATATGCTGCAAAAAGTCCATGCCCTGTCAAGAGCTGAGTCAGGTAATAAGAATACCTCCTCTCATGCCAAGTTTTGACGTCTTTTATTAACGTTTTATCCAGCCTGCAGTACCGTCATCCTGATTTCAGGAGTGTTGCCATCGGTTTAACAATTGTTTAGTAGCCGTTTTCCGGTCCAGTCTCCGTAGTTCTGTCTCACATCTATATTTTGTCACGTCTTGTGTTACAACTAACGGCTCAACACCCCGTGACCACACCGATCTTTCACCCATCGAGCATATTTGGGACATTACGGGGAGAAGATTTTCTGCCAAATTGGGTCAAAAAAATCCTACCTCCCGTAGATGTTGCGAGTCATATATAACACTGTATATTTGTATTTGCAATTTCTACATATTTTCTTTCTGTCCTGATGCTTTCTGGTCATTTACTTGGAACAACACTATATTATGTACACAATTAATTTTTCATAATCCTCCCTTAGAGCTTTTTGCCTGCCTCCCATAGACTGGCTACTAATATTCGCTGGTACATCCAGGACACATTGAAAGTTACTGACCTGAGGAGAAAAGGCCGGTAACTTTCAATGTGTCACAGCTGTACATACAGCTTCCAAATTGAAATAAAATTAATAAATATTTAATAGAATAATTTGCTTACATGTAATGATTTTCAATCCAACCACATTGGTAGAACAAATAGAGATTTTGGAACTAGGACCAAAAGATACACAAGAAGTTCAAAACCGATTTCAAGTTGTGAATCATTATTTAGCAAACGTCTTAAACTATTTATTCACACTATTAACATTGATGGTAACTTTCATGTTTTACATATTGCAAATGGAGGCTATGTTCTCAGTTATCTAGAATCGCTAGGGATCCTAAAAGAACAAATCGTTAATAAAGATCCATCATGAAACACACAATTTGAGTTGGACACATATATTGCAAGTTTTGTTTTGACTAATGGGTTGGTCGGTGTTGTGTATGACGTTCAAGTTGTCTTCATCGCTCATTCATAAACGTCGCTTTGGTTCCATTTCTTGACATTTCTCGAATCTCTTTTTGAGTTTTGCTGGTTTGTTAAATTTATTATTTGGTAGGAAATCCTTTGGAGTAACTTCATCATTGGATTATATTTAAATTAATTTGGATGAGTTCTTCTTGTATCTATTTATTTCAACCATGTGTATTGTTGCAAATTTGCTGCAAATCTATAACTTTTGTTAGATATTTAAAAAAAAAAAACTTATTGAATTGATAAACACAGCTTTTACCTTTGTAGTTGTAATTTTTCCAATTAAATATTCATTTATCCTCATACACAGTCAGTGAAGATCAATAATTAACCAGTTCACTCTCTTGTACTAATGACATTAAAATTTAGATCATCTCCCATCCTGGTAGCCCTCTTCTATCTTCAATCTTCGATTTCACATGTACCCAAGTTGTTCAGTTTGACCCGGCTGTTTCGATACGCTCTGTCGACGCGGATTGGTGGAATGTTTTGTAAATTTGCAACGCAGTCTAGATTCGCTGGACCGAGGGAAGACAACGTAAATTACGGAATACTTTCATGCCGGTACGATGAGCGTGTCCTGTAACACGTACAATTTTAACGAGATTTAAATTTAACGCTGAGACCCAGGGCAGTGTTGACGGGGAATTCGATGGTCATTGTGACGGAAAATGTCGTACGTTCGATCGGTTACGTGAATGTGCGCGAATAAAGGGGTGACTTAACGAGCTGGGAATCGATTTTCCGATAGAAATTGTGGAGAGACTCTGCACCGCCAGAATTATATTCTTTCCTATTGGATTAACACACAGAATACTGCTTATGACATTATTGACAACAATCGTGTACAAGGTACATTAATAGGGAACTGGTAAAGTAATCATGTCAGTCATAAAATAAATCGTAGTGCATTTGCTTCTTCATTCGTTGAAAAGAAAATGGGCGGAAAATAACGATGTTAATCCAGCATGAATGTTTCCTACAACACCGATTCTTTTATCAACGACATACGAGTTCTTAAAAATCAATCCAGTATCAGTATTATTTATTAAATTCGTACAAATTACTAAATAAAAGTTCTGTCTGAGACTCTAAAAATAAGGAGGCGATTGATATAAACACAAGCGCGAAAACATTAAAGCATGTTTCATTTCGAAACCTGCTTATTAGTTTATTCCCAATATAAGCAGTTGCTAAAAGCTTTCGCTCAAGTTAAATATTGATTTGAGTAATAAAGTCGAACCAGTTCATACAATATTGAGTTGTGGATATAAACTCTAGACCAATATGCACAGCAAATTTGGAATAATTTATAATCCATAGTGAAAAATTTATCAACCGCTTATATCCTGCGTCTAGATGAAGCCTGGAAGCTTCAACATTCAACTAGTTAATATGTATTTTTGGGTGAGTTTCATAATGTCACTTTAAAGCTTTAAAGTTACTTTAAATTAAAGTTCCCATAAATAATACACAGACTTTTGTTAAAGTACTAAAGTGACATTTATTATGAAACCGGCCCTTTACTTGCTAAAAGAAGTAGGAGGTTAAGTAGCAAAGTATTCTGAAAATAAGTTGTAAAAATAATATTCTTTCGCATCATAACCTCGTTTTTAACATTTATTTGTTAATATATTTTTATTGAGAATATATTGCAGTGTTCTATTTAATAACAATCATTATAAATAATAGAAATAAAATATTTGGCTTTCATTTTGCAAGTTATTAAAAATTAAATTTATATTTAAAATCTGATTTTTTTTTCGTATTTGTAATAATATAAATTACATAACAAGAACAAATCATTTGGCGAAATTGTCAAATTGACAAATTTCGAAAAGTAATCATATAGTAGGCTATTTTGAAAGTGATTGGTTGCTGGGGAAGATTTTCTTGTAAAAAAGAAGAAGAGAAGATTTTTTTTTTGATAGAAATCAAATATTGAAAATTATTAAGAAGTTTTTTTTTACACGAATAGCAACAAATCAATTTAAAAGAGAAATCGTGAACGAAGTATCATTTTGGAAATTGGAAATAGAAAATTAGAGAAGTGCAAAAAAGTGAGCAAATGAAGAGGCTATTTTGGAAATAATAGAAGACAATCCTAGAATAAGCACCAGATGAATAAGTGCAGCCGTACCGAATGTCAATCGTGAATTTGTTAGGGAAGTCCTCAAAGAGCAACTTCTTTATCCATTTCATTTCAAAAAAATCCATCACCTATTGGAACAGGATTTCCTACCGCGTTTACAATATTGCGAGTGATTGCAAAATAAAGGACAAAACCTTCTGTCATTAATTTTGTTTACCGATGAACCAGGTTTTAGTCGCGATGGTATTTTGAATATTCACAATATGCATTATTGGAGCGATGAAAACCCGCATCAGAACATAATACGGAATCACCAGTATGGATTATCTATTAATATGTGGGCAGGTATAATCGACAACTATTTAATTGGTCCAACTCTATCGAATATTTTTGGAAAATGAATTGATTGCTTTATTAGAAGTTGTTCCATTGAATATTATAAGAAGAAGTACATACATGACGGCGCGCCAGCTCACTATTCTAGGAGAGGAAGGGGAATTTTTGCAAATAAAATTTGGAAATAGGTGGATTGATCGTGGAGAACCTATACCAGGGCCAGCTCGTAGTCTCAACCTTAATCTCTCGATTTTTCATTTTGGGGATTTATAAAAAGTGAAGTGTATGCCGCAGAACTAAATAGTGAAGAACAATTATGTAACAGAATTGTGGAGTTTGCTGACAGATTTCGTAATAATGCTGACATATTGCAAAGATGCCGTCAGTCACTAACACGAAGATTGGGAATGTGTATTTAGGAACAAGATCACCAATTTGAACACCTTATGCAGAACTAATATGTATCTTATATTTTTGAAGGTTGTTTTGTTTAATAAAAGCCTTTTAACTTCAACAGCTTGTAACTTGAAAACAAACAATCGGACATTAGTGTATAGGAACTTTTTTTTATTATTTCTTAGTCCTCTATCATCACATGTTGCTATGCATTGTAGTTTTCTCTATGTCATCCTGTATACATAAAAGTAACATGCATTTGCAACAGAGTTCTGCTGTTACAAAGATGTGCAAAAGTTTACATGATGAAAATACGAAAAAAAATGTTTATAAAGAAACGTAATTACAAATGTCGCAACCGTAATTTAAATACAACCTATCCAACGATAGATAGAAAGAAAATACTGTTTTGTGTTTTAGCACGTTACAGTGTGCGATTTCCGATGGACTAATACAGAAACTAAATTGACCATGACGAGCTTGATCGAAGCGCCACCACGTGGCAGGACGCCCGGATAAAACTTTATAGCCGTCCGACGTTGTATACCAGCTTCCCGCTCTCCGGACGATGTTTCGGACGATGATGTTAATTGCGAGTGTTGCGTCGATTGTTCGCGCTCTGATTTTGATGGACGATGCCAATTTAATTACATGTTTCCGCGTGTTCAGCACGTTTATATGTCGGACGAATGGCGGCGATTCGATTTCGAACTTTGACGTGTGTCTCTTTTTGTTATCTACGCTGTGCTGAAGAGAGTGTTTGTTTCGTTTTATTGCCGTATTTACACCCGAAATTATTGCTGTTCGTCATTTTTAATTGGGCGGTTTTGTCGAGCTAAGCGGAAAACATAGATTGTAGGTATTCGTTTTGGTTTTTTTTTTATGAAATTGTGATCAGATATAACAGTGAAATGGTAACTATAAGAAATTTAGAATCTTTACCTCAATGCACAAATATTTAATAATAATAGTAATAATCTTCATTTATCTTTTTCATCTTAGTTACATTAAAGATACAAAAACAAAGAGAAACCATGAGGCTCTGCTTCAAGCATGTAGGCAAGAATTATAATTTTGCCAATATATTATTGTGATTTTTCATAAAGAATTGCCCGACTAATATTTTATCTAATAGGAAATAAAAACTTTTATTCTTCAATTATTTACAGATACCTATTATTCTGCTTTTAATGGTATTTATAAATACGATCCCTTTTCACTAGATGGCTAAAAGCTTACACATAAGTCTCGAAATCATCATTGAAGATCATGCGGATTAGTAATCGCCCTCCTATAAACCAATGAGTAGTATTTATATTTTTCATCAGTAGTAAATAGGTTGCCGTGGTGGCTGTACGAGGTGTTTCTCCTATTTTTACAATACAGGATCTCTATTTCATTAAATATTGGATTTGTAGTTTCAGTTTTAATCATTTAGTGTATTACCGGCTTTTACATTAATAAAGACACTGTATATATCGCCAACATACACAATTTATTGTTTAATAACTAATCACAACATTAAAGAGCATAAGTACCCTTGTTCAGGTGAGTGCACTTATTTGTAGTAAATATTATCCAGTATATTTTGGATTATTAAATTTTAATTTTAAATATAAGGCAGCATTCAAATTTCTGGTTGTCCCATGTGTTAAGTCACACCTTGCTGTACCAACATATATATCTATATTAAAATTCTAGTTTAAGCTATTATTACAGTTAGAATAGCTAACCTCAAAGTTTACGAAATGCAGGATACTTATTTACACAGAAATTTGAACTTTAATCGTACGAAGTATCTCCAATTATTGTAGATAGGCATCCAAGGATATCTTAAAAGAAATTTCTTCGCAGTCAAGAAATCATCCATCCAAAGAAAACAACGCTGGCGTTGTTTTCCTTTAAATGGATTTTTCTCACACCAGCACGAGGGTAAAAAGCTCCTTCCAAACATCCACGTACATGTATCGTGGTATTCGATACAGCAAAACATTCACAATCCACAAGGGAAAAGGTAGGTTAATCTAGAGAATTTCTTGCAATAATGAATAGTGTCGCGTTGGGGCGTGACAGGGTAGCTCAGAGGTAATACTTATATAATAATTGTACACTTCTCACAGGAAAAATCGGGACACCAGCAATTCAGAATTTTAAAATTTCTTGATTGTAAATGCAACTTTCAGAGGAGGTATTCACTTATCATAGCCCTAAATCACTTAATTATGTATATTACTGCGATCAACGTTAACGACTAGAAATTTAAACAGAAAAATAAATATATGGAGAGGAAAAGATTTATGTATAGAATAAACAAATCGGAGTTTCGGTGGCGGCGTTTCCTTTAGAAATACCAATGAAAAAAAAATACATAACAAAAAGAACTCTTGAATAGACGGCTTCATTTAGAAATATATATGTATGTATTTAACTTGTTTGATGTTATGTAGAGATAATTATTATTTAAGAAAACATGTGGTGATGGGATTTTATTATTTAAAATTATGTTACTTGTTAGTGCTGCTTTGATATTAGTTACTTACTTGGATTTATGCTAGCGAATATTAGTTTAGCAATATCTGACTGACATCGTCAGCCTCCTCAGTTTTGGGATAATGTGATTTTCACATATTTATTGACAACACTATTATTGTTGTATTACTATTGTTGTTTAATATTCTTAAATATTGTATTACTATAAAGTTTTCTTCTATCTATAAAAAATTACCAAAACCAGGTTTAAGATTATTTATAAATTTTTTAAATAAAGCAATTAAGTTTGCAAAGAAATTATTTATTTTATGAATCCTCCGTTTATTGTATTTTCGGGAAATATATCTTAGCTATCGCCTGTGTAATCTGACGTCGTTGATCTATTTTCTTGAAATATGACCAACACTGGGTCTCTTTACAAACTGTCTTTATGTAGCACAGGTTTATTAACAATTATTTAAATATTATTGGATTTATAATACATAACAAACATTGTAAAAAAGCATATTGTTCGTCGATCTCAGTTAGTGCTAAAATATTTATTGTTGAATTTGATACATTTAATACTTTTTCGTTGCTACTGCCTGAAGTGTTAGCTATATTTCAATAAAATAGAACGACATTGGATTACACAGGCGATAGTTAAGATATATTTCTTGAAAATACAATAAACGAAGGGTTAATAAAATAAATTATTTCTTTACGAAATTAATTGCTTTAAAAATTTTGTAAATAATCTTAAACTATTTTTAGCAATTTTTTAATACATAGAAAAATATTTTGTAGTAATACAATATTATTAAGAATACTAAACAACAACAATAATGAATACATCAATTATAATGTAATTAATCAATGTGAAAATCACATTCAAAAACTCAGGAGGCTCATTGACATATTGTCTATACTTGCGGGCATAAATCAAGTAATTAATATCATAGTAATAGGTAATATAAAAAGAATTATCTCTA